>CM040242.1:126211582-126594082 GCA_022545495.1 Chrysanthemum lavandulifolium | reverse complement strand
TACGGCTCACGTGGGCAAAATGGCTCGGGGGCGCCTTTTGGGGCAGCTTTAGCAGCAACTTCTGGGCTTGGAAAAATGTTCCAAAATCTCAATGTCTTGTCTCCATTAAGCTTTAGCAGCAATCCTTTTCTGTTATGAAGTCAAAGGCATGATACGTGCAAATCTTAAAAACATTTCCTGTGCACGATTGATGGACCAGACTCGTCATATTCTGCTTTCACAATCCACATATACATCATTTATAACATCCAATAATCAGAAAATGGGAATAAAAAGATTATTGCAAAACAAACCTGCTGGAAGGTGCTGAGTGATGCCAAGATGGACCCTCCGATCCAAACACTGTACTTTTCTTTCGGTGGTGCAACTAATTTGATCTCCATGCTGCTTGGAGCCAAAACGGTAAAGTTTTGAGAATTCAAGAGAAGGTCACGAGGATTTCCTTACTCGTTATATCAGCTATACCAGGGAACATAGTTGTACCTCCACTGAGAACAATGTTTCCATACAAGTTTCACCTGATATCCACATCACACTTCATGATAGAGTTATATATGGTTTCATGAATACCTAATGCTTCCATTCTGATCATGGATGGCTGGAACAAGACCTTTGGGCAACAGAAATGCTCAACACCGATGTTAATAACATGCCCATCAGGAAGCTCAAAGCTCTTCTAGACAGAAGAACGAGTTTTGGAAGTCTATAGCTCCTGCTCATAGTCGAGAGCAATGTAAGCCAGCTTCTCCTTCATGTCTCTTACAATTTCTCGATCTGTTGTAGTGGTGAAAGAATACCCAAGCCCAGTAAGGATCTTTCATTAAATAGTCAGTGAAGTCACGTCCAACCAAGTTCAATTGAAGAATGGCGTGTGGGAGGGCGTAACATTCATAAACTGGGACTGTGTGACTCACACCATCCCCAAAATCAAGAACAATACGTGCACCAGACAATTAAAGATTAGAGTGCTATACTAACAACCAATACCAATTTAGGAATATATATTCCCAAATTAAGTATTGGCCACCAATGCCCACATGCTACAAAAAATGGAACATTCTCAATACATTAAAACCAATTGAAACAAACTGAACCAACTGAGCTTGCATACCAAAATTACCCACATTGCATATGAGTGTACCCACTTGCAGACTTAAACTAGAAAACAGTAACTGTATTACCAGACATTGCAGACTCAAAACCAAACATCAGTAGTTGTATTACATTGCAGAATCAAAACCAAACTGCACTAACCAAACTGCACTAGTTGTATTAACAGGCGTCACAGAAATAATTGTAGCATAACACGAGAACAGAGTTTGACGAAATGTCTTGGTGTTTGTTTATTTTGATTATTGGTGGACTTAACAGATATAATGACAAAAACTATTAGTATAAGCAAGATACTTATTATGAAGACATTAACTTTTAAAATGAGTAATTTTGTACAGGTCAATATGTTACATTGAACAAAAAATTATTTGGATGCCCTACCATGATACAAATGGATGCACTGAAATACCTCAAACGGATGCACTAAACGTCCTCAAATGGATGCACTAAAGTACCTCAAATGGATGCAATTAAATAAGTTCGTTCCAAAAAGCTTTTAGGATTTTGAGATACCCATATCTTCACAAAAGTCCACAAAACTTAAAATGACATGTTTGATTGTTTGAATCAACTAAGTCTCATAAGCAGGATTTCAACCTGTTAGTAGATTTAGGAAGATAAAGCAAATAAATGCTCTTAATAGACAAAAGAACATCTGCATTACCTTCAAAGTCATCCAAGGATTATGTGGGTGAATAATCATATGCATGTTGTGTGTCAAACAGTACGGGCACATAATTTGCAGTAGCATCAGCCTCTGCCTTCGCTTTCTCCTTCAAGTATAAAAGCATCACCATTGTTATCTAAATGGTCCCAACTAATGACTCACTAAACCCTTAATTGAAAGAACTTCAGATAAAACAATAATTATATCAATAACTCACTAACCCTTTAAAGCCAAGTTTGATTCCTACAATTCACTTTAAAAAAAGGAACACTTGATTTTAGGTTGTACTTTCGAATTGGCAGCTTGCTTCCTCTAGAAATATGCCGAGTAGTCAAGAAGGGAAACTTGACTAGATTTAAAATAAGGGCCGGAACAAATGTATCTTCATCCAATGATTTGAAGTACACCTCCACTCTATCCGTGGGTTCGAGTCCAGATGTCTTCCTTAGCTTCTATACCGTTACTTACAACCTACAAATAGAAGTTTAATACCAGGTTAAACAATTGTTTAATATCATATCTCCAACTGAAATGTATTTAGCTGATATTTAAGAAGCTAGATAACTATAAACAGGTTAAATAGACTGAAAGATACCCAATATATACTCAATTGTTTACATTGATAAAATATAAAAGGAACAACCGAGTTTGTTCCGTATTGTATTAAAAAAAATAGGAACCATTTTGTTTCTAGTTGCTAATTAAACCTCTGATTTTCATATAAAAAGAGTGATCAAGAAATCATATGTAAGAACCACATTGTATCTTCTCTTTGATGCACTAATTATACAAACCGATGCATTAATTGCTCGCTGCAACAAGATCAGACATTAGCCATTTAGATCAACCTCAAACAGGTTATGTAGTATTGAATTCACCCTATAACTAAGCATTAGTTTCAATTATGACACTATACTACTTATTTTGGAACGTCGACAGAACATCTCACTGAAGTTCAAAAATCAGTGGTGAAACCAACTCGGTAACCAATTACTCGAGGTGAGTCCCACTCCTAAAACTACACTAGAACAAACAAAAATGAAATAAGAAAGTGAAATAAATTTTGCACACAACTACTCAGGTATGAATCAACATTTCTTGATTTAATTACATGGCAATATAGCATGACTAGATGGTACACTCTACTGAATCAAGCGCGTGTAAATGGATGCACTAATATGTCCAAACAGATGCATTAAACTTGCAAATGGATGCATTAAACATGCAAACAGAGACTTTGGGCCATTAAAAATAGTACAAGTAGACGATGTGGTGAATATGATTATAAAAAATTGAAAACACTATGATTTCAAAGAAAGATTTAGAAAGTTGTATGCACTTAATATACATATCGGCTTCAGGGAGTACCTTATTACATCCACTAAATTGCAGCGTTGATCCCAAAATTGAATCAATTAGACTCCATGCAATTCCTGCTGCAGCATGAAGAGGTATCACTAGTAGCTGCTTCAAAAACGCATCGTTGGTGCAACTCTTTGTAAAGACACTAGGTAAAACGAATGCTAGTCTAATGACGGTTCGTGTGGCTGCAGCTGCTAGATGACCGGCTACTTTTACACCACCATTTGTACCCCTACGAACAGTCTGTCAATCAAGAATGAAAGAAATTAGTGTGCACCAATCTAAAACCTACTTTTTTGTACAACCATGTCAATTTGAAATGTATTTTGATTCTGATAGACTAATATAAGGTAAAATAAAAAAGGTTAGCTACAAAGGAGACATGTCAACAGTGTCGAAAGCCACATGAACCTCTGATATTGTTTTAGGGGGGTGTTTGGGATTGATTTTTTTCTGCTTATAATTAACCATGATTAGAACATAAGACCTTTTTAACAATCTTTCACCACATACGGACCATGGTAAAATATTTTGGTGCACTAATCATACTCATAGATACCGCAATATCGACCTTTTTGATGCACTAATCATACTCATAGATGCCCTAATATGTTCATCGATGCTCTAATTATACAAACAGATGCACAAGTGGTTCCAACGATGCACTAAACATTACCAACAGGTGCCAAGTAGTTCCATTGATGCACTAAACATACACAATGATGCCTTAATATATCTGACGATGCGCTAGACTAATCTTACTCATTGATGATCGAATATGTTCATCGATGCACTAAACATACAACCAGATGCACTAAACATACAAACAGATACACTAAACACACACACACATCGATGCCTTAATATGTTTAACAATACACTAATCATAATCATTGATGCCCTAAACATACTCACTGATGCTCTAATATGTTTAACGATGCACTAAACATATTTTTTATGCAATAATCGCACAAACAGATGCCATAACAAGTAATTTGATGCCCTAGTCTTACTAACAGATATTGTAACAACTATTCCTTATGCACTTACAATACTATCAGATGTCGTAATACATTTTTGATGCACTAAGAAAACAAGAAGATGCCCTAACTTAACATTATGCTCCTATCATAAAAAGAGATGTCGTAACTCATTTTTTTAAGCACTAATTTTACAAACAAATGTTGTAACAAGTCGCGTGAATCCCTAATCAAACTAACATATATGCTAACGCTTATTTTAGATGCGCTAATCAAACAAATACATTACCTAACTTATAACATGATTCTCTACTCATACTAACAGATGCAATAACTCGAATTGTGATGCACTTATTTCAGACAAACAATTGTTGTAACATACTATTATGAGAGGTGCACAAAATTGTAACTTTATACATACATATGCCTTAATATATGTCATTTCATTCAACAATAACAACAATTATTTTGTAATTTACACAAAGATGCACTAAAATAACATAAAATTAAAAATTATATATATAGATATATATATATATATATGAGGCATTTGTAATTAATATCACCTCAATGCCACCTCAATGTCACATAATCCAATTTAATGCCACATAATCATTTGTTGTACAAGTAAGCAATATTTTATTCCACCTAAGCAATAATAATTAATTTTTGGATTTTATGTATTAATTTTCGAAATTCTTAAGCAATTATTTTTAAAATTCGAATTTAATAAAAAATGACCATGGTGAGATTTGAACTTGGGTCGTTTGTAGGATTAGTATAAATAACTTGTGTGTTTACCACTTAGGCAACAAATTATTTTGATAATTATGTTGAATACTATAATATATAAATGGCTATAATTTTATTAGAATCATATAGTAAATAAAATTCTTTGAAATCTGTATTGTTTTAGGATTGTGTTTGTGTTTTGATTTTTACTTAAAATAAGAATATGATAACTTTGGTATGTATTCATTGTTATCTTAACTCTTTCCTTAATGTTTAACCTAATCTCACACTATATATACACCCTTATTTAGAGAGGTATTGCACAATTACACAATTACATCTTCGGTATTCTTGAATGTCGAACATGCAGCCCAAGAGATTCTCAAAGAGGCTTTCAACTGCCAAGCACAGTAACAGTTCTGAGAAATCAGAAGAAGGTAAATCAATGAGTATAAAAGATTCGGGTTGTTTAGGTGTTAACATATACGATTGTTTTGTTTTTAGTTTATGTATGTAGGAATAAATCTGCAAGGAAAAAAACACAATACGATGGTTCTGTTTTTAGATTATGTATAAAACACAATACGATGGTTCTGTTTTTAGATTATGTATGTGTTTACTGTATATGTTTTGTATTTTGCAGGAATAAATCTGCAAGGAAAAAAAAAGCAAACGTGTTGATAACAAAGAGTCTACAAATAATTCAGCAGGTACAGGTTGTATGTTTTTTGAGTGTATAACATGTTGATGTTGTTGCTGACTAGTTTGCTTTTGTTGTTGATTTTACAGGAACAAATAATTCTGATTTTAACAAGAAGACACAAAAGAATGACACTACAATTGATGCACAAGCTACAGATAATAAAAAAGTGATTATGATATTATGGTTGCATGTTGCATGAAGGTGTTTTGTTTTTTTTAGTTTTATTGGTTGTTTTTTGTTTATTTTGATGTTTGTTTTTATCAGAATAATTGTTTGTTTATATCAGTAAATTTGAATTGGTTGTTTATGTGTTTTATGTGTTCCAAATATTAGATTATGTATAGGCATGTTTACATAGTTCATACATGTTTATAACCTGTGATCATGAAATCATCCAAATAAGATTAAGAGAAGAATTGAGACATCAGTAAAATTGAATTGGTTGTTTATGTTTTTTATGTGTTCCAAATATTAGATTCTGTATAGGCATGTTTACATAGTTCATATATTTTTATAACCTGTGATCATGAAATCATCTAGATAAAATTAAGAGAAGAATTGAGACAAGCACAATTAGAGCTCCTTCTACAAGTAGTTAATCTCAAAGTAATATAGTCTAGATATTTTTGTTGTAGTTAAAATTGAACTGAAAACATAATACAATTTTGGTACCTGTTTGCATCATTTGTGGCACCATTAGGTGATAACAATGTCATCGATATGTCGTTGTTTGAAAGTGACACACCAGGGAAAAGATCTGGAACCCATGTTCAGACTGTTTCAATGGCATCGAAAGGTAAAGCTGATTTTAGTTATTATATTGTGGAGTGTTTATTAAATTTGATAATGTACATATTTTATAATGAGTTATTTGTCGTAGTTAAACCTACGTCAACCAAAAATTTTGGGAAGCAAGTATCATCTTTAAAGTCTCATGCAGCTTATGATTGCTCTCAAAGTGACACACCTGCTAATAAATCTATATCTAACATTGTTGATTTTGGAAGATCAGGAAAAGGTACAATAGCTTTTGTAATTGAAACATATATTACATTCTGAATTATTAGTTACTTATATATTGTATACATGTGTCAGTTGGTAAAAAAGGCTCAGTTGATTACAATACTATTGAAAGTAAAAGGATGGAATACATCAGGAACCAGGAAAAATATCCGAGAAGTGCAACTTATTTGAAATCAGGAACTTCCATATTTTGTTATCAAGAAGACTATTCAGGGACACCTAAGTCTGGGTTTAAGAGTAGTTTGTCAGGCAGACAACAACCAAAAGAAGCTTATGGTGTACATGCTACGTCCTTTGAAAATTCGTCTGATGGTTTGTGTTTTACTCATTATTCAATATAAGTTATTTTGTAAATGCATTTGATAAAGAACAATTTGTAACACGTAAATCTCATTCAAAAAAAGGATATGGAATGCATAGTTCCTCCATTGGAAATGCTCCAGCAGGTTTGGTTCTTAATTTTTTGTTTAATTTACATTGATGTTCAAATGTGTTTGTTAGATTTAAAATCTTATAAAATATCCAGATCAAAGACAAAAGGAAAGAATTATAACTCCAATAAGAAACATTAACCCTATGGTTACCAACATGGCAATCAAAGGAAGATGTATTTCTATTTGGCATTCTCACAAACTAAATGAAGAACATGATCCAAACAGTTTGGATTGTGTTTTCCAAGATGAAGAGGTAACTATTATTTTTGTGTTTTATTTTGTGTTTTATGAAATTAATAAAAATCACAACTAATTTATAACAATGTATATCCAGGACAACCGAATCCAGATTTACATCAAAAAAGAATTCATGTTTAAATTTGAACCTCTCCTTCAAGAGGGTCAATGCTACATAATCTCTAACTTTGGTATGGCGGAAAATGGTGGAAGGTTACCATTGTTACCAAACAGATGGAAAGTATCTTTTTTCAAAGGGACTAATGTCACGCGTGTTGAACAAATGAATGATAATGTGGTTGGCTTTATATTTGAGCCATTTTCGCGTATATTAGACCCAATGAACGAGTACCATGATCATGATTGTGTTGGTATGTATTTTATTCACACCTACAAAGAAACTTATTTGCTATTTAATCTTCTAAATACAAAAACATTAACCTATGTTATTCAACATATGTGATTGGAACAGTTGTTGCTATTGGGAAAATCGTAGGTGTGAACAACCATGGTAGTCCTAAAATCCGCAGAACAATTGTTATTGAAGATGTCGAGTAAATAAAAACTTTGATATGATAGGTATATTGTATATAATTTTACAATGTGAAGGTATTTATTTATATCATACTATACAGATCATACAGGCTTGAGTGCACTTTTTGGGATAATTGGGCGTTAATGTGGAACGACTATGAAAATAGGCTTGAAGAAGTTGGCCATTTAGACATCCTTTTGTTGCTTGGGAAGGTCAAATACTGGTACAGTAAGTTTTTACTCATGTCTTTTTTAATAATTTTGAATACACCCAAATAGGTTGCGTTTAGTTAATATAATTTTGATTTTTTTTGTTTTGTGTTGTTTGTACAAAAACAGATAAACCAGCTGTGCATAATGCCTTATTTGGAAGCAGGATTTTCATTAATAGGAAGATTCCACCGTTATTGTTATTTCGGAAAAGGTTTTTATAATAATAATAGTATATTTGTTGTTTGATTTATACGTATTTTACTTTAAATTTGTATATAACATAATTTTAAACCATACAAGATACGAATCGCAAGAAGGATATAATGCAAATGAATTCAAGATCCAGTTGCACAATCAAGAAAGACCTGTTGTTACACCTGCAGAATTTATGCATGGTTGTGTAAAGAGATTTGTTGGAATGATCCCAAGCATTGAACCGGTAAGAAAAGAGTATTGTCTTGCATTTATTTAATTATGAAAAAGCATATAATAGCCGTCCTAATTTATGATTTTAATATGACAAATAAAAAACTATGCAAAATGCAGGATACATGTTGTGTTGTTTATGCTACTGTGCATAGCATCCAATATGAAAATAGTTGGGCTTATACAGCCTGTAAAGCATGTAACACAAGAGTAACATCAGTTTCATCAAAAGGTGGAATGAATGCTAGAAACAAGAAACAAGTGTGGTTCTGTAAGAAACACGGAGAAACATATGTTGTTGCATCCAGGTATTAAATACATTGTGTTTTAATTAGTATTCCAATGTATAAATTATGATTCATTACTGAAATACTAAAACTATATAATTTTTGTGTATAAGGTTCAAGATCATTGTTCGTATTGTTGATGAAAGTGGAAGCACATGTGTTGTTATTTTTGATAACAATGTACACAAGATGACTAATTTGTCAGCGTGGCAAATTATGGAGAAACAAGGCATGGACCCTGAAGAATACTTCCCAGATGATCTAAACCATATTATTGGGAAACAATATCTATTTAAAATTAAGTATTCTGAATTTAACCACAGCAACAACAGCCATATCTATCGAACTGAGAAGGTGACTGATGATGTTGATACAATCATGTACTTCAAGAATGGTTTCCTAGATGAAGAGGTATTCATATTAGCATTTTAAATTATTTTATCATTGTTCATTTTTTATCATAACCTTAAATTGTACAAAAGTGTTATTAAATAAAAATTGAATTGGAAAAACATAACAGGATGTAGAAGATGAGGAATACAATATGGAAGATTATTCAGACAATGCCGATGATGTGTTACACAATGGTGAGGGTGGTTTAGACGATAATGTAGATGAGTTTGGCAATGGTAAAGATGATTCAGAAAGTGATGAAGATGATTTTGAAAAAGAAGATGATGTTTTGAAATCCGGAATGTATCAGATTATGATGAACATGATATAGATGATTCAGATATTGGCAAAGAAGATTTTGATACTCCTCATGTTGATTTAGAAGATGGTACATATGATTTAGATGACTTAGAAAATGAGGGAAAGAATTCAGAAAATCACTTTGAAGTTGCTGAGAATATGAATACGAAACCATCAAATGATATGGAGCAGGTATTATACATTTGATTATTAAATGCAGCTTACATTTAGATATGTTTTTAAAATAACCTAAATAAATTTTGTAATTATTGTACATTGCAGAATGTTGAAATAGACAATTCAAAATCTTCAAATAATGCAAGTGGTGTTGGAGCTGAAAGGACTGTTGATACTCTGAATGATCCAGTTGGTGTTGTGAAAAAAAGAAACCGTGGAATAGAAGAGTTATCAGAGAATGATTGTGTGGATGAGGAAGATGTGCAACCAAATAAAAATATGCAAACAAATGATATTGGAAACAATGATGCATAGAACATGCACTGCATCTTCTTTAACCGTTCTATTTTATTTAGTTTGATAAACAATCAATTGTTTTAGTTTATGATTTTGGCAAACAGATTATTATGTAGGTTCTTATTGGATCAATTTGAATTTGGTATCCAGTTTAAACATTTGAGTTTCTTTACATTTATTATTGGACAAGTATTACGTTACGTGTTTTAAAGCTTTTTAGTGTTTCTGAATTTTTAAAATATATGCTACCATGCAATTATTAGTTAGAATATCTTATGAAGTATGGTAGCTGTGCTTAACTCTTTGTCCAACCAAAAGTTAATAAGACGTTGGTCTACTTTTCTCATTGTAAGCACACGACATCCAGTTACATTTACTAAATAAGTTATGGTAGTTGTTCTTAACTCTTTGTCCAACCAAAAGTTAATAAGACGTTGGTCTACTTTTTCTCATTGTAAGCACACGACATCCAGTTACATTTACTAAATAAGTTTTGTACATTTTTATATTGTTTGATTTATTGAAATTTTGAATATAAGTCATAGTTGGTAAGCGAATTGTGTAGATAAAAAGTGGTTTGTTTTAGATCAAACCTTAATGATTAAAAGCATTATCAGTACTGTATGTTAACAACTTTAGATGCATTAGATAGGATAGTCGTAAACAAATCAATTGCAGATTACGAGGCAATTGTTTGATAAACAAACACATTCATTAAAACACATTCACCTTAAATAGAATATTTTACAAGGGAACCATAGTCGTAGTAAACCATACGTATGACCAACCTAACACCTTAAACAGTTGCATCAATGTTTGAAATAACAAAAGAGTAGAACAAACCATTGTGTACAAAAGATAACCAAAGTATTCCACAAAATCATTTTCTAACATACATGAAACACAGGGAACACACTTGTGTTAGGACCATTCAACACCTCCCGATTCGACATGTACTTCAACCTTAGCATTTTGTCTTTCTTGAATTTGCAAACTTCAGCAAATTTCTTCCATTTCCCATGAATGTTTACATGGTTTGTTCGAGCGGGATTTTCTAAGTGATGTACCATTTTTATACGCATCTCATATTCTATGTGTTTGTGTCTGATGAAACACTTTTTAAAAGTATGCATTGGATGTTCGTCAAGAAAATCAGCTGGTATGCACTGCAATTAAGTGTAATAATTACAATAATATGTTATTAAATGCCACATCATTAGCATAAGAAAATTAGGTATAACTACTTACAAGTCGTTGTCTTCCATGGTATCTTCATAAGCCACATAGAAAGAATGAGTTTTTTCACCAAAGTGGTCCATGTGTTGATCCCAAAAACATTGATGCCTCAATCTATCATCAGCTGTAATGACATACCACAAAAAAAAAACATTTAAAACATATTTGAAATATCATTACATTTAGTCTTTAAAGTATTAAAAGCTTAAACATGTCATACCCTGTTCCCAAGAATCCAGGTCGGGTTGGTGTTTTCTCAGCTTTGTTGCTCCAAGAAAGTGACAATCAATTATTGGACTACCATGCATATTAAAGGCCTGTAAACGCAAGTAGTTGTTCCTCTCCCTCATCAAGACTACATACTCCCCTACTCTAAGATGGAATCTTTCAACAATCTTTTGCCAACCCACATCAGACAGAACATATTGATAACGGCCTTTGTTTTCCTTATCTTTTTTATGTCTGACAACAACAGTATACCTACGTTTGTTAACACATATTTTGATGTTGTCCCTCTTCTTTAAACCCGGTAGGAAATCGGTTGGAATTATCTGAAATGTATTATAATTTTAATACTAAAGTTTATATATACAAAATCCAAAAAAAAAGCGTATGTAAGAAGGGTAAATACCTGAAGCATGTTATGTTGAGGGAGAATCCTACTCAAATACCTGCTTGGCCGTCCGACTATTGCCTCATAACCACATGTTTCATATCCGGTTGCATCGTAGCTGGTCACATAATAGGAATCGTCCCCTTCTTGCACAAAGTGTAATGTCTCAGCATCTGTTGGTATGAATGTGAAACAGAACTGTGACCATCTGTAACCGGCCAATTCATATTTCTTACCAGCTAATTTTACTATTTCAACCTTAACCCTGATTCTCTCTCTACTTGTCAAGTAAACATGATTGTTACCATTGTAACAAGTTTCATTAAACACATGTGGAAGATACTGCGAAGAAACCAAAAACATGTATTTAAAGACTTAAACAGACACATTTTATTTTAGTTATATTGTAAATTGTTTTAGATAAGAACCTGTTTTGCAGGGAATGATTGCCGATTAATCCGAAGAATAAATTCCATAGGCATTATCCTACATATAATTATAGATAAATAAGAATTAAAAATGTTGGTCATATTTTGTATTATACAAACAGTAGTAATTGTGTTTCAAATCGCTACTAACATATCTATTATTCATCTAACATAATCTTAACCCTAACTCATATTTGGGCGTTTTATTAAACCAAGAATTAAGCAACATGCAACTTCATAACTATAAACATATACGTATATAAACATCAAAATAAACTTTGATCATTCATTTTCTACTTCAAAATTCTTGGATTTGAATTTCTGGAACTTTTCTAAAATAGTGAACACCTACAACTTCATATAACATACATAGTAACAATATATGTAATGTAAAATACGGATTGTTAATATTTTTGATTAATGAAAAACAATGGTGGAGCATTTACCTGGTGTGATTGAAGATAGAAGTTGGAGCAAGTATTTTAAAGATCGGATATAAAATATCGGATATGTTTAGGTGTGACTGTTATTAGGTGTTTATGAAGACATTAATGAGATATACAAAATTTATGTTAATACATGTATAGTTTTTGGTTTTAATTAAAAAAATTAAAAAATAAACAGTCATATTATCCCAAATATTGATTTTCGAAATACTGATAAGACTTTGAATATATCCTCCCATGCATATATATATATATATATATATTTTTTTTTTGTAATTTTTTTTTCAATTTTACTCTTATAACATGTGAACGATGTGTATATACTTTGACCATGAAAATTGTTACTGCTTATTAGAATCGTAAAAAACATGAAACATAAATGTTCAAGTTATGCTAAATACGTATGTAAATTGATAAAACCTCCACCACATTTGGCTATATGTATGTAAAGTTTTTTAAAATCATACCAAATGAAATAAAATATAGTTGAAGTATGAAATCACTTTCAAAAAAAGTAATTAGTAAATAATTAAAGTTAGTAATTCCTATACTAAGTTTTGCACACATATTCAAAGAAACCAAAAGATAGCCTACATAATTAAAATATATACACATAATACTTAAATGTTTACGTACAGTTGCACATAACTGCATTTAACATACCTAATGATAATTACCCAACATATGTCTTAATTACAAAACACAAAATATCAGATAAAGTAGTTTGTTTTAAACATGTTGAACCATGAGGATAAATATTTTAAGAGGTGCATGTTAATGTTTAGCAAATATGGAATATTGAGAATTGTGTGTTTTGGCCATCTTCAACATCCAAGTCTTCACCATTCGATACATACTTGAAGCGAATCATCTTGCTGTATGGAAATCCACATCTTGAGGCCAGTTGCTTCCACTTCCCGTGCACATTGACATGATTGTTTCTTTCGGGATTTTCGTTGTGAGGCTCCATTCTCACTTTCATCTCCTGACGATATTCTCGGTGTATAATCAGGGCTCGATCATACATATGCATTGGATAACTACTAAGGAACTTTGCGGGAATTGCCTATAAATTTAGATGTTGTAATTACTAATAAGCAACTGTTTGCAATCTTAAAAATTGTATAACCAAATAATTAAACGAAACTTACCAATCTGTTGTAGCATTGAATGGCTGCATATGCTTTGTAGAAGGATCTCTCATACTCTCCAAAATGGTCCGTGTGAGATGGCCAAAAGCAGATATGGTTCATCCGATCATCTTCTACACATCAAAAGTATGTATTGTATATGTTAAGAATCTTATTAATTAGACAGTTCTCATTAGTTAATAAAAACATAGAATACATACTCTCTTCATGCCACTCCAGCGGAAGTTGATGCCTCCTTAATGTAGGTGCTCCTTTGTATACTATCTCAGTAATCATGCTACCATCAGCGTTAAAAGCATCAACCCACAGTTGATTTCCCCTGTTCTTGGTTATGACACACACAGTTCCTGCCTCCAGCCCTATATCCTCCACCATTGTGTTCCATGATTCACCCAACAACCGATAAACAAACGTTCCAGTATTTAGCAAAACTGCTTCACGCCTAACATGACATGGGTAATGTTCACCGTTTGCTATGATAGTAACCGCATCGAGTTCCTCAAGTCCTGGAAGTAGCTCGGCTGGAATTGTCTGTAGGAATGTATACCATAACCATCAAATGCAATTTGTAAATATAATTTATAGTGTCAAGTTGTGTAAGTTTAAAAAAAAATTAATTTTTTTCCTATTCAATACCTGTGGCAAACGAGGATCTGGAAGAACATAAGTTTTCAACCTTGAGAAAGTAGACCTGTGGCCATCATAACCAGCCACTTCTTTACCATTACGTAAATATCCAGTTACATAAAAGGAATCCTCTCCTTCTTCAATGGAATGCAACAGGTGGACATCTTCAGATAAGCTCCGGTTGCAAAATTCGGTCCATTTAGGACCTGTCAAATACCATAGTCCGTAACAAGGCCTAACTAACTCGACCTTGAAACGATATCCATCAGCTGAAATGATGTATATGGCATTATTACCATGGTATGCTTCTAGGTTGTAAACTTCAGGTAACTGATAAGGTTTTAAAATGTACCTTTTTGAGGGGTCGTTTAAGCCCTTATTTGATCACTTTTGTATCCGTTATTACTTAATATCGTTCCTTTTCATTTTTTAGGTCTCTTGAAGGCAAATTGTGTAATGGCACTTATTTGGACGAAAAGGCGGATATCTGAAGAAAATGGCCAAAGTCAAGAATCGAGACATTCAAGTCTTTGAAAGACAAGGCGACGGCGCCATCGCTTAAGCTGCGACACCGTCGAGCATTTTGTGATGGCACGAAGCCAAATTTCATATTTTCAAGTGACGGTGTCGCTTTAAAAGAGTAGGTCGTCGCAACTCGAGCGGCCTAGATTTGATCAAGACGGCGTCGGAAGCTAAAGAGGATGGCGTCACAAGTACAAGGTGACACCGTCATAAGACTAGCGTGGCCAAGACGAAACCCTAATGACGACAACCCGACGTCCACAAAACATAAGGTGACGCCGTCGCACATGTAATCTTATATATAGAATCTAAATTTTCAAGTATTAGTGTGTAGTCTTTTGGAGTAAAACCTAAACCGAACCAGGTCGTCTTGTATAGTATTTTAGGGTTCCAAACCCTATCTTACATCAAGATAAGTGTTTTACTTCATTAATTTAATTATGTCTTTGATTATTTGTGTGTATGCTTGCATGTTCTCCATGTCCGGTGATGAGTGCGTATTCACTCATCATTTTGGTCAAAACTAAAGCGCAAAACATTTAAAAACACTCAAATGCATCAAAATCTGAAAATATCTCAAAATTGTGTTTTATATGTTTCGGATGCAAAATTATTGAAAACGAACAAAGTTTGCATAATTGGCGCTTTCATCCCAGACTTTCAAAAATTGATGAAATAGTCCCCGAGCACGTATTTTAAAGAAAAGTCACCAAAGGTCCTTTTGAAATCATAAGTTGTCATAATTAGTCCTTTGGTGAAAAATTTCAAAAGTTTGAGAAATTACAGCTTTGATCCTGGATTTTAAAATTGTCAAGTTTAGTCCTTGGAATTTCACAATTGGGAAAAATGGTCCTCAACTTATTTGAGATTCACAAGTTTGACCCTTGGAATACTTTTCAGAAATTACTTGATTGGTCCCTGGATTTTTGGATTTTACACCTTTGGTCCCTAAAATACACTTTGGATCAATATCTATATCCTAAGTCCAAAATACTACTTAAACCCTTTATCCAGCCCAATAATACCCAGGTCCAACCCAACACCCTGACCCGGTCAACCCACCCAGTCAAAGTATACCCAATCCACCCCGTCTTCCTCATTTTCCCGCCCAACAATACCCTGCTCCCAAGAACCCTAGCACCCTAAGTCTCTTTTTCCTTCTCCCCAAACACTCCACCCCCATCTCTCTCTTTTACCCAGCTACATCAAAACCAAGACCCACCTTAATCCTCTTTGTCCAGTTACACCCAAATCCCAAACCCACTATCACTTTTTCCAGCTCATTCCAGTGGCCATGTCACCAATCCTTAGCTACAAAAGAACCCCATCAATGGCTCAGATGTAATATCATGGTACCTAACTCTATTGGATGGCCAAGATTGGATGAAGAAAGCACAAGGATGGACTTTGGCTTGACTGCTCTCACAAAACAAGCACACAAGAGATGAAGACTTGAAGACCCAAGTACCTTAGTAGTTTAGTATAAATAGGAACATGTAGCCAGTGTATTATGGCACCCCTAGTTTTATCTTTAAATTTTTTTTAGATTTCTTGTTTTTAAGTCTGATGTAACTTTCTTTTTAATATCAATGAAAAGCAATTTTAAGTTTCATGTTTTATGTTGTTAAAGTTTATTCAAAGGTTACTACTTGTTTTTAGCATAAGCAAATCTCAAAGACAGGGGTCAAGTAAGAGTCTAGAAAATTAGTAAAGGCTTCATCAGCCACTTAAAGGAGTGTTTGTTTCATGCTTTAAATTGGTCAAAATCAAGTTCTTTACCCGTTTGACTTTTATAGTCAAATGGCTCCCCAGGTTTAATTTAGTTTTCAAACTTAGCAATTGTGTCCCAAGTCTGTATAAAGATTTGAGTAAAAAGGAAAAGAGTTATCTGTTCATGTTTGCAGTCACAAATCAGCAGTCTTGAACTAAGCTGATAAGAGCTTGTTTTTAAGCTGTTATCATCCTCTTCTTGGCTCATACTTACTCAATTTTATGCTAACGTTTGATTTGTAGCTTGATCTTGGTTGGGGATCCACTTTTTGAGCTTATTAATAAGCTCCAAAAAGGCCCTTTTTTCTGTGTTTCGCTCGCACTTGCCGCCCAACCGCCCATACCATGCTGATCTTGGCTTAATTTTAAGCTATAAATGACTTTTTCTTGGATCCTAATTGTTGTTCTTGACATCTATGCTAGCTTAACTTTGTTTCTGCAGTTTTTCCTTGCTTGGAATCTCACCTTTCAGCTTAAAAATAAGCTGCAATCAGACACCCCAAGGCTGTTGCAGCCTGCTGCACCAACAGGTCACAACATTTTTTATTTCCTTTCTCTTCCTTCTAGCTTATTAGGATTGGTAGGATAGCTTATTTAGGATCCTTATTGCCTTTTAAGTGTAGCTAAGATTAGTTTAGATGCAATTTAGCTTATTTAATACTTTTGTAGCTTATTTGCTTAATTTCCATTTGTTAAGTTTAAGGCTCCCCCATAGTGTAGAACTTGTATGCCAACTGCTCCCCCTTGTTCTCATAGCTTATTGTGCTTAAGTTGATCAATTTCCCTTTGTCAAATGGCTTACTGCTTCTCTTGTTTAATTGGTGTTATAAAAATGTGCTAAAGGGGTGTTTGTTTTTCCATAAGCTGTAGCATATTTCAAGCTTCAAAAGGGTGTCTGTTTGGTTCTTATTTAGTGCTGGTACAAATAAGCAATCCTAACAGCTTATTCCAAGTGTTTGACAAAAAGAAGTTTTTACAAAAAAGTCTTATTTTTGTCTCATAAACAAATTGCAAAAAGAAAATTTCGAAAAAAAAATGTTTGAAAAAAAACGACATTGCTGGGATTTGATCTCTGGCCACCCAGCTCACCACACACACCAATAACCAACTGCCCTAGGGTCTTTGTTCATTCATATCTTGCAACATTAATTCTTTAAACACAAATTCAGTTTCTAGCCTAAGTAGCTTATTTAGCTTTTTAACTGCTTATTTCGTAAAGCAGTACCACTTTTTTATAATTTTCCTAGAACCAGTAGGCCTTAAAGTATTTTTGATAAAATTTTCAGAATTTTTCAAATTAGTTTAGTATTTTTAATTATTAAATTAGATTAAATTAGTTTTTAATTCGTAATAAATAATTTAAAAGTCAAAAAAATACCCGGTCTTTTTCTAAAATTATTTTTAGTCAAATAGAACGTAGGAAAATTGATTTCACACCCGTAGCCGTTAAATTGCAAAACTTTTACGTTTATGGCTCGGGTTGTTTCCCGGTTTTTATGTTTTTGCGTTATAGCACCCTAGGACTTAGTGTAGCTTCGTTTTATCATTCCTTAGGTTTAGTGATAGTTTATTTTTAGTTTATTAGGGTTCCCTTGCCTTAATTACTTTCCCATTGATTAATTTGTAGAATACGTAATCAAATCCAAATCATTAAAATCCAATTCAAGTTCAAATCACGAAACTCAACGAATCCTTCCATTCACACCTCGTTGGGACACGACCCGGGAAATCACTTTTCCGGTATCACTTTTATCACACCCGTGAGATTTGGCACGTTGACCTTTTTCCTAAAGGGTTAATTTGTCGAATTTTACGATTATTTTGATATACGTTGATATTGTGTTTTTCACCACTCACTTCACAACGAATCAAATTTTGGCGCCACCGGGAGGTGTGTTGCGACAATATCGTGATTTTGCGATTAGTGACTTGAAGAACCTTCCTCGTGAAGTTATTGTTTTTATAAAAATACAAAAATACAAAATATTTTCCTTTTCTTTGTATATATATGTAAAAGATTAAAAATACAAAAGATTTTGCTTGTTGTTTTAAATAAATAGAAGACACAATCAATATAACATTCTTAAGCGAGGTGTTATCATTATAAGTTCCGAACTAAAGATTTAAAACTTGCCTTTGTGTCGCTCGTGTTTTGGTTTACTTTTATCGGTTTAACAAACTGTGTGAGGGTATAAGGACGGCTGACATTAAATTGCGGTGAAAAGAGACGGGTTTTTAATAAGCTTGCGTTGACCTACAAAGTCTCTCCGCTCCTTTGTGCGTTTACTTATAGAAGTGATCATTTCACGTGGGATTATTGGTTTAAGTTCAGCGTTGTTTTGCCTCGGTCTTGTTTTAATTGAAAGTGTTGTTTTGGAAGTGCATGCGACTCGCTCTCAAGCTCGTGAGACGTAACAGTAACCAAGCAAAGCGTGCCCGAGATACGTGCATCCGAACAAATCACAATGACACATAACCTAGGAACGGACCTCAAGTCCAACAACTCGTCCACAAAATCAAGCTCCGATCTCGAACGATGGAGGAGCTTTGCCAACCTATGATGGATGGATCGGGCGGTCCTATTGCCCGGTCAACATCGAGGCCACGGATTTTGGACTTAAGCATCACATGATTCAACAAGTCCAAAGTTTTGCCAATTTCACGGATCACGGGTGACGATGCCAACAAGCATCTCGACAAATTTCTCACCGTCACCCAAAGTATGAAGCAAAATGGGGTCACCGATGACGCCTTCGCTTATACCTCTTTCCATATTCTTTGACGCTTCATGCCACCGCATGGTTTGATCGTCTTCCCAAGAACTCAATCCATAGTTTCGATGAAATGATCTCCAAATTCTTGGCGAAATATTTTCCACTGTCGATGGTGACGAAATTACGGAATGAAATCGGTAATTTTCGGCGACATCCCGATGAGTCCTTATTTGAGGCATGGGAGCGCTATAAGCTTTCGATTGATCGATGTCCAAACCATAACATGTTGCTTGTCACCCAAATAGATACATTCTATAACGGGTTAACATTGAGACATCGTGACACAATCAATCTCTGCGGGTGGTACCTTTATGAAAAGGCGACCCGAAGAGTGTTACGATCTCATTGAAAACATGACGCCCACCAAAATTATTGGGATTCCTCGGTAGAGAGGAGTGAGTCAAGGAGATCTACCACCCTTCCATCTTCGAATACACGACTCTAACCAAAAGATTGAAGAAATATCCACCTGCATTTAAATGAGTCAAAATAATAACAATCAACAAGTGAATGTCGTAAACAAGAGTTGTGAAACTTGTGGTGGTCCACACCCTTATTTTGAGTGTCCACCTCCGGTGGCTTCACTCAAGAGAGCATTTATGCCGCTCGGTTCCTACAATACGGAGGTAATTCCTACCAACCGCATGGGGACCAAACCTTCTCACTATCGTTCTAACAATTTCCTTGGACCACCCGGGTTTAATCAAAATCGTAACAATCGAATGTGCAAAATAGAAATAATCAGTTCAATCAAAATCAGAGTCAGAATCGGAATTTTCAAAATCAAAATCAAGGTTTTCAAAATCAAGGAAATTTCAATCAAAACCGATTCCAAGCTCCTCAACAAAACATGCAAGCTCCACCTCCTCAAGCTTCCATTGACATTGCTAATTACATCAAAAGCAATGAAGCTAAGATGGTGTCCATGCAAAATCAAATTACCACTTTGAAGAATGATTTCACTTCCGAGCTTAGAGCTACTAGTAACAAAATTGATCAATCTCATAGCAAGATTGAAAGCATGATTGCTAGTCTCATGAGTCAAAGAATCAAGCTTCAACTTGGTGCTCTTCCGAGTAATACCATTCCCAACCCAAAAGGTGAATTGAATGCTATTGCCACCGAAGTGGTAAGTCTTATGAGGACCCTCGATGCCTAATCCTTCTCCGGTGAGGGATGTGGAGCGAGAAACCGAGGTATCTAAGGACAAGGTGCATAACTCAAGCCCAATGTACCGCACAAGTCCAATCTCCGTGGTCTTACCTCCATTCCCGAACCCGTTGTTCCGATGACCATTCCTAAGCCTTCACTTCCTTATCCTTCAAGGCTTAATGACCAAAAGCTCCGTGATAAAACTAGTCAACAAATGGAGAAGCTTATCCAAATCTTTCAAGATTTGCACTTCGAGATTAGTTTCATGGACGCCTTCTTCTAATGCCAAAGTTCGGTCCAACAATCAAAATTTGTTGAATAACAAAGAAAAGATTTCGAAATGGCTAAAACTTCTTTGAACGAAAATTGTTCGGCGGTTATCCTTAAAAACTTCCCGAAAAGTTAGGAGACCCGGAAAATTTCTCATCCCATGTGATTTTCAAGGCATAGTTCAATGCTCCGCCTTGGCGATCTTGGTGCTAGCATTAACTTGATGCCACACCATGTGGAAAAAGCTTTCATTACCTCCGCTTACACCTACATGTATGATCCTCGAGCTTGCGGACCGTATGTTCTCGTCCGCTAGGTATAGCCGAGGATGTATTTGTGAAAGTAGGCAAGTTTCATTTCCACGACTTTGTTGTTGTCGAATTTGATGTCGATCCCCGAGTACCCTCATCCTTGGGAGGTGCTTCTTAAAAGCGGTCGGGCATTGATCGGCGTTGATGAAGGGAAATCACTTTGAGGGTAAACAAGGAAGTTACTTTCAATCTCAATCAAGTTACGAAATACTCCCCAATTATGGAGACAATTCCGTCAACAAAATTGATGTCCTTGACATTGTGTCGGAGGAGTATTCTCAAGAAATTCTTGGATTCTCGAGTGAAATCCCACCGGTTAATCCCATCGTTGCTCTCTCTTCCCTCCCTCACTCCGCTTTGAGGAAGTGACTTTATTTTGGAAGAGATTGAAGCATACTTGGCTAGTGATTACATTCCATGGGAAATTGATCACGCTCCCATCGACATTGAGGAAGATATTCTTCTCATCGAGAAGATGCTCAATGAAGATCCTTCATCACTCCCTCCTCAAGAACTTCATAAAGAGGAAATCAAAGCGATTGAAAATCTAATGATCCTCCCGAGGTCGAACTTAAGGACTTACCACCTCATCTCGAGTATGCATTTTTGGAGGGTGACAATAAATCACCCGTCATCATTGCTAAGGACTTGAGTGAGGATGAAAAAGCCGCCTCATAAAGGTTTGAAGTCACACAAGCGAGCCATCGCTTGGAACCTTCCGACATCAAGGGTATTGACCCGAGATTTTGTACTCACAAAATTCTCATGGAAGATGACTTCAAACCGGGTTCAACACCAAGAAGGGTGAATCCTAAAATTCATGAGGTTATCAAAGCGAAGTCATAAAACTTCTCGATGCGGATTGATTTACCCTATCTCGGATAGTCCTTGGGTTAGCCCGTTCATTGTGTGCCCAAAAGGTGGCATTACCGTTGTTGAAAATGATGAAAACGAGTTGATTCCTACTCGATTGGTTACGGATGGCGTGTTTGCATTGACTATCGAAAGTTAAATGAAGCCACCGTAAAGACCATTTTCCATTACCTTTCATGGACCAAATGCTTGAGAGATTAGCGGGAAACGAATACTATTGTTTTCTCGATGGTTTCTCGGGTTACTTCCAAATACCCATTGACCCACAAGATCAAGAAAAGACCACATTCACATGTCCTTATGGAACATTTGCTTACCGACGCATGCCTTTTGGCTTGTGTAATGCTCCCGGTACATTCCAAAGGTGTATGATGGCCATTTTCCATGACATGATCGAGAAGACTATGGAAGTCTTTATGGATGATTTTTCGGTCTTTGGGGATTCTTTTCACACATGTCTCTCCCATGGACATATTTTTGAAACTGATTTTGTTGTGTTAGAAGAAGGGAATGCGGATGAACCTAATGTGTGTTTTGGTCGAGATTTTCTTGTCACGACTAAGTGTCAAGTGGATTTTGCAATGGGAGAAATGAGGATTAATATAACTGATTTGGAAGAAGGAAAAGGAGTAAACGAGATGCTAGTGGAAGTTTGTGCAAACATGGAAGAGAAAGAGGTGGAAGTAGTTAAGATGGGAAAGGCAAATCGGAAGAAACCGACATCAAACAAACTAACCCCAACAACAACCTCCACCACCAAAAATGACTCCACACCATCATCACCGACCACTACTTTCAAACCCTTAACCGACAAACAAAAAGAAGCTATTTTAGAGAACCTAGAACAAAAGTTTCTTGAGCTTAATGAAAAGAAACCGGTGATAGAAGTACTCCAAGATTATGTGCTTTACCATAAGAAGTTGGACGCATTGATGCTAGCAAGGGCTAGGTTGGAAGAAAAGAATCTCACGGAGGAAGAGCGAGATCAAATTTTGTTTAGAGGCATGCCAAGGAAGGAAAAGGATCCGGGTAATTTTGTGTTGCCGATCAAAGTGAATGGGACTACACCAGTTTATGCTTTAGCCGATACAGGGTCGAGTGTTAATGTGATGCCGTATCCATTGTTTAAAACTTTGGGACTAAGTAATCCGCAACCTAATCATTCTAAGCTTACTATGGCGGATAATTCTTAGCGAAGGCAATGGGAGAGGTAAAGAATGTGAGTGCAAGTTGGATATCAACCGTATTTGGCAGATTTCCTTGTCCTAGATATTCCGGTGGACAAGAGTTTACCACTACTATTGGGAAGACCATTCTTACGAACTTGTGGAGCGATTATAGACATGGGAAGAGGCACATTGACTATTGATGATGGGATTTCGAGGCAAACATACTACCCAAAACCAAGAGGACCAACGTTGGAATTTATGGAGGATTTGGAATGGATAGAAGCATATGATGATTTAACATGTTTTGAAGTGGGACGTGATGTCCAAGGTAACCCAATGTACGGACCGTTAGCTCCGCCTTATTTTGATATAGAGGACGAAATGGAACGTGCGTTAGTGGTAGAAGCTTTCTATAACCCATTCAAAAACATACTAGTTTACAAAAAGTTGACCAACTTTTTAGGTTCTTTACCGGTGCAACTTAAGAATTTGGAGTGGAGACCCGAAGGGTCGGGGACTTACAAGAGACAAACCAGAGATGGAGCATGGCATGTTAAGTTCGATATACTATGTCCGGACGGACGAAGATTCATGAGAAAATTCAAAACTTTTGAAACTTTCCGTGAGTTGACCGGAAAATTTCAAAGCGAGGATATTCTAAGACAAGAGTATTTTGAGGAATTTTGAGGAGAAGACAAGAGGCCGTAATAAACAAGCAATTATTTGCTTGAATTTCATGAACTATTTCTTTTTGATTTGATGCATTTAGGATTTTTGTTTCTTATTTAATTTTTCATTTTTATTTTTATGATTGAGGTGATTTGGTTAATGCATTATGACTATGAGTTTTGAGATGAATTTTAGTTTAGTTCATTAGTATGATGAGTTGAGATTTTTAGATTGGATGATTGTTCAAAATTTCATATGGTGGATGAATGTTGTGTGAATCTTTAGCAGGATTTTTGAAGTAAAATTGTTGCTTGGAAGGTAAATGCCTAAGTAACATGTAAAAATGCAAAATTTGGCGAAATACAAACCGAAACGGTTGTGTCCTTGACTGAACCGGTTGCAATTGAGTATAAAAGCAAAAATTCATTTTTCCAGAAAAACACACACACTAATTCTCCAGTGGGTTTTGCAAAAATTCGTCCAAGAGAAGCTGATTGAAGGTTGTTTAAGTTGTAGGAAAATATCATGGCACCTAAACAAGTAAGCATCTACAGTCAATTAACTCAATTAAGGTTTTATTAGAGCATTTGATTCGAATTGGATATTAGGTCACCAATTTGGGGGTTTTTGTTATAATTCGAATTAAGTTGTAATATTTTAGGATTGAGTGGGTAATTTATATAGGAGTGCATTGCAAGAAGAATTGTATTGATTGATTCAACATAGGATGAATAATAGATGATTGAATTTTCGGATTTAATTGGGTTGTGCTATTGAATCAAGATAAGTTGCAATTGGTGATTCCTTATGACAGATGATGCGTTTTTTTTAGGAGTGATAGATGCCATATTTTTTATTAGGACTAATGATTGAAGGATATAGGCTTATCAAGTTGAGTTCTAAGATAATGAATGAATGATGTTTGATGATTTGAAAAGCGAGTTTAGAGTAATTCAAGGATGTGGAAATCATTGAGGATGATAGAATGCGATCTAGGAGTGGTTTGGACTTAGAAAACTCGAGTGTAGAAGAGTTTTTAGAGGCAAAAGCCTTATGCAGGCTGCATAACCGATTCGGTTACGCATTGCAACCCAACGGTTGGATTTTGGTCATTTGAGTAACCGATTCGGTTTCTCACGAACCGAATCCGGTTACGGTTTATGTGTTTAAATTTTTGAAATTTTGAAATGGATCTTAGGAGGTTCCATGAACCTTCTAGTTTGTTCTAACACTCTCATATGGTCTTTTATTTGTGATTTCTACAGAGAATTATTGTAGGTAGCATGAGCGAGGATGAAGAGTGATCGTGGATCATTCGTGAATTATGGTTTCAAAGACAATGAGTTATGATGTGTTAAACAATATTATTTTTTTAGATGATTAACATGTTTTGCTTGGTTTTATCTAGTTTTTAGTTGTATTTGTTTGTTTTGTATTGCGTGTTGCAGTTTTTGTTTGCAGGATGGATGTGTCGGAAGCTTATTGATGGTCAAATGTTTGGAGTTGGATAACTCACATGCTTTCTTATGACCCAATATGTATATTGCATATTCTATCCCGTGGTATCTTTTAACTATTTCTTTTTCCCATTTTCTTTACTTTGAAGTTCATTTTTATTACATTGAGGACAATGCAAAACTTAAGTATGGGGGAGGGAAGAAAATAGGAAAAATGATGCGCATTTTTTTTTTTAGATAACTTTTGGATGCAAGTGATTAGAAGAAATTCGCCCTTGATGGTCTAGTTGTTTTCACGCATTATTGATATTTAAAATATATAACTTGGAATTTCAATGGTAAAATGAGGATTTTTGAAATTTTTGGATTTGAACCAAATTACGGAAGTAATTCATTTTGGATTCGATAGCATTTTCTAGCATGCATAATAGCATTTTTCCACACATTTGTGAGGTTTCTTTTTGTATAAAACACATATTTTGTTTTATATTTGCTATGAGTGTCTTGGGTGATTATGTCGATTCTAGAACTTGTACTAGTTATGCATTACGGTTAAAATCACTTTCGAGTGGTCTAAATATGTTCAAATGATAAGAGGCACCTTAGGAATAAAACCAAATGGCCTTCCGTTTACATCTAATGATATATTAGCTAACCACATCGGTTAGTTAGTCACCTTTATATGGACCCATTTGTTAGTGCTCATCTTTAGCACTAGATACCCTTAGTACACCCTTCCGAGCCAATCTTTTCGTTTTGATAAATTCAGAAAAATACAAAAATATTTTACACTTTCAAGCTTTAGCCAACCCTTATCAAGTCTATTGGTTTGTTGCTAGTTGTTTGGAATGTTGGATCGTTTTTGATGATTATGAAGAAGCTACACTTTGTTTATAGTGTGTACCATTCTCCATCTTGGATGAAAGAGACGTCTTTCTCGATTTTTTTGGTGTATGCTTACACTAAGTGTGGGGGAACTTTGTTATGAAAAATAAAATAAAAAAAAGGGTTCCATGTTTACAAAATACATAAAAAGGGTTTTCGAATGATAATAAAATTTATAGCCTTCTTGAGTATCCGTGCTCCTCCGTGCCAGCCTCGATCAATATGGACCTGAAATACATGCTTAAAAATGTCAAAACAAAGGTTGAGTGAAATTCATAGAGTTTGTTTGATGGTTGAACACATTATGTTGGTAGTGTGAGATATAGACTCACACCAATGGTTTGAAAACAAAACAGTTATTATTGTACTAAGCTCATGATACCGAAAAGGTTAACAGCTTGTCAATAGAAATTGATATAATAGTAACAGTTGCCCTAATAGGTAATTTGCCAATTAACATATGGTTCTTCAAATAGAGTGCGTTTGTTTACCGGACTTGGTCAAACAAACGGGATTCGTCAATCCCGATAGATCTATCCACATTATTTGCGCTCACCCGCAATTGATTAATGGTTCATGATAATAGGGACTTAAGTTTGGCAATAGTGGTACTTAGTGCACATAATACATTCAAATAAGCATATAGTTTGAAAGCAATGTGTTCGGTTTAAAATAAAGCATGCATCTCCCCCAAGGGTTTGTAAAACAATTAAGTAGTAAAAAGTGGGGCTATGAACTCACCTCAGAGTAAATGATATCAAGTGTATAATGAGAATGATGGATATGCCGTGAGAACTTCTACGAGCAACCTAAAATGGAATGTTGCGACTTAGGTTTGGAATAATGTTTAGGAAAACATAAACCATTCTATATATATTTCTATGTTGATCATGATGTAGTACATGGTATTTGTGTATGACATTTATAGAAATGGTCTAGTTGTGAAAACATGTTTAGTTTATAGATATCGTACTACCGTTCGGGCCATCATAATTCAGAGGTCATGCAGTAAACGTTCGAGGAGCTAGGACACTTTAAATCGTAAATCCAACAACTCGTCGATACGTTTTACTCAAATGAAACCCCTCACATGAAGCTCCCTACTTTCGTAGCACTTAGTAGATACAACATATGTTTTGAGTGAAGATTGTTATAACATAAAGTTTATCATGTTTTTAATAAGTATCTATTTTTTACAAGTTCTCGTCGTTTTCATAAATATGATCACCTTAATTAACGGTCTTGGGTAAACAAGCCTTAAGGCTTTAGCCATGGCCTTGCCGTGACTTTGGTCTTAACTACCATGGTCTTGAGACTTAGCTTTGACCTTAGCCGTAGCCGTGGTCTTGGCTTATGGCCATTAGGCCTCTTGGTTTGCTTTTAGTTGTGACAAAAGTATAGTTATGAGACTATATTTACTGGCGCTTTACATTTTGAAAGATTTTGGCCTATTTATGCGTTTTCATGGTCCGAGCTTCTTCAATAGTGAAGGAAAACGTCGTTTCGGACAACTTTCGTGTTTTAACTTTTGATGATTTGGACCGAAGTATCACTTTAAAAGCAGCGAGAACTCTTAACGACTTATACACCGCGGTTTGGCGTTTAGGTTTCACTAACTTCTTTTGCTAATAACTTTTGACTCGTTTGTCCGTTTCGGGTGATTCAAATTGCTATGTTTACCCTTTTATCTTGCCTACCATATTATATAAGTTAGAAAGTCCATATGTTACTGATTTTAATGGTCTCACGTGTGTAGAATATGACTAGTTTACTACTTTGTTACTTTTATGACAATATGTGAATTAAAACAAGTGATTGAGTATATGTACATCATGAATCAACATAGTAACTATATATATAGCATGAAATAGTTAAGATTATGAATAATAAAGATGAGATGATGGTGGTGATAAGTTGCTTACAACTTTTGGCTTTCAATAAGAAAGGAGTAACTTAGTAAGGATAGGACTTTGATTGATCGCGAAAGACTTCGGATTGAGCTAGATTTCCACACCTTGGTACCCTTGCAAACTTAAGGAGTTGGTGATGAAGTACTAAGTGACTTGAGTAGATCTAAACTCAAGAAGATCATTTAAACTTGCTAGAGATTTGATGTAGTAGCTTGATCTTTGGAACTTTCTTGCATAAACTTGGAGTTTATAGATCAAATGATGGAAGATGTGAGTGTTTTAGGGTATGAACGACCAAATTCAGTATGTGAGGGAGTTTATGATGTATTTCACTTCCTATTTATAGGAGGGTAAGTTTGGTTAACCATATATTGGGATAAAAATTAACCATGGTTAAGTTAGGACACTTGTAAAGATCTAAATGAACCATGGTTAGGATGATGCCACCAAAATGATGACTCCCCCCCCTAAGGTAGCCATATAGTTATAAGATGACTTAGGTGGATAGTTTTGATCTTATCTTGATTTTAGAGCATGATTTGGTTCCGTTAAATGCCAACCGTAAGTCGTTAAGCCATAAAACGTAAAACCGGGTATCGTAAAAATATGAAACTTGTAGGAATGATGAAACTCATCATTATACTCCATCTAAAAATATAAAATGGGTGATAAGTCTCATTGGGTGCAAAAGCGTTGCTTAAAGTCGGAAATACGGGTCAAAACGCGTAATTGCAGCTTTATCGAAAAAGAACGAAATTTCGGGAAACGACCGTGAATTTATTTAGAGTAGACTAAAATTAGTCTAGAAATGATATGAGATGTTAAAATGTGGTTTTCACATACGCGGGATAACTTTACGATTATTCGTGAAGTTTAAAAGTTACGCTATTTAAGCAAAAATGTAGAACGTACAAGGTTAATTCCTTTATGGTCAAGGAGGAGGAAATATGTTTGAATTTTCCAAAAATGTAAAAGTGTCAAAACATATTAGAAACACAAAGGTGAATCGTTAAGTCCGGATGTAAGTAGAATTGTTTAAAACGTAAGTTTAGTTTTGTTCTGCGTTGGGCTTATTTTGGTAACGTAAAAATAATAAATCTTAAAAATTATCAAATTAATCATGAGTGATCTAAAAATTTATTTGATGCGGGGAAAATTGTCAGAGGCGGTTTTCGTTATGCGCGTGATGTTTAAACGGTAGACCGTCCAAAACGAAACTTTAAAACAATTTTTTCTTAATAACCTTGGCGAAAGCAATCTAATGATTGTCAAACTCTCAGGTCATTACTAAAATAATTTATCTTACGAGAATGTGAAATAAAATTTTACGGGATGAATAGTGAAAGTGAATAGTAAAAGTTCTCGAAGATTAAAAGTAACCTAAAAATGCGGGTGGTTACAGTCTCACCCCCTTAATCGGAATTCCGTCCCGGAATTCAGTGTGTGTTATCCGATGTTGCATTGTCTAGGAAAATGAGGGTGTATACGCCAAATTCTAATCTTTTTGTTCCCAAGTTTCTAGTCATAGAATGTATTATGTACCATGTGGCTTAAGTTGATAACCTAAAGGGTTTGTTAAAATCCTATAGAGTCCAATATACCTAAAGTTTGGCTTTTCCCGATTCTCAAAACGAATCATATCTTATTGTATCGAGGCTATCAATAAAACCTTATTTTCTAACATGGAGTTTTTGGTGATAGTGTGTGGCATGGAGCCTAATTTGTATGGTTTCCTTAGTTGTTTCGTGGGTGATCTCTGAACACCTTAGTCCATCAAATGGTTAACTAACACTTTCATCTATATAGTGCCTCAAAATGGAATAGTTTTGTTGTTGTTAGGGTAACTGTTGTTAATCAAAGGTGTAAGATATTGTTGATTTTAAATGGTTTGTAATGATGTGATAACTGTCGTTGTAGGGAAAGTCTTGCTAGTGACAAGTGGTTATCCAAACTTTTTCCAAAGTTGATCATGTCTTAGGTGGTTTCGAGATGAAGGCTATATCGTATAGTGTTTATGTCTACTAGTGTTTAAAAGAAACATGGTACTGTGAAGTTTTACATACTGACTTATAATGGAGTTTAAATAATGATGTGATATGTTGACGATTAGAAGAGTGTAGCATACGCTTACCATTATTCTTAGGTAGAGATGTCAAGTTTGTTTTAAAATCAACAGTGAATTTTAAAGGAATATGGCGGAATGATATCCTTGAAACCTAATCATGCTAGTACTTCTAAGAAATGACGAGAAGATTTGATGACTATCCAAAGATAGTAGTTAGGATTATTTCATAAATGAAAACTTTCAAGAATGAAATTAGGTAGTGTAAATAAGTATTAAGATCTCGCTTAGTGGTAAAACACTATCATGTCTCTAGATCTTTTTAATGAATTTTGGTGGTTTATCGAGTTTAAGTAGGAAATTAACCTAAACATAACCCTTGTATAACTATTCTTAGTGTTTAAAAAATTTAAGTCGAACATAGTTAGTCAGACTATGTTCCACTATCCTTAGGTTAAATATAGGTGACTAGACTATATTTAGCCGAGGTTCGATAAATTTTTCAAATACCTAAATTAGGTATACTCGTGATATGTCCATAGCTTTTGAGAAATTGTCCACTAAGCAAATGCGATATCAAACCATCCAGTTGCAAGTCCCGGCTATAAAAGACTTGTAACCTATGTTTTCACATTCCATTGAATAGAAGATAGTATGGGTAGATATGTGTGGAAAGGAAATTTTAAGTAATTCTAAAATAGTCTATACTTGGCTAGAATCATGAACCTTTAACAATGAAGGTTTCAGAAGAGAATTTTGATGAATGTAGAGAAAGTTGCTGAACTTCAACTTTTGTAGATGATGAGTCACTTTGTCCTTTAGAAATCCTATTTCTTGTATTTCCATTAGGGAAATTGATAGACTGTGACGGGTTTCATGCAAAACAATATCATATATTGTTTATAAGATAATCTTAAGAGACTATTGTATAATTTACAATATCTGAGGAGTAGTTGAGACCATTGTGCAACTCACAATGTTTGAGAAATAGTTGAGACCATTGTGTAACTCACAATGTCTAGGAAATATTAGAGACCATTGTGCAACTCACAATGTCTAAGAAATGATGGAGAGATCATTGTGTAACCCACAATGTCTTGAGAAATGATAGAGAGATCATTGTGTAACTCACAATGTCTTGAGAAATGACGGAGAGACCATTGTATAACCCACAATGTCTTGAGAATTCAATGAGACCACATAGGATTTACGATTGTCCGAGAATGTAATAGAGACCACCGTAGGATTTACAAGGTTCGAGAGTGAAATAGAGACCACCGTATCACGGTGTCTTGAAAATGAATGAGACCATTGTATCTCACAATGTCTGGAAGTAGGAAAGACCATTGTAGTCAGTTACAATGTCTTTGAGGAAGTTTCGTAATCCTAAAATGCATGAGTAGATACATGATTGGGAGATTGGAAAAAAAAATGATTGTGCCGTAATGCCTTAGAATAGGCATGCGTAGATATGTTGAGTACTTTGTTTATGATTGAAATTATGCCAAGTGTATATATCAATATACTAGTATGTTTGTATAGCTTAAAATGCCTAAAAGTCACATAATCGTCTGAAGGATGGAAGGCACGGAGAATGGAAGGCTATGAAATGTTTTTGTTTGAAAAAGTAATTATAGTTTAAGTCTCAATTAGACCCGTTTCTATAATCGTGGCTCGATACCAATGTGTAACACCCCATTTCGTGATACGCAGTGAATTCAAACTGGTGTTACTTCATGGCACAACAAATCATAACAATAGAAAACGAACTCTAATGGAGCCGTTTAAAAGATTTATCATTCGATTTATATAAATATCGAGTTTACAAAAATGAGGTCCCAAATGGTTCCATGTTTACAAAATACATAAAAAGGGTTTTCGAATGATAATAAAATTTATAGCCTTCTTGAGTATCCGTGCTCCTCCGTGCCAGCCTCGATCAATATGGACCTGAAATACATGCTTAAAACTATCAACACAAAGGTTGAGTGAAATTCATAGAGTTTGTTTGATGGTTGAACACATTATGTTGGTAGTGTGAGATATAGACTCACACCAATGGTTTGAAAACAAAACCATTATTATTGTACTAAGCTCATGATACCGAAAACGTTAACAGCTTGTCAATAGAAATTGATATAATAGTAACAGTTGTCCTAATAGGTAATTTGCCAATTAACCTATGGTTCTTCAAATAGAGTGCGTTTGTTTACCGGACTTGGTCAAACAAGCGGGATTCGCCAATCGATAGATCTATCCACATTATTCGCGCTCACCCGCAAGTGATTAATGGTTCATGATAATAGGGACTTAAGTTTGGCAATAGTGGTACTTAGTGCACATAATACATTCAAATAAGCATATAGTTTGAAAGCAATGTGTTCGGTTTAAAATAAAGCATGCATCTCCCCCAAAGGTTTGTAACAATTAAGTAGTAAAAAGTGGGGCTATGAACTCACCTCAGAGTAAATGATATCAAGTGTATAATGAGAATGATGGATATGCCGTGAGAACTTCTACGAGTAACCTAAAATGGAATGTTGCGACTTAGGTTTGGAATAATGTTTAGGAAAACATAAACCATTCTATATATATTTCTATGTTGATCATGATGTAGTACATGGTATTTGTGTATGACATTTATAGAAATGGTCTAGTTGTGAAAACATGTTTAGTTTATAGATATCGTACTACCGTTCGGGCCATCATAATTCGAGGTCATGCGATGGCGTTAGGAGCTAGGACACTTTAAATCGTAAATCCAAGAACTCGTCGATCGTTTTACTCAAATGAAACCCTCAAATGAAGCTCCCTACTTTTGTAGCACTTAGAAGATACAACATATGTTTTGAGTGAAGATTGTTATAACATAAAGTTTATCATGTTTTTAATAAGTATCTATTTTTTACAAGTTCTCGTCGTTTTCATAAATATGATCACCTTAATTAACGGTCTTGGGTAAACAAGCCTTAAGGCTTTAGCCATGGCCTTGCCGTGGCTTTGGTCTTGACTACCATGGTCTTGAGACTTAGCTTTGACCTTAGCCGTAGCCGTGGTCTTGGATTATGGCCATTAGGCCTCTTGGTTTGCTTTTAGTTGTGACAAAAGTATAGTTATGAGACTATATTTATGGCGGTTTACTTTTTTGAAAGATTTTGGCCTATTTATGCGTTTTCAAGGTCCGAGCTTCTACAATATTAAAGGAAAGCGTCGTTCGGACAACTTTCGTGTTTAACTTTTGATGATTTGGACCGAAGTATCACTTTAAAATGGCGAAACTCTTAACGACTTATACATGGCGGTTTTGGCGTTTAGGTTTCACTAACTTCTTTTGCTAATAACTTTTGACTCGTTTGTCCGTTTCGGGTGATTCAAATTGCTATGTTTACCCTTTTATCTTGTCTACCATATTATGTAAGTTAGAAAGTCCATATGTTACCGATTTTAATGGTCTCACATGTGTAGAATATGACTAGTTTACTAGTTTGTTACTTTTATGACAATATGTGAATTAAAACAAGTGATTGAGTATATGTACATCATGAATCAACATAGTAACTATATATATAGCATGAAATATTTAAGATTATGAATAATAAAGATGAGATGATGGTGGTGATAAGTTGCTTACAACTTTTGGCTTTCAATAAGAAAGGAGTAACTTAGTAAGGATAGGACTTTGATTGATCGCGAAAGACTTCGGATTGAGCTAGCTTTCCACACCTTGGTACCCTTGCAAACTTGAAGAGTTGGTGATGAAGTACTAAGTGACTTGAGTGGATCTAAACTCAAGAAGATCACTTAAACTTGCTAGAGATTTGATGTAGTAGCTTGATCTTTGGAACTTTCTTGCATAAACTTGGAGTTTATAGATCAAATGATGGAAGATGTGAATGTTTTAGGGTATGAACGACCAAATTCAGTATGTGAGGGAGTTTATGATGTATTTCACTTCCTATTTATAGGAGGGTAAGTTTGGTTAACCATATATTGGGATAAAAATTAACCATGGTTAAGTTAGGACACTTGTAAAGATCTAAATGAACCATGGTTAGGATGATGCCACCAAAATGATGACTCCCCCCCCCTAAGGTAGCCATATAGTTATAAGATGACTTAGGTGGATAGTTTTGATCTTATCTTGAGTTTAGAGCATGATTTGGTTCCGTTAAATGCCAACCGTAAGTCGTTAAGCCATAAAACGTAAAACCGGGTATCGTAAAAATATAAAACTTGTAGGAATGATGAAACTCATCATTATACTCCATCTAAAAATATAAAATGGGTGATAAGTCTCATTGGGTGCAAAATGTTGCTTAAAGTCGAAATACGGGTCAAAAACGCGTTATTCGCAGTTTATCGAAAAAGAACGAAATTTCGAGAAACGACCGTGAATTTATTTAGAGTAGACTAAAATTAGTCAAGAAATGATATGAGATGTTAAAATATGGTTTTCAGTCATACGCGGGATAACTACGCTTATTCGTGAAGTTTAAAAGTTACGTGATTTAAGCAAAATGTAGAACGTACAAGGTTAATTCCTTTATGGTCAAGGAGGAGGAAATATGTTTGACTTTTCCAAAAATGTAAAAGTGTCAAAACATATTAGAAACACAGTCTGGTGAATCGTTAAGTCCGGATGTAAGTAGAATTGTTTAAAACGTAAGTTTAGTTTTGTTCTGCTACCGGGCTTATTTTGGTAACGTAAAAATAATAAATCTTAAAATTCTCAAATTAATCACGAGTGATCTAAAATTTATCCGATGCGGGAAAATTGTCGAGGCGGTTTTAGTTATCAGCGATGTTGTTTAGACGGTGTACCGTCCAAAACAAAACTTTAAAATAATTTTTTCTTAATAACCTTGGCGAAAATGATCTAACGATTGTCAAACTCTCAGGTCATTACTAAAATAATTTATCTTACGAGAATGTGAAATAAAATTTTACGAGATGAATAATGAAAGTGAATAGTAATTGTGAATAGTAAAAGTGAATAGTGAATTCTCGAAGATGAAAAGTAACCTAAAATGCGGGTGGTTACACAAACTGTATCTAAAAACGATTGTTACTATATGAGATCAGATTTATTCCTATTGTAACATACAATCTGTTGTTCATTGATCTAGCAACCTTAATACATAGAAAGTATATACGTTAAACCAAATTCAATAACATTATGGAATTAAGATCATTTACATAACAACCTTACTGAATACAAAGTACAAAATTAAAATCATATTTTGTGTCATGTAATCCTTCCAAAACCTACACACACAACCTTTGATCTAAGTGGATCATTTACATAACAACCTTAATAAATACATAGTACAACAGATTAAACATTTGATCAAACTCTATCCCAAACCATAGCAAGTAGGAAAGATATATCACAAACAATATAGAACTATCTTAACATAAAAGCATAAAAGCTGAGCATCATTGATCTAACAACCATATTCTTATAGTCAATAACCCCTTACTAACAAGAAGACATGCAACCTACGATGAGTTTGCAACCTTTGATAAACTCTATCCCAAACCATAGCAAGTAGGAAAGATATATCACAAACAATATAGACCTATCTTAACATAAAAGCTGAGCATCATTGATCTAACAACCATATTCTTATAGTCAATAACCCCTTACTAACAAGAAGACATGCAACCTACGATGAGTTTGTAACTTAATATACCTGTTTTTAAATAATTTATGAGACGAAATAGTAGATATTTTGAAACACAAATTTACCTAAACAGATTTTTACAACCACCATATTCGTTTGATGAAGCTTAAAGCAATAAATCGGTTTTTTTTTCATAAACAAAAACTAAAAACTCACATTTCTAATGGAGATCTGCAACTTCACTTGATGGCGAAAAGATGAATGAATAGGTAACAATGATGATTAACTAAGATTGTGATAGTTGAATCTTTAATAGGAGACCTCGATGTATGGAACAAGGAAAGAAATAAAATTATGTAGGAAGTAGATACAATAGATGTTGTATAAAATCTTTTAGAAGATTTTATAGCCAAAATAGAATTTAATTGTAGGTAGTTGTACTTTAATTGATAATTACTAAAATTATTTTATAAAGTTGACATATTATCCACACAAAAAAAACTTTGTTCAATTGCAATTGAGTTTGCATGATATTAGGAAACTACTTTGTCATATGTTTCTAAGTTGACATAAATTAATTTTTTTAATTTTTACAAACCTAAAAAAATGTAATTTTAGGTTGACGTTGCATTTTAGAAGATTTGAATATTCAAATACGATAAAATATAAAACTTTTTAATAAAATATGGCCAAAATAGTTAGAATAAGGTAAATAAGCAAGAAAATAACTTATTGTAAATTACAAACCAGTAAAACACACTATAAGCTAAAAACACGCAAGCTGATCAAAATATCCATAGTAAGTATGAAAATCGTGAAAAACCCTAGATATGTAAATATAATTCTAAAACGAAAAATATGATAAAATAGAATTTTGTAAAAAAAACAATATATTTATTTTAGTTTTTATTCATTTATTATTAATTTAAATCTAAAATGTAAAGATTAAATGAAAATAAAAAAAAGAAAAATGACAAACTTATCCTAAGAATATTTTAGAGAAATACTGAATTTTGTAAAATACTACTTCTTAAATCCCAACTTTCAATAAGCTCCTATTTAGCTTATAAGCTAAATAAGCGTAAAACAAAAAAAATTACTTAACTTATTAAATGTTGCAATACTAAACGAAAAAGACCCAAGGGCACTGATGGTTGAGATTGTGTGTGTAAAGAGCTAGAGTGGCTTGAGGTCTTGGGTTCGAACCTTGCTTGCCCAAGAATTCTCTAACTCCCTTTTTTCAATCTTTTTTAAATTCTGTTTGTTTAAAGTTAATTTAAAATTTAAATAATTACATGATTATCATGAGGTTCTAGGTATGCCCATTATTAAAAAGTGTATCGACATATGATAACAAGCACGCAAAGTAAGTTTTATTAAATGTAAATCTTACGGATACATTTTTGACACATAACGAGTACAATGACATACAAAACATCAACTTCAACGACTAATAGAACAAAGAAAACAACCAGCATATACACAGAAAGAAACATCATAAAGATCGAATTTTGTTGATATACCCAGCAGCATCACGGAGCGCAACATGGGCTTCATGTAACAAGCCCTGAAATAATGTCTGCTTAGATCGATCGCGAGCCTGAACCTGCCTTAGAAATCTCACAGAATCACGAACAACCAAGCTATCGCGTTGCTGCAAAACCTCTTGAATGAGATCTTCTAAATATGCCACACACTCTCCAATGTCAAAACAACGACCGCGCAACATGCTTTCCCATTCGCGTGCTGCAACCACCTCCCTTTCAAAGAACAAAACCATCTGATCTTGCATAGCGTCACTATGACATGCAAATCCAAGTTCCGCAAGGCAATCAGAGCGCGACATCTTTGGAACAAGATTGTTAGGAACAGATAAAAACAGAGATACATATACACATCATAAAGCTTGAATTTATACATAAAAAAATGTAACAGAGTTCTGCACTATCAACAACACACACACTTCCACAAAAGCATCACATCTGATTATGCAAAGAGTGCAAGCAGGAACAGGAAATTGCAATTATAACACTATACACATAACTGTTAGCAATCAGCATACCACTACCACCGATATTTAAAAAAGTGAAACCCACCCACAGATCACTCAAAAACATAAAAAGTATAAGCAAAACAATGTTGTTTATTATGTTTAGATATGCAAATTCTGCTGCACAGGACAATTGTTTGACAAATTAGCATTTTAAAAGCCATTTTTAAGTGACAAAGAGGTCATGAAACTGTTTCAGAACAAAAGTTATTTGAAGTTCAATATCCAACATTTGATAAAAACAGATTTAAAATAAAATTTAAAACAAATTACATAGCCAAAGGTCAAAGACATCAGATCAGTTTACCAATGAAGACATATTCTTTTAAAAAATCTTTTTGAATACATATGATAGTAGACAACCAAAAATATAATTAGATATCTTTCTAATTAAAATATAATTAATAAAAACGAAAATAATCTAGAATATAATAAATATTAAAAATTAAAAATAATAATGTTTATCTACATTCCTAATATATGAATAGAATATTTAGATAATGTTTATTTTTAGTCCAACTATAATAGGAAACTTATTGGTTACTAAGTAAAGTTTATCTTAAGAGGCTATAAATAAAGCCATAGTTTAGGCTCTACAACCAAAAGATTTAATATGTGAGTTCTAAGAACACACACAATGGCAGGTGCAAAATCAAAGAAACACTTTACAACATCTTCCTACAATAAACTGCATAACATCTCAGTTATTGTCATCTCAGATGATGAAGAGGTATGATTTAAAATTTCAATTTGTATACTTTGTAATGAATAAAACATAATTGCTGTAATAATTAAACATAATCTCAGCCTATACCTGATAATTTATTGCAGAATAATGAAAAAAAATGGTGTATCTTTTAAAAAACCACACACAGATGTTACATCTGCGCATGTTGAAGACCAGGACATCTCAGTCATTCTTATATCAGATGATGAAGAGGTATGATTTAAAAATTTATATTCTATTTCCTGTAATACCTGAAACATTATTATTGAAACACTTATAAATAATTGTAGCCTACACCGACTGATTTATTGAAGGAGGATACAAAAATCAATGTTTTATCAGACAATGAAGATGTACGAAGAATTTGCACTGTAAGTTATTCAACACAGTTTATAAACACAAAAAAATTTAATGTGTTACATGTTTGCAGCCTTCTCCGGCGTTACGAAAAAGACAAAGACTCAGCAACAACCACAAGAGTGGAAGCAACCAGGTTTGTAATGCCATGAAACACGCTGACCGTGAAAAAAAACCACATAAACAAATAAAAAACAGTTCGAATACGACCCAATTTGTTGAGACAATGGTATTTGTTTCACAAATAAATTGATGTTTTTTAAAAGCATAAACACATATATATTAGTACAATCAACATGTTGATATATTTGTTTTTTTCACCATAGGAATCTGATGATGAAACACCAATCAAGTTTAAGCGAACAAAAAGAAGTGAAAGGTCTAATGTTTTGAAAAACCACAAGTATATGCTATGTGATGAAGACACATATGACGAATATTGTAGCAACAATAGCAATTATGATGATGGGGTTTGGGTCAACATCAATGATCTTGATGAGCCTTTTTATGATTTAGATAATAGTAAACCCAGATATAGTATCCTAGATGAAGATATCAAAGAAGATTCCTTGACAGGTTTCATTCAATTATAAATCAAATGAAGAATTGTAAGTTAAACATGAATTAAAAAGCTTATAATTATGCTGATGTTTTATGGTATGTGAATTTTACAGGTGACTCCAAATATACAGCGATAGATGAAGGTCACAATGAAGCCGTTGAATACAATGAAAACATTAACAAAGACATGTGGCCTGATATGGTTGATGTTCATGGAATGGTTAATGGTGAACATGCCTATAACAGCTATTTCGATGATGAAGCTTGGGAAGTGGATTCGGATGCGTACAGTAAAAGATCCGTATCAAGTAGAGATTATGATGACAGCTTCATTAACGACACTTCTATGGATTACGAAACAACTTATGACTCCAACACCGATGACGAGTTTTAAAATAACATACCAACCTTCTACAAGTTTTATGTTTCTTTAGGATTTTTTATTTTGAATAATTAAAGTTGATTCTTTTGATACAACAATCAATTGTCAGAAATAATGTTTCATTAATAATACAATTTCCCTTTTATTATCATGTTTTTGATCATTTACATTCTAAAGAATTACATACTCCTAAAATTGAATACCATTCTGCAAGTGTATGTCTTTTGGTTATTTTTGTATTAAGGAACATCAACCAACATATTCACCAAATTTGGTTTCGTACATTCAAATTGTATTAATTATTTAGCAAGCTTTTACAGATTTGGTAATCCTAAATTGTTTGGAAAAAACATACAACTAACACACAATCCAAATTACTTAAAAAGACGACTATGCTATACAATATTAATTTGAATTCAGTGGGTCGGTAAGAAACTGTTCAGATTCCAAAAAACCACGTGTTAAGTGTATTGTGTGACTTCAGAAGCTACAGGGAAAGATTTCTAAGTTGTAGGTTGTTTCCATGACCAATGCTATCGCAATTTTTATTTTTGGTCATATGAAGTTACTAAAATATTATATATCCACTTATGATAATCAACACATAATAAAATATAATTATCTATTATAACTAATTATTTTGTTTCTTTATATTGTTATATTAATAAAAATTATTTTATAAACAAATTTTAAAAAAGATTAGCATACAAAAATAATATCACTTATCCATTAAATATAAATAGAAACGAAAACTAAAATTTTGACAGCATATGAACTAGGTTTAAAACAAAAACAATGGAGGAATCTAAACCTGCAAGTGTGTCTGAGGAGCAACTACCAGCAACAAAAGATACAACGAGAACAACAAAACAAAGAGGACGGCCTCCACTGTATCCAAGCGAACCAGGTACACTGATATTGGAAAATAAATAAATTTGTTTACATAACTGCGGAAAACACATAAACTAATTGTTTAAATATAACAGTGGACAGTAATAATGTAGAAATTCGTAGACCAGGTAGAAAGACTAACAAACATACATCATCTTCTGCTTCTTCATCTGAACCCGCAAGTATATCTGAGGAGCAACTACCACCAACAAAACATACAACCACCGCAGCACAATCAACAGCACGACCTCCACAGTATCCAAACGAACAAGGTACGCTGATATTGGAGAATAAATGCATCTATTTACGTAACTGTGGAAAACACAGAAACTAATTGTTTAAATATAACAGTGGACAATAATAATGTAGAAATTCGAAGACCAGGTAGGAAGCCTAACAAACATACATCATCTTCTGCTTCTTCATCTGAACCCACAAGTGTCTCTGAGGAGCAATTACAACAAACTAAACATACAACAACCGAGCACAACCAACGCTACAGCATCCAAAGTATCCAGACCAACTAGGTACGCTGATATTGGAAAATTATTACATCTGTTTACGTAACTGCGGAAAACACAGCAACTAATTGCTAGAATATAACAGGCGGCAGTAATGATGTACTAATTCGAACACCAGGTAGGAAGCCTAACAAACATACATCATCTTCTGCTTCTTCATCTGAACCAACAAGTGTCTCTGAGGAGCAATTACCACAAACTAAACATACAAGCAATGGAGCACAACCAACGATACAGCCTCCAAAGTATCCAAACCAACAAGGTACACTGCTATTGGAAAATAAATACATTTGTTTACAAAACTGCAAATATTATAGAAACTAAATGCTCAAATATAACAGTTGACGGTAATGATCTACTAATTCGTAGAGCAGGGAGAAAGCCTAACAAACATACATCATATTCTGCTTCTTCAAGTAAGTAAACAAACATAAACATATTCACAGTTTAATTATTAGATCTATTTACGCAAGAAATATATGGTAAAAAATTAATCCATGATACTTATGGCAGCTAATAACGATGACTTACTTCCTCCTACCATGGACACGCCTCCAACCAAAAAGACAAAAACAGGAAAGTAAATTCCAATTTTTAATAACATCAAACAAATTTAAAAATATTGTATATTCTTAATAACAAACACCAACATATGCAGGTACAACGAATGAACCAGTAACTGCAACACCTCGACCAAGGGACGCCCACCCAAAAAAAACCCAATCAGGTTAAAAATATGTGACAGTATCCGCACACAATTATTAAAATTTTAAACAAAATACTAAAATTAAAAAAACTTTTCATGTGCAGCAACAATTCAAACAACAAGGTATCCAGAAGAGGATCAACCGGTTAGATATTTGTCTAAGCGCAAGTCAGAAAGACTAAAAGACAAAGCCAAAGTTGTAAGACAAAAAACTACACATCATCAACTATTGAGTGGAACAAACATAAATAATGAACGTGTCATACAGAGAGATTCGTTTGCTGGAATTTCAAATGGTAGAAACACTATATTTTAAATTGCAACACACATCGTAACATTGTTTACACGTATTTAATATTAATGTTTATTGTTTGAGTAACTCACATTGACAGATTACATTGATCACGGAGATGCCACTTTCCGATGTGCATCATGTAGTGCACTATTATAGCACGCTGAGAGTATGATAGGCAACACACATTCAACAGTGGATTCGTACTCGCTTTGTTGTAGCAGAGGAAAAGTAACATTAGGAGAGGAAGTGCAGACACCACCGAAATTGTTGATGGATCTTCTTAATGGTGAGCATCCAAAAAGCGAAACGTTCATTGAGAATATCAGGCGATATAATGCCATGTTCTCATTCACCTCTATGGGCGCCAAACAAGACATGTCAGTCACTGATGGTCGTGGACCATATTGCTATAAGATACAAGGGCAAAATTACCATCAAATAGGTACTTTGTTACCTAAACAAGGAAAACCACCAACGTTTTCCCAACAATATATTTATGATCCAGAAAATGAGATACAACATAGGATAAACGGTGTCAGGTATGTACCAAACAGTGGACATGTTTTCCTATCCGATTATTTTATACGTATTTTAAAAAACATTTTATTTAACGTTAAAATCAATTCTGATTATATTATGCTTATTTTGAATGTCAATTACAGAAAATACGAAGAGACGTCCTCAACCAACCATACGCTGGACCACCAACTAACAATTGATCTACGAGACATGCTAGATGGCATTAACCCATTGGTTGGTTATTTCCGAATGGCTGGCGAACGTTTTCAAATAGCCACTGAATAAAATAACTTTAAATTACGACTTATTGGCATTAGAGAGCGCGACAGAAGAAATTATAACCTTCCAACAGCTACGGAGGTGGCGGCACTAATTGTAGGAGATTTTGACTCTACAACAAATCAAAGAGACATCATTTTTCACATGAAAGAAGGGGGCCTCAAACGAATAAGTGAGCTACATCCATCATATCTTGCACTCCAATACCTATTGTTGTTTCCGTACACTGAAGATGGTTATCGAACAGACATATACCACTTTGGTATCACTGATAGAACACCAACAAAAAAATAAACAAGAGTAACAATAAAAGAATATTTTGCATATCGATTGCAAGAAAGACCAAATGTTTTCTCAATGGTTACGAATGCACGCAGCTATGCCAACAGCTTTATTGTAGACGATACACCATGGTTGAATCGAAAGGATGTCATTCATCAAAACCGAGAAAAAGATCTAAGATGCGAGACATACTCCAAATTAGCAAAATTATCCGAAGATGAAAACTCAGGAGTGAAGTTGAGAGGGAAAAAAGTTGTGTTGCCATCATCTTTCACAGGAAGCCCAAGATATATGATGCAGAATTTCCTAGACGCAATGACAATTTGCAAGGTTTATGGATATCCGGATCGCTTCATAATATTCACATGCAACCCAAATTGGCGCGAGATTGAACGTTTTCTTGCGCAAAAGGGATTGAAATCTGAAGACAGGCCGGATGTGATAACACGTGTTTTTAAGCAAAAGCTAGACACCATGATGAGAGAATTCAAAGACAAGCATTATTTTGGGCGACTAAAATCAGGTACTTACATTTCTAAACTTTATAAAAAACAAAACCACAATGTCATTAATACTACATTCTCTACTATCACTGACAATGTGTTATTCCCGCACCTGTCTACACCATTGAATTTCAAAACTATTACTGACATTATGTTATTCTCGCAGCTGTCTACACCATTGAATTTCAAAAGAGAGGCCTCCCTCATGCTCACATTTTGCTATTTCTGGAAGAAGAATACAAAATGAAATATCCAGCACACATCGATCGGTTTATTTCATCTGAGATATTGGACAAAAATGAAGATCCAAAACTGTATAAAATTGTTACCGAACACATGATCCACAGTCCATGTGGCCCAGATAGACCCAGTTGCCCGTGCACGGTAAAGAACAAATGCTCCAAAAAATTCCCAAAGGAGTTTAATGACAAAACTTTTATTGATGAGTCTGGATATGCAATTTATAAAAGAAGAAATGATGGTACTATGTTAGGAATTAGAAAATTCCATAGTGAAGTATCGGTCACCCCAAATATAGTCTAGTATAAGTTAGCTCGTAGACATTACGTTATTTAATAGTTGTTTAGTTAGTTATTTAGTTTAGTGCAACACCGTGGAGGAAGGACGGGTCTTTACCCACTGTATGCCTGATCCACAGTCTGAAGGAGGACGTTTATTATGTAACTATAAATACCCTCTACCTCCCAAGGTAGATGGTTGGACCTTTCAATCTAACCTTCCTTCATTTGTTAGTTTCTCTCTCTAGAAAGGTTCCCACACTACTTTCTCTCTCTAAACTCTCTTGCCTAATTCGTTCCATATATTGAATGTATTATGTGTTTGTGAAATCCTATATCTTACAATTGGTATCAAGAGCCATGGTTTGATCACTCATCTTTCATGCTCTTTGTTTTGGTGGATTTCATAAGGTTTTTGGGGTTATAAGTGTTTAGAAGAGTTTGATTCATTTGGTTAATTTCTAGTGTTAAAGGTTGAATTTTGATTGTACTTTTGTGTTTAGGATCATCATAGGTGTTTAGGTTTTAAATTGGAAGGCTTGAATCATCGTGGTTGGGTTGTTTTTAGATTGAAAAGTGGTGGTTTTTTGAATATTTGTACTATGCGAGTTGCACCACGTTGTGACTTTCTTCCAAGCGAGTTGTCCTGAGCTGTTAAGCGAGTTGATTGAAGCGAGTTGTATTATGCGAGTTGAGTTTATGCGACTTGGCTATTTAGCAAGTTGTCTCTGAAGCGAGTTGATACTTAAGCGAGTTGTCGTTTAAGCGTGTTGTGTTGGAGGCGAGTTGGTTTTATGCGAGTTGGTTTTAAGCGAGTTGTCCAGATTCAACGTATCTAAAGCAAGTTGCCTAAGCGAGTTGCCTAAGAGAGTTGACTATGCGAGTTGTCTGCTTGCTTATTGAAGCGAGTTTCCTAAGCGAGTTGCCTAAGAGAGTTGCCTATGCGAGTTTTCTGCTTGCTTATTGAAGCGAGTTGCCTAAGAGAGTTTCCTATGCGAGTTGTGCTTGCTTATTGAGCGAGTTGTCTTATGCGAGTTATCATTAGCGACTTGTCAAGGACTGTGATTTGTCAATTCCTGTGATGTGTCTCTAAACCTAACATACAAAACCCTTGTTTTCGATCCGTGGAACAGGGGGTATATATAAAGAACTAGGGAATATCACAAACTCAACCATAACACCAATTGATCTTCACTTCCTTATCATCCTCTAGTTCCTCTACTACATTCTACTTCTCACTATCTTACGGTTTGGTCTTGATTTTAGTAAAATCCCGCGAAAGATTCTATTTCTTGGTTTAAATCACAGACTTGTAAAATCCCGTGTATACATCAACATCATGTTTTACACTCCTGATTCTGTAATTTCAGAAGTACTCAAACTGTATGATGAAGTTGACAACCATGAGAACATTAGCTACTTCGAGCAGTTACTGATGATGGAATCAATCAATGACGATTTGAGATCTTCGTGTTCAGAATCTAATGAGAGAGAATTGCACCAGTCTAGGCTACAGAATACCATGCATAAAGAAAGTAGCATTGAACGTTATCAACAACTTCACTCTCACCTCATGTTACTTCTACCCATAACAATGGAACAAACATGTATTGCCCTCTTCCATCAGGACTTATCCACATTAACAAGAACTTTGCTATTAAACCTAGAGCAATTGGAGCTACAACTTGACAAAGAGAAGGTTCAAAAGGATAGTTCCAGTGCTGCACTTCAAGTGATCTACAAACATCTTCAGTCATTTATTAGAAGGGAATTCACATCAGATTATGATCAAGATGCGACTGAAATATCTTTCAAGAGACACACTGGAATGGAAATTGGCGTGTTCACAGAGACACTTATCCATCTCATGGATAATGTGAAGAAGTATATTGAGGAAGTTACTCTGAAAGATGAAAAAGTGGATGAGAGTCTGGTGCAGTTGAAAGTTATTTGTGATGAGTCGGGTAATGTATCGCTTGAAAAGTCGGGTGTTCTTGAATGCGAATATCGAAACAACAAAGAATGATGTAACCATCGCTCGGTAACTCTGTCACACAAGAAGTGGATGATGTGATCGAAAAGGCGAATGAATCTTGGGTACAATCAATAAATTGTAGTTTTGAGACCGGTATGGCATCGGATGATGGATCGATTGACACCGAATCTGAGGCTCGAGACAAATAAGCTTGAAACGACCCGGTGGTTTAGTGACTCTTGTCACACATGATGTGGATGCAAATATCGGACCGACAAATGAACTGGTTTCATGTGATGAGGTACCTTAATCGATCAACATAGTGCATCCGCTATGTACCTAAACAAACCGATCTTAATATTAAACATGATTATGATAAATGTTCCTTGGTTGAGGCTGAGACTAATAAATTCAAAACAAATGATATGGTTGATAAAAAGGCTTTTGATGAACTTTCAAACAAATTCTCAAAACTTGAAAAACATTGCATTTCTCTTGAAATTGCAATACAAAGAAAGGAAGAAATTTTTCAAACTAAGAAACCATTAGAAAATCCAGAATTTCCTAAATTTCGTGAATTTTTTGAAATAAACAATTTAAAAGCTCAGCTTCAAGCCAAAAACTCGATTATCAACAACTTCAAGAAACATATTTCTGATATGCATGTGAAAAGTAATTTGGTTACAAGCAATTCTGATGTTAATGCTATTGATGATATTCAAATGAGAAATGATGAATTAGCAGTTTGTGTGGCCAAATTACTAAAGGAAAATGAGTCTTTGAGAAAGCATCACATAGAACTAGGTGACTCAGTCAAAGAAGCTAGAACTAAGTCAATGGAACAAACAAATTCTTTGATAGCAAAAATTGATGAACTCAAAGCTCAACTTCAGGAAAAGAGTTTCGCTATTGTTGCCCTAAAAAATGAGCTTAGGAAAACTGTAGGGAAAAGTGTGAACACTAAGGTTACAAAACCATCAATCTTGGGGAAACCAGTTTCTCATCTCACTAGAAACCGCTCCGTTGTTAGGCAACCTACTGCGTTTGTATCCGAAAGACCAAAATTTTCAAAAACATGGTTTGCCTCCCAAGTTGATGCGATAAAAGTTTTGTCAAAACCAGTCACTTCACCTGAGTTACCTAAGAATAAGGCTTCTAGCTCCGTGAACCCTCAACAAGTAGCCACTTCTACTCCCAGCACCTCAAGGATTAGTTCGAAAACAGTGTCAAAACCAAGCATTAAAACCCAGAATTCACATGATATGAATGACTTGTGGAAGAACTATTATCTAGAAGAAGCTAGGAAAAAGGCACAGATTCGAAAAGACGGAATTTTAGGTGTAACACCTAGGATGATGCATTCCACGAAATTTCAAGGCACTGCTAGTAGTTGTAAACCATTTCCTAACTCACATGCTAAGGTACAATCCACTAAGACTACAAACAGTGCTAAGGTTCAACCTGTTAAGTCTAGGACATTCAGTAAGTCATCTTTAGTGCATAAGAAGCAAAACAAACCCAAAACTTCACCTAGATAGATACCAACTGCTAAATCATTAGAGTCTAGGAATATTGATAAGTCTTCCACTGTGCATAAGAAGCTTAACAATCCTAAACCTTGCCATAAGTGGATACCGTCTAGTAGAATGTTTAAGGATGCTGGACTTAAGTGGATTCCTACCGGAAAGCTTTTTACCGATGACAAAATCAAGGTTGACTGTGAAACCCCAAAGGGTTTGGATACTAATGTCACTAACCAAAATATATGCAATCAAGTTTGTAATATTAGTGCAGGTAGTCCTTACTCAGTTGCAGATACTTTGATCCTTCACTACATGGACTAGCTTAAAGTATGGATTACAAATGGATTGATATCTCATAACTCACGGGTTCAAGTAACTCAATCTTGATATTCATTAAGCAATGACGTCTGTTCAAATCAGTTCAGGCCTCGTACTTCATCATAATGGCGTCTGCAGATAACACTTCAGGCCCCATTCTTCACAGTAAAGAAAGGTGTACGCTTCAGTGCGCTTTATCTTCAGAAGAAGAGAAATCTTCATAATTATGACCATTCTCATCAACATTCTTCATCAACATACTTCATGTTTCTCCCATGCTCATTCAGTCATCAAGTGGATCTACTAACATTGGTGTATACTCTTATTCACTTGTTAAATCAAAAATGGCAACTTTGGATGCAATTTTTGAGGGGGAGAAGAGTGAATATACTACATGATGATGGATGTTTGAATAATGGTCATAAAACTTAATTTTTAATGACTCCCGTCCAACACCTTATGCTTCACTTACTAAGGATAACTGGGATTCATTGTTTTGATTTTTGATGACTCTCCTCCAACGCCTAATGCTTCACTTACTAAGGATAACTGGGATTCATTGTTTGGGATTCATTGTTTTCAAAGATATGTTTGATGAGTACTTCCAACCTCCGACGAATGTTGATCATCCAACACAAGCTCATGCTCCGGTTCCTCTTGACTCAACTGGTTCACCATCTAAGAAGTACTTCGAATTCTCAAGAAACCTTATCTCTAGTTACTTCACAAGGCGTTGATAATGACTATCATGATATTATGGTTGCACTACTGAATAATGATCTGCTCTTTGGTATTCCATTGCCAAATCTTCACGGATTATTGTTCATGAATAATGATCCGCTCTTTGGTATTCCTTTGCCAAATCTTCACGGATTATTGTTCCTCTCATTGTGCACGCTATAAATCAACCACATGAACATTAAGGAAAATGACTACCTCATCCGCTAGAAGACATTTTTGGTAAATCTTCCAGATCAGTTTCTACATGTATACCTTAAGGAAGAATGCATTGATGTTGAGGAATCATTTTCTCCGGTTCATTTAGTGGGTCAATGTTCATCCGATTGTACATTTGACACAAGTTGATTACTTCGAAGTTACTCTTTTATCACTTATTTGAGGTTGAAGTTGACATTCACAAAGGCGTGTTCTTATTTGATAACTTGCTCGGGCTTAAGAATTTAAGTTGAAGTCTTGGGTTATCTAGTTACCAGCAGTCGTGGTGGATGGTTGAAGACCTGGTTAACTATCACTATTAGGAGTTACTTTGTTTTACTCAGTGTCACACGCATATGACGGTGTGGATAATCACAAGAGGTGTTAATGTCTCATACTTTGTTTGAGTAATGAGTACTTAGAAATTTGCTTGAAGCATAAATTCTCGACGCCGTTCTTCCATCATTAAGTGCAAGCTTAAGATACAAATGTGGAAAATTCTACTTCAGTTTCAAGTTTGGTATATCGGGTTTGCTTCATCACTGGTCACTTCAATTTATCCACATATGGGTTGGTAAAGATACTCAGGGAGAGTTTCCGTTGCAGTTGATTCTCACATGATTCATTTGGGCTATTTGAGTTCTTCTCACAAGATTTCGAGTTTTGGGTATATTATGTTTTCTTGAACTGAGGTATCAAAACCGAAGGGGGAAGGAGACATATATCTAAAAGCACAACGAGTACACATGATGAACTTAACACTTCTACCGATTGAAGTTATCCGGAAAGACAATGGTCATAACCGTAGAGAAACTCGGTGTTTAACTCGTAGCCTTTGGTGTATTATTCCAACTAATTGGGGAAATGGTCTCGAGACTTTTGGTATGTGTTACTTGACTTTCGAGTTAGAAGAAATGTGAAAAGAATATGTGGTTCGTGAGATGATATTGCATATCGACATCTTCTATATGATTTATGATAAAGTGCTTCCGGTTAGTGCTTCATGTACACAATGTAATGATGATTCGATGAGATCGCAATGATCGGGGAGATGTAACACTGAACCCGATAAGGGTAGAAGTATCACGATGGTGTCATATCGAACATACATAATGAACATAAATCAAACAATAAAGTCTTAATTAAATATATCAAAATTTAAGTCAACAAGACTTATCAATACATCAATACAAAAGGAAAACTCGAGATGGAAATATAACAACAAAATCAAATGAAGTCTAGGATGACTAGGCATGGTCTCTATATCACTCATCTCTCGACCCCAAAATCCACAGACTCCTAGCTTATGTACATGCCGCAGAAAAGAAATGCGGTTTGAGCTTAAAAAGCCCAAAGCGGATATAACGATACAATAATAATAAACGGGCGAGAACAAAGTAAGGGAAGGTCACCAATAAATCTGTATATCAAAGGAACATAGTAGGGTAGATGAAACATAGGAAAAGGGTCACTATCCACCACGAGCCAACAAATCAAATCAAATCATATATCCATAGTAGCTGTAGTAACCAATAGTAACCATAGCGTATATAATGAGACATGGGTGATCGGCTCCCAGATTGTGAAGACGCGATTGCACACGACATCATTCACCGGACAAATCATAACATATCGGATAACAAAACAAATCTAGGATGCATCCACACGCCTATGAGACGGATAGTGGCCATACAATATATATCGAGCTCATAATCGATATATGAGAAAGGGACGGTGTGTAACATCACTCGACACACTAGAGTCATGCCATTGGTGCATCAATGACACGGACATGGAACCCCATGCCTAGTGATAGCTCGGGTCTCAAACCGACAGTCAAGGCAAGGTCATATCAAAAGGATTCGTATCAAAGGTTCAAGTCAAAGGTTCATATCAAAGTCCGTAGCAAAGTTCATAATCAAAGATGCATATCAAAGGTTCATAATCGAAGGTTCATATCAAGCAGTCACATAGGAGATTCAATCAAAGGAGCATAGCAAAGTTATAGGGAAGCCCTAATAAGAAGGCTCGAACAAAGGATAACAATTCAAAACCAATATCGAAGATGTAAGCGAATCATGAGAAACCCTACTTGAAAGGGATAGAATATCTGTACCTTAACGCCAATGAAAGGAAAGCAACGAATGAATGAACACGAAGACATAACGTCACGTCTCCTTCAACCAATCTACACGGATTACGATTTGTTTAATACTTATTAGCTCATTTAAGTCATAACGGATTAATCGTATCAATATTTTTAGAGTTATTAAGCGTATTCTCATTTTTAGTAATGGACGAATTAAAATACTTTAGGATACCAATCATTAATTTGCCAAACTTAGGGGTTATAAATAATAAACGGTAAACTTAAAGGTTTATTATGACAATTATCCTATTTTAGGGTTTATTAGATCATAATTTGTAGTATGAGGTTCATTTTGTAAATTAGTTTAAAGTATAAGGTTTATAATAAAAGTAAGCAAAAGGTTTATTTTATTTTATTGTTTTTATCTTTGCATGTACATTTTCATGAAAGAAAATAAAAGGATTCTTAACATTTTCATGCACAAGATTTATCCAACTTCGAGCTTGCTCGCGGTTTTTATTATGCATATCTATGACTAAGTAAACGTACCAAATGACTAACTCCCGCCTCATCTTCCCGACGCCCATCAAAATGTAAGACAACTTACCCATTTGCCTCATGATCACCCTTAAACATACCCCGACAAGACCAAATACACCCATTTTTATGAAGCGAGATAGGAGAACATGATTCATTTAGGAGACCCTTGAAGGCCTTCATCACATGCGTTAGTAAAAAACTAGACACAACTAATTCTAATTCATCAATTCATGCACATGCACCATGCTCACTTATGAGGTTCTTCGTTTAACATATTTTCGCTTTCTTGCATATACTTATACATGTGTAGCTCTATTTGACCCACGCTCCATATATATACTTGATCACACTACACCATATAACGAGACACGTATAATACTTAAATGACATTAACCAAATCTTTAACGTTTTGTTATCAATGATGCGCCTCCAATATTTATTACTCACGTTTTGCAAGACCAATTTCAAATAAAACCAATGATGTACGTAGCTCATGATCATGCAACCAATATATATGTATATCTTAGTTTAGTTTTATCAATTGTAACATGTTTATATATTAGGACAACAAAACGCATGGCAGGACGTGGCCATGACCAGATTCAGAAAACCAACCCAGGTTCAAAATCAATTTATGTTGCACTCATTCATACGACATATATGTAGGGTTTTATTTATGATTTCATGTAATCTAGCACTTAGTTAATTTAGTTTAGGATCAATGGTTTATGAAACATGTTTTATAAGTGTAGAAAATCATGCACATGAGAGCCCTATGTCACGACCAGATTCAGAAACAAAAGACGAGACAAGGTCATGGATGATACCTTTGAAGCGTGAGACAAAACAAGGCGAAAACAAGCAACCCACAGCACCCCTTTGTGCTTCTACCCTCACGACAGCAGCAGCAATATTAGACAAACGACGAAGCCAAGCAACCCTTCGTACCACACACGAATTCAGTCTTTACAAGAAGCCTTCAAACTCTTTCTTTGGAACCTTAGTGTCGACGAGAAAAATATGGAGGAGGATGGTATTCCTTGTCCGTCACTTTTTGCTAGAATAGTTAGGGTTTCTCTCTTTTTTTAATATGAAACAATGAATGAGATATGGGTGATTTTTAAAAGTGATTTGAGCGAGTAAATGAGGCCAAGAAATCAGGGATTTGGCATGAAGAGGTGGACGGTTTATGGAGGATTTTTAGGAGTCCAATATATCTTTATTTAGTTACCATATAAGTATTTGTTACACCTTTTATTTCATTTATCAAATGCATTTTAATTAGTCCATGTAACATTTGATGTGTTATACATATTTGTAAGCTAAAATATAAGTTTTATTCTTCCATGTTTAGCATAATTATTTATGAGGTGATCATGCAACGTATTTAACGAGCTCCTTTTATTTTACAGATTTTCACAATGAGGGGTATAATGGTCTTTTAACGCGTTCACGATTTTAGGGTTTTACAACTCTTCCCCTCTAAATTTTTTTTTCGTCCTCGAAAATTGAAAAGGAAACGAAAAAAAAACAAACGAAGACATACAAGATTACATCGAAATAAGGGCAACAGAGATCCAACGGTAGAAACTTTACAGAGATGAGCACGTGCCGAGAATTCAAACGTATCAATCGTATAACGATGAAGATAGATCAAACGTATAGGCATAAAGATCCCAAGGTCTTGCTAACTCAGACAATCTTAATCGGTGCGAAATTTAAGTTCTAAGGCACTCGAGACATCCTATGATCACAATGAGGGTACGTCATATGATGTAAGTATTATCACGCTGGCAAGCGTCATAATACCAAAGATCATATGAGTATACCTTCATGATGACCATACTTTATCTCGAGTCGTGAAAATCAATCCTATCAACCACCTAACGGTTCATTCTACATCTTAGGGGTTGTCCGAAACAATCATCACTAACAGATTCGAAATCAGAGAAACATGACATATAAGGGACGTAACGGAACATAGCAAGTACCATCGAACTGAAACACGTCGGCAATAGCATCAGGTCTTCCACAGTTCGTCAAATCTTTCAAAACAAAACAATCATCCCGCGTACACAGAATTTATACAGAACGAAGATCATTCAAAGAGAGCATAATTTATTCAAGGGATTTAAAACACAACGCGAGGTCGTAGTAATACCAAAGAATCAAGTCACAGGACTCCATTATCCAAACGCGCCCAATCATATGAAGCAAATTGAATCTCCTCAGCATCTCAACGATCGGACTGTTGACCATAATATGCCCGAATCTTGGTAGTAGTTTCACCACATGACTAAAGTATGCCGGTCATACTTCTTCTGCTCATACGTCTTTCAAGTGTCCACCAGTTGAATCTCGTCTCCGTCTTTGCGCCTCTGGTTGATTCGTCCGGCTCCTCCAAAGACACCTTGATGTCTCCGTGGCATCTTGATGTCTCCAAGAAGATTGCGGTCGGTGCGACTTATGCTTCACGAACCTCTCCGGTTAAGGAAGCGGTTGCGGCAACACTGGTCGGTACCATCACCTTCGACTCCATGAGTAGTCTCCATCTAAACGATCAATACAGAATGGGCGAAGATAGAATAACAAAAAGCGAAAAGTAGAAGGTTGAGTCAGTGAAGACAAAAGAACATCGAAGTCAAACCCGGGCGAAATCAAAAGAATCGAAAAGATCAAAACAAACGGAAGCCTAATGTCTACCCAAGTCCTCACGGTCAAACCTAAGCTCTACGGGTCAAATCCTAGGGTCCATATGTCACGTGTCCGACTACAAGTCGTAAACACGGGCTCGATACCAAAATTGTAACACCCCAACCCGATAAGGGTAGAAGTATCACAAGATGGTGTCATATCGTAACATACATAATGAACATAAATCAAACAGTGGAAGTCTTAATTAAATAAATCAAAATTTAAGTCAACAAGACTTATCAATACATCAATACAAAAGGAAAACTCTGAGATGGAAATATAACAACAAAATCAAATGAAGTCTAGGATGACTAGGCATGGTCTCTATATCACTCATCTCTCAACCCCAAAAATCCACGACTCTAGCTTATGTACCGCCACAGAAAAGAAATGCGCCGAGCTTAAAAAGCTCGGTGAGCAGATATAACGATAAAATAATAATAAAACCGAATCGAGAACAAAGTAAGGGAATGTCACCAATAAATCCGTATATCAAAGGAACATAGTAGGGTAGATGAAACATAGGAAAAGGGTCACTATCCACCATGAGCCAACAAATCAAATCAAATCATATATCCATAGTAGCTGTAGTAACCAATAGTAACCATAGCGTATATAACGTACATGGAGTGATCGGCTCCCAGATTGTGAAGACGCGTATTACCTGCGACATCATTCACCGCACAAATCATAACATATCGATAACAAAACAAATCTAGGATGCATCCATACGCCCTGCAGACGATAGTGGCCATACAATATATATCGAGCTCATAATCGAGATATGAAAAGGGACGGTGTGTAACATCACTCAGACACACTAGAGTCATGCCATTGGTGCATCAATGACACGGACATGGAACCCCATGCCTAGTGATAGCTCGGGTCTCAAACCGACAGTCAAGGCAAGGTCATATCAAAAGGATTTGTATCAAAGGTTCAGAAGTCAAAGGTTCATATCAAAGTCCGTAGCAAAAGTTCATAATCAAAGATGCATATCAAAGGTTCATAATCAGAAGGTTCATATCAAACAGTTCACATAGGAGATTCAATCAAAGGGAGCATAGCAAAGTTATAGGGAAGACCTAATAAGAAGGCTCAGAACAAAGGATAACAATTCAAAACCAATATCGAAAGATGTAAACGAATCATGAGAAACCCCTACTGAAAAGGGATAGAATATCTGTACCTTAACGCCAATGAAAGGAAAGCAACGAATGAATGAACACGAACACACAACGTCACATCTCCTTCAACCAATCTACACGGATTACGATTTGTTTAATACTTATTAGCTCATTTAAGTCATAACGGATTAATCGTATCAATATTTTTAGAGTTATTAAGCGTATTCTCATTTTTAGTAATGGACCGAATTAAAATACTTTAGGGTACCAATCATTAATTTGCCAAACTTAGGGGTTATAAATAATAAACGGTAAACTTAAAGGTTTATTATGACAATTATCCTATTTTAGGGTTTATTAGATCATAATTTGTAGTATGAGGTTCATTTTGTAAATTAGTTTAAAGTATAAGGTTTATAATAAAAGTAAGCAAAAGGTTTATTTTATTTTTGTTGGATCGATATACTTTAATCAAACTAAACTAGCTTGTTAAGATTTAATAACCTCGGATAAATCCTAAGTTATTAACAAATAAACACCGAGCAATCTTTATCAAGTACGCGGAATTTACTTAACAAAGCTAAGAAGAAAACTTTATTAACAAACTCTAAATCGCTTATTATGCGATACTCTAATACAACTCTAAGATATTCGAACTTTTCTCTAAACTCTTAATTCGTAAACTCTAAAACTCTTTTTACGAAATCGTACCTCTAATGCCAATCTAGGAGTCCTTTTATAGGCTCAAGGATATCCTAGTCGGTTTACAATTGATAACCTTGTACGACAAGTAATCTAAACATGGAATACAATACTTTCCATAAACGAATATAACAGTTCTTACATTCTAGCGATGCTTTGACTTTATCTTGCGATACTTTGACTTTGTCTTTAGCAAGACTTTGACTCTTTGACTTCTTCCAGTTTTGCGGTTACTGATGACTTTCATATCTTGATGCTTTGATATCTTGACACTTTCATATCCCAACAATCCTCCCTAACTTGAATTCTACTTGCTTGACTTCAAGTTCCTTTAATGAATATATCTTTAATGACTTCATCTTTAAAATGGATTGTTCTTTAGTCTTTAGATTATATCTCTAGTAGAATCGTGCTTTTGTCAAAGTATCTCTTAGAATTGTTTTCTTCACAAAGAAAGATTCAAAGATCTCCATCTTTTCAAAGAACACAAAGAACATATGACAATGTGTACAATATTTCAAGTTTAAGTTGCATACTATTCTCATCACATCGAAGTGAATCATTGAAAATTCAATGGATTTAGAACTCTTTACCAAAGCCATTATCTTTGGAGTAGCCAAATGTTTTGGTGTGTAAGACCATGGTACATTGATAACCATATGATTTTAGCAAACCACCACTATCAATGATTTGTTTTGTCTTTACCAAAAGTCATACCCTTACGGACTAGTTAGTTCTTTTATCTAATGGTGAACTAATTACCAATAATGGTTTTCCATCGCCTTTACCACAAGCCATTTCTTGTGGGCTAGCCAACTCTTCACATTCTTGATATGGTGAGTTGATGACCATCCAACTTATTAGCAAGTTGTCAACTAAAAGCGGATTTGATATATCTTTACGAGCCGTTTGCTCATGGATTAGTCAATCCTTTTGTAACCATGGTGGATTGATAACCTATTGATGTTATCATCACAAAACCATTTATTCAACCTTTATTTGTAAAATATTTATTATTTAGCAAAAGGTTTCTTCTAAAATTCATTTAAGCGGTTTAATGCGACAGAACAAGATTTTTGATGAAATCTTGTCGACTAGCATACTTTGAATAAAAATCTTGATATATCAAAAATATTTATTCAAAAATCATACCGCTTATAGATCATTCTCAAGAATGGTAGTCCAATCTATAAGCAAATTGATAACCATGCAAGCAATTTCATCGACCTCTTCTACTTCCAATCCATGCTCTAGCATTCTTCTCATGAGCTCAACAATGAGAGGATATCTTCTTTACGCAAACATGTGAATCATTGTTCCATTTTCTAGCTCCAAGACATGAACTCCAGATTCTTCAAAGAATCTCCAACAAACTATCTCCCGGTTTTCTTGATCCTTCCAAATATCATCGATTACTTTTTCATCGGTTTCCCACATGGTTATGAGATCCCTTGTAAAACCAATTCAATCCCTTCTAACGGATTATCTTCAAAATAAGTCTTTACTACATGATACAAGTAGAATAGATCTACTCGTCTATAATATCAAAGAAGTCCCATAGCCGTTTAAAAACTACGAAACTTTTATCTTCTTTGTGAAAACCATGTAATCTCCATTCTTAGATTTCTCAACTTTGAAAGCATCGATCTTTGATCCGTTCATCTTCATGTCATTATCTTCATCTCAGATAATCAAAATCTACCACTCGAGATAATTCTTCAATTCATCACTAGTCTCGGATCTTAATTCAACCTTCTCTTTCTTTGAAACCGAACATCCGTAGCTTCAGTTTTCTTTTCCTTTAAGCTTTTCTTCCTTTCAACTTCATTCCAAAAGCTTCATCTCTAAAATCTTTAATGCCTCGCAACATCTTTCTTATAAGCTTCTCTCGACATCATATAATCTCTTCATATCCACATAATTTAGCTTCAGTAATCCTTTAAATCCTCTGCTTTTAGATATGCCATCATTGCATTCCTTTCTTTAGCTAAATTAGGTCTTCTTGACATGAATCTAACGGTGTTGGAGACTCAGAAGGTTCGTGACTTGACATCCAATTCATCTTGCACTTTTGAGTCGCTTCTCTATTTAGAGCTTCTTGAGCTTCTTGTTCTTTTCTATCTTTAGCATCTAACTCTTCTTGAACTTTTCTAGCTGCAGACTTCATTCCTTGCAACTTCAAATGCTCTAAGTTACGCCAAAGTAAGCTTCTTTCTTAACTTCAACCAAAACACCTTTTCCTTGTCTTTTGGATCAATTGCGGTTGATCGGTTCTTGTTTGTTCTTCTTCTTGTGCTTCTCTAATAGTAACACCTCCTCTTGGTTGTGACGGATCAAGAATTGTAGCAACTAATTCATCATCACTTGGTGAATGAATAGGTTTAAATCTAGGTTCCTCCTCTTCCTCTATAACAACTGTAGAAGGACCGACTTCTTCTTCAAAATTCAAAACCCTTGAGTTATTGGTGTTATTACTTACGGCCTAGATGTATCGGACTTTGATGTTCGAGACCTTGATCATCGCACCTTGAACTTGCACTTCTTCTTGTTCTCACGGAATAATCTTTTCCGCAGACTTACAGATTCTTTCTTCTTTGTAACATCTTCTTGATTCTTTATCCTTCATAACATCTTCTTTCAAATTATCCTTTTCAATTCCTCCCAAGTTGATGTAAGATGATTTAGGAACCGTCTTTCGTTTCAATTCCTTACGAAGTGCTTTTCGACGTTTATTCTCCTCCTTAACCCATAAGTTAAAACCTTGAATATAGGGTTTAACAAAATTTCTTAACCAAAAGTAGTTACGTTTCAACTTCCGAATAGTTTTAGCTTGACGTTCAACAGTCTTGTTTAACCTAGCAAGCGCCTTTGTCAAAGCATAGTTATCCATAGTTAAACCTTCACGAGGAATTGTAGAAGCATCACCTTGAACTTGGGAATGTTCCTCCGAATCAGAAACAAATGGTTTAGGAGATGGAGTAGGTGTTCTCTCAATCTCTGCTTGAACCTCAGGACTTGGAGAAACATCACCTTGTAAAGATGCAAGATACCTTCGAAAAGCAAGATTGCGGTACCTTGTGAGGTAGCACTATGTGAAGCAGTACCTTGTGCAGAAGTAGTACCTTCACTTTCTTCATCTTCTTCAGCACGTACAGCTTGAACAACTTCCATCATGGAAGTAGTTAAGGGAATATCTCCACCTCTGAACAAATCACTGCGCCTAGCCATGAATGTATAGATTTTGGCTTGTTGTACAATAACAGGTAGTAAAGCAGTAGGTTTAGGAATATCAGCCAATTGCTTGTTAAGAAAAACCTGTATAAATCTTGGGTACATCAACCAAGGTGCTCCAGATGATATATGAGATAGCATCCCATCCAAAATAAGCCGTGAAAAGTTAAATACTCTGTCCGTAGCTAAACCAACCACTACAGATGCAATATTTGAACCAAACCGCTCCCAAGAAGTGCTTTTAGAACTTATGCGGTGGAGCAAGACATGGATCAAAAACTTCCATTGAGGATGAATAAGGCCTTCTTAAAAGTTTGTTCGATCAAAGAACCTTCATAACCAAGATTCCTAAAAGTATCCCAAATCGCTTGCTTATCAAATCTAATAGCCCCATCTTCATCACCAAATAATAAATCTTCACGAATGGAGGCTTACGTGATCTTGATAGTGCGTCCGACCATGATTGATCTAATATAGTATTCATCCTCCTCCATATTATCTCTAGCATTAGCCCAAAATTCTTGAATCCATGGTTCAATTATATCCGGCTCCACTAAAAGAGCATAACTAATAAGCGACCCAAGAAGATAATCAATGATATCATAAACGCCACATTTGCCTCAGTCTTATCCAAATTAGCCACCATATTGTGCTTCGAAACAGTTAAACGATTCACCATTGTTGAAAGAGTGAGCACAATAGAAAGATTGTATCGAATAATAAAGAGATGGTAATTGGAAGATAAGTATGGAAAAGATGTGAAGTAATAATATGAGAGGGAAAATCGGAAAGAAGTTATTTATAGGTGAGATTTTAAAAATCACAGCCTAAATAACAAAGTTACCGTTATTACCAATTACCCATCAATATTACCGTTGGAACAAGATTGCTTTAATCGACAAACAATTACTTTCCACATAAGCAAGATTTTCCCAAGCGGTACTTTCCCAGCGGTGCTTTCAGAAATCTGATGATTTTGCCAAAAACCTTCAAATAATCTAAGTATAAACTAACATCCTCCCTCAAGCAATACACGGACTATATCTAACACCTTATAGTCCTCCTTAAACATAGCTTAGTAGTTAATCATTCCAATGCTCACGACCAAGTGATTGAATCGTGACACATCAAAACCTTTGGTGAGTAAATCGACTACATTATCATCCGTGTGAACTTTTACCACATTAATGAGCCTATGCTCATAACAATCTCTGATAAAGTGATGCCTAATCGAATATGCTTTGTCTTTGAATGATACACGAGTTCTTCACAATACAAATAGTACTCTCATTATCAATATTGATAGGAGTATTCTTAAAGTTGAACCCATAATCCAAAAGTTGATTACGCATCCACAAAACTTGACCACAACAACTTGCGGCGACTACATATTCGACTTGATAGATGATGTTGTTGCAATTGTCTACGCTTCTTGCATTGCCATGAAACTAACCTTCTTCCAAGATATTGGCATCCACCAGTTGTGGATCTTCTATCATAGTTATCACCGCATAGTCACTATCCGAAAAAGCTTCTAAGTGAAAAGGTGACTCTTTAGGATACCACAACCCCAACTTAGGTTGTTGTTTCAAATAATGTAATATTCTCTTGTGACATTCGGATGAGAGATCTTTGGTGAAACTTGATATCGGGCACATAAACAAACTGCAAACATGATATCGGGCCTTGATGCGAAGATACATAAGAGAGCCAATCATAGATCTATATAACTTGACTTCAACAGTGACCATCTTCATCTTTTCCCAATGAATTGATAGATTTAATCGGTGTAGTAACAACCTTCATATCATCAAAATTAAACTTCTTAAGTATATCAAGAACATACTTGTCTTGGCTAATAAAATTCCTTCCTTGGGTACGCTTAACTCAAGTCCTAAAAGAATGTTAACTCTCCCATTGAACTCATTTGAAATTCATACGCATTAGTTGCTCAAACTCCTTAACCATGGACTGTTTGGTAGCCCCAAAGATAATATCATCAACATACACCGTATTAACATGATATCCTTCTTGTCTCTCTTGATAAACAAAGTCTTGTCTATAGCTCCCTTCATATCCATGTTGTAATAAGAATGTAGAGAGCCTCTCATACCAAGCTCTAGGTGCTGATGAAGACCATATAGAGCCTTAACCACCTTATAGACTTTGTTAGGGTGCTTAGGATCTTCAAAACACGGAGGTTGTTTCACATACACCTCTTGAGAATAGTACCATCTGAAAAGGCACTCTTGACATCCATCCGGTATACACGAAAACCCATATAAGAAGCAAAAGCAAGAAAGATTCTAATTGCTTCAATCCTTGCCACAGAGCAAATACCTCATCATAATCTACCCTTCCTCCTGCTCTATAACCACGAGCAACTAATCTTGCCTTGTTTTTGATAACATTGCCTCTTTCATCTCTTTTGACTCTAAAACCCATCGGTTCCAATAACTTTCTTCCCATCGGAAGATCACATAAAACCCAAACCTCTTGAAGTTTAAATTGAAGAAGTTCTTCTGCATAGCTTCAACCCGACTTTCTTTAGTCAAAGCTTGAGCAATGTTCTTGGGTTCCTCTTGAGAGATGAAACAGGTGAATAAGCGGTTTGATGGTCCTTATGATTTAGCTTTGTTTTGTTTATACACAAAGCTAAGTAAAGCATTATGAGGTTTTGTGAAACCATAGCTTTGTGTCTTGTCATAACTCCAGTAGAAGGACCAATGATTTGATCATTGGATGATTCTTATGAATTCGTAAGATTGGAGACTACGGAACTTCATATGTATCATCTAAGTTAGTATAATCGGCACCTTCATTGGAATTTGTGAAAATACCTTCATCTTCAAGCTCATCATCGCTTTCTTCTAGCCGGGCATGGTAGGATCATCCAAATCATCTAAAGTCTGCGACAACAGTGCGGCGATGCTTTGGTTGAAAATCTTGTCCAAAATCTTGTAAGAGTACTCGACAGTCTTGTTCTTCTTCTTTGCCTCTTCATAAGCTCTCCTTTGTTCATCCGTAAGAATGTGCTAATACATCTTGAAGAAGCATCGATTAAGTTCCTCTTGAATAGATTGATCCTCGTGAGATAATGAGGATTGTGGTGCAACAATACTTTGTTTTGGCGAATCGAGACTTTGCTTAGGAACATCGATTTTTGTTTTGGACTCACGAGAATCTTTATCGGGAATAGCGGCGGTCTAAGATGAATATCATGAACAACATATTGAATATCTTCTTCATTATGCAAGGTTGATTTTCTTCTCTAACGAGGACATAATTCATTGAAGGAGATAAAATCTCAAGATCAAACATCCAATCGGGACCCTTCCCTTTCTCATTGTCTTGATCCTCTAAAACTCAACATGAAGACAATCTTGAATCTTCTTAGTAACTCATTGTAGACTCTAAATCCTTTCTTGTTAGTGCAATATCCCAATAAGTAGCCTTCTTGGACTTGCCATCAAACTTCCCTAGATTATCAATGGTGTTCAAAATAGTAAGAGGGCATCCAAAAGGCTTCATAAAGCGAATGTTGGGTTTATTGCCCATCGCCAATTCATATGGTGTCTTCATCGTGGTTTTGTGTGAAACCACGTTGAGTACATAGCATGCGATGCTTACGACCGCCCAAAATTGAATAGGGAGATGAGAATCACTAACATGGTCCTTGCGCTTCAATTAAGGTTCTATTTTTCCTCTCGCAACACCATTTCTTTGTGGTGTTCTAGCAATACTAAACTCCCTTTTATGCCTTTATTTGCACAAAAGTCATCCATAAGCTTGTTCTGAATTGAGTTCCATTGTCACATCTAATACCTCTAACCTTGAGTCTTAATTGGTTTCTAGTGCTATTATAAGAGTTTGAATAGCATCAAAAGTATCATCCTTAAAGCCCAAAAGAAAACCCAACTGAATCTACTACAATCATCGGTAATAACCAAGTACTTCTTCTTATTTAAACTTGCCACGAGAGCAGGTCCAAATAAATCCATGTGTAATAGCTCCAATGGTTCTCTAATATTTCTTTCATCAAGCTTCTTGCGGGAAGCTTTGTGTTGTTACCCTTCTTGCATGCCAAACATGATTGATCATTCTGTAAGTCTTTGAAGGTAAACCTCTAACTAAATTTCCTTTGACCAATTTGTTGATGTTCTTGAAATTCACATGGCCCGGTCTTCTATGCCATTGATGTGCCTCTTCGATTGTTGCTTTAGCCACCAAACATGTGGCTCTTCCATAAGAATGTAAACTCTTCATGTCTAAGCTATACACATCATTTGTCCTTGGTACTCTAAGTACTACCAAGTCATCATCAACAGGTTTGAAGTCGAAGAAAGGATGAGACATTACGTATGCATGAATAACACGGATGCTTTTATCACAAATTTGAGAGGCCGACAACAAGTTGAACTTTAGCTCCTTCACATATCGACATTCTCAAAATCAATTCTCCCGCTTTAATTGTTCCTTTCCTGTAATCCTTCCTCCATTGGGATCATTCCCAAATGCAACTTTTCCTCCACTAATACTTCTAAAATCAGACGGGATCTCTTTATCGCTTTGTTGATGAGTGTGTAAATACTCATCATTTTGTATAAAATAAGCGCAAATTCATCCGAAAATACTCGAAACACATCTAAATGATCAAAATATCACAAATCAGTGTTTTATGTGTTTCAAATTCAAAATATCAAAATCGGATGAAAAACATATCAATTTTGCAAAATTGGCGGTTTAGTCCCCAAGTTTCATAAATTGTCAAAATAGTCCACGAGCCATAATTTCAAAGCAAAAGTCACCAAAGGTCCTTTTAAAATCAAAAGTTGTCAAAATAAGTCCTTTGGTGAAAAATATCAAAAGTTTGAGAAATTACAAGTTTAGTCCTTCAAGTTTGAATTTTGGCAAAAATGGCCCCGGAAAATGGCAAATTGGCAAATTTGGTCCTTGTACTTTGAAAGTGTCATTTTCAGCCCTTGGATCAAGATTGATGAATTGGCGATTAGGTCCTTGCATTTTGAATTGTCAAGAAAGGTCCTTGTGTTATTAACCTTTAAACACCCATTTGGACCCTTCATAACCTTTGACCCCTGTCATAATACAAATTGAACCCCCTTTTATAATATCCGGTCAACCAACCCGGTCAAACCCACCAAGTCACCCTTTTCTTCCCTTTTCCTCCCATTGTCTGCTACCACCATACCCGGCCACCAACTCACCACCCAGGCCTCCATTCCACTCTCCCATGTCCCTCCACCTAAACTAACCTCCAAGAAGCATTAAATGCTTCCTCACCCACCATATCAACCCCAATTGGCGAAAAGGATTTTGGCGCCAAAACATGTTTGAGCGGTTGAGATCATTTCAAAGCCGTCCAATGGCCTAGGTTGATGGGAAACATTCGGAGGAGAGATCAAAGAGATTGGAGTATAAAAAGAAGAGAAGGAAGCAAGTTGGAGAGTCTTCTAGTTTTAATTTTCTTTCTTATGTCGTTTTTATGTAAAAGTGTTAATTCAATTATTAAACTTGTATCATTACATTAAATTGTATCAAACTTATGTGTTTAAGTGTATTTCAATTATTTTCAAGCATCCAATCGGTTTATGATCACAATTCAATATTAATGTTCCTTTGTTTCAAATTCTTAAGTCTAAATCTTGTTTAAAAGCTTCAAAAGCTCATTTATCGGTATTAATAAGCTTATACAAGCTTCACAAAGCTTCTATAAACACATTGAAGTTTCTAGCAAGTTGGGATATTGGTCAAAGAAAGTCAAACAGGTCAATATGGCAATGGAATTGGTCAAATGGTGAAGCGACTATGGATGTGGGTTGATATTAAGCTAGGTTAGGGGTTTGGATAGGCTAGAGGTTCACTTTGGTTATTGTTTGTGCAAGCCATAGTGGCTAGGACCACTTGTAAGTCATTTTTTAAGTCTCATGTGCATGATACATTTCTTGTCTAAACCGATTGCTAAACTTGTTCTCACAGAGATATTTTAGTTATATTAAGTTAACTAGATCACAATTACAAGTTGGTAAAGAGTTTGGGTCATTTGTACTCAAAACAGTTAGATATAGGGGTGTTTGGCTCAAGAGGTTTAACTCATTTACTTATATCTGATGATTGACTTACGCTTGTTCATGCTTGTTAGACTCATTTGAGTCCTTACATCTTACTTTTGTGCTTGTGACTTCTAAAAGTCAAAACCATATCAATTGAATCAAGCAGTTCCTTGTTGGATTTTTAAAAGACAAATCACTCATATTGTGTTTAAAAGTAATAAACAAAGGTTGTTGTAGCTTCATTACATCATATTACACCTAGATCAGTCATAAAAATTGGATCAAATCTCAAGAAAGTCAACTGTGTCTTTGTTTCAAAAAGTCAAAAATGGTGAAAAAGTGGGTTTATGCAGAAAGTGCAGCAGTTGCACAGGATTCATTGAAGGGTTTTAGGTTCTGATTTTTGGGATACAAGTAGTCCTCTTGGTTGTCTTTAGGACCTAATATCTGTTTTGCTTTAAGCTCTGGATAAGCTTGGGTATAAGCTCAAAACTAGCCCCATACGCTCGCTCATTTCTCAAGATTCATGAGTATTTTCTCGACTTTTGTGCGGCTTGCACAAAGCTCATAATAACTTGTTAAGGTCTGGTACTTTGGATTTGAATAGCCACTTAGGTCTAGTTGAGATATCAATAATTGGTTTTAGTTTAGAGCTTATTTGGTTGCTTATTTACGTGCGCAAGTAGGCACCATAAACTGCATTTTTAGCTTTAAATCAAAATCATCAAATCGTGTTAGTTGGCTAATCAGTAGTTATAACTTGTTGATTTGAATCTCATTTGGTCACTTTTAGTTAATCATAGCTTCATTCTAGTGTGGTAGCTCATTTTAATCATTTGGCTTATTTTGTGCTTATTTCAATAAGCACTATCACATCGATTCCATAATCTTGTATACAAGTGCTGTTTTCCATTTTCATAGCTTCTTAATATTATTTTAGAGTTTCCACGAAATTTTCAGATTTTTATAATTTGTTTTGCTATTTTCTTGATTTTAATTAGTTTTAATACTTTTAAATAGCATTTAATATAAAAATTCGAAAAGGTTCCAAAAATAAGTTTTCATTTTCTTAGGCTTAGATAAATATAAAAAGTGAAAAAGTAATTTTCCATATTTTCATAGTTTATTTGGTAATTTTTAGCAATTTAATTAGTTTTAATAGTTTAAAATTCTAGAAAATAGAAAATAGTCACAAAATACAAAAATAGTTTTGAAAAGTCTATTTTGATATTTTAGACTTTTCCAAGTCTTAATTTTATTTTTCTAGCTTTATTTCCTATTTTCTTGTATTTTAGATAATTAATTAATAGTTAAAATAGTTTTAATTAGATAATTAGTCTTAAAAATAATTTTCTTTTCCATAAATTTTCTTTTATCATTAGGATTGTAAAACATCATTTTCATATTTTTAGGATTAATATTGCCTTAGTTTCACTTTTTATTTTGTATGCGTTCGTAGTTTTAATTTTAAGCGTGCGTTTTGGGTTTTAAACGTTCATCACTTTAAATATAGTGATAGCGTTTATTTAATAGATTTCATCTTTTTAATTTTCTTTAATTTGCATTTAAGGCGTTTTTTAATTTGTTGGCTTTTCCTTAGTTATAATAATCACAATTCCCTTTATCATTCAAATTTCTCGATCACTAGACGTTGATTGATCCATTGCATAGCTCGCTGGGACATAACGACCCGGGGAGACCCTATACTCCTCTGATCTTCATTGATTTCGTGCTTGAGCTGTTTCGGTTTTCTTACGCTTGCGTGAGAGAACTTAATGATTTCTTGTGGATCAAATTTTACGCTTGCGGCCGAGAGTCTGTGCTTATCTTCCGTCTAGCAGTTAGTGATTTGGATATTCACTCTTTGTTTATACCACATGTATTTATATTTTCTTTTAAAAATCAAAAATCCAAAAGATTTTCATTCTTTGTTTTACAAAATGTTTTCAAAAATACCAAAATATTCATCTTTACCTCTCACATCTTTGATTCTTCATCCCTACCCTCCGAAAACCTTGGATTCTTTCTATGTCTTATCCTCACCCTCTTGGTTGTCAATGGTGTGGTGGTCCTTATAATGGTGGCAATTGCCCCGGTTGTAGCATGGTGGAATCGGAAGCGGGTGCATCTATAACCGGGATCCCTATTCCTACCATGACACAACCGATTTATTCCATCGGCTACCGCACCTGTGAGACTCAGTGAGTTTCTTGTTGTAGTATCTGTGGTGGTTCACACTCCGATTCGATTGTCAATCGGAAACACGCTTGTCTATGAGCGGGTTCACGATAACGATTATGACTACAACACATACCACTCACAACCACATCAAGATTCTTGTTGTGGTATTGTGGAGGTCCTCGCTCTAGCTCGGATTGTCAAACAAGGAATCCATTTCCTTGTTACGATTCGACTCTTCGTATCACGACCAACCTCCACAATACCAAATGATTCAGCGACTCCTCATGAAACTACGACGGATCTTCTATCGAAGACTCGGGTTATTAAAACAAGGAGGAGTCGGCTATGTCCTCCCAAGATAATCCAAATGAGAAATCCATGGAAGTTTTGTTAGCGAAGAACAGTCGCTAAATTAGATTCCCGGATCGCCGGTGAAAACTCTATTAGGGAATTAATTAAAATACAAAAGCGACCAAATCTAGCTCTCGATTCCGTTTCATTCACGGTGGCGATGATGATGAAGATATCCTTGATATCCTACAATTTTATAACGGTTCATCAAGTTCATCGGTTGAAATTCCTTCCATGAAAAGTCGGGGAGAAAAGACTATGATGGAATTACTAGCGAGAAGAACAAATGTTAAGTATAAAACATATGTATGCTAGTCCTTCTAAACTCCTCGCCTATTGTTATCACACCAAGCTCCCTCACTCTCCGAACATGGGGATGAGCATCTTGACACTGTTCACGAAAAGGAATTGGGCCAATTCATAAAGTCTAGTGTTGAGAACCTTGTCCCAATCCCAAGAGAGTCACGAGGGAATTCTCGAGCATCATGTGATATTCCTTTCCTCTTGAGTGTTCTCAAGATCATTTTGAAACTTTCTCCGATCTTAGCGACGATTGTGCTTCCTATGGAGACATCGAGTACATTGAGGCATCACTTCCACAACTCGATCTTGATCCCTTGAGGAGTTCTCGGTGAACTCGCTCACATCAATCCACTCTTTGATTTGAAGCCGATCTGGGAGAGCCGAAAGTCTCATTGATAATGATCGTTCACTCACTTCTTACCCCAACAATCCAAATGAGAATGTTGATCACTTTGTTCCCGAAACATTCAAAGCTACTCTCACCAATCCTCTATTTGAATTCGACTCGAATTCACTTTAATTTATGAGAATCCACTCTTTGATACTCAGTTGAGGATAGTGATGAGTCTGATGGAACAAGAGTTCACAAATTCACATCATGTGAATGATTCTCTTCATGAGGAGTTCGCGGTGAACTCACTCATATCATGACTCATGGGAGTATGATTGCTGGAGGGCAAAATCATGATCGGGGAAAGTTCTCAATCATGAGAGTTTGTATTTTTATGACAAATTTTCCAACCCTCCCACCCGAGATGCCTTCCAACCCAAAGAGCTCAACCAATAAAATCCAAATAAGTGCAATTGCACTTAATCCCGAGGAAGAAGATCTAGTTATGATTGTTATCATGATCTTCCTTCTTTTCTTCACCTACTTGGTGACTTCCTCTCTTCTTCACTCGTTCGGGGTGAGGACACTATCTTTGACCCGGCATTTTCATTTATCATTTGTGAGCGGGTCTTCCTCTGATATCTCATCGGTGTGGAACTTTCTCGTGCTTCAAATGTTTGTCCAAACATCTTGAATGAAAGTCCGATGGAGATTGTATCTTCCACTTGCTTCCCATGAACCAATGAATTGGGTTGAGTCAAGCTAGCGACTCGATAATCAAAACGATAGCAGAGCACACCATATGGGTTTTCACCCATATTTCGACTTCTTACCCTTTCTACCACCTAAGTGTGGGGTGATGCCCCACATGTTGTATAAAAAAAAAAAAAAAAAAAAAAAAAAACTTCTTTCTAAATAATGGCCGTGGTATTTCCTTTTCGTTCTTTGTTTCGGCATAACCGCGGTACTTTGAATATTGAGGGCAATATTCATTTCTAAGTGTGGGGGAATTCTCACGAATTTTATCATATAATTATACCAATTCCCGTTTTGGCCAAAATTTTTTGGAGTAAGTGTTCTACACTTACTCATTTGATTATCGATCCGCCATGTTTGTAAGACTAAAGGATTGGCAAATCCGAGAGCAAACGGCTCTTAGTAAAGATTTATCAAATCCGTTTATATGGCTTGCAATTTGCCCAAAATTGTATGGTATTCGACTCACCATATCCTAAAAAGTGAAGAGTTGGCTAGCCATAAGATTATGGCTTGTGGTAAAGGCGATGGAAAAACCATAATTGGTAATCGACTCACCAAAGATAATATTGATAATTTATCTAAGAGTTGGCTAGTCCGAGAAGATGCGGCTTCGGTAAAGACAAAATCAAATCCGTTGAAAGGCGGTGGTTTGCTCAAAATCACATGGTTATCGGTGTACCATGGTTCTTACTTGAATCGAAACATTTGGCTACTCGGAAGTAATGGCTTTTGGTAAAGAGTTTAAAATCCATTATGTTTTCTCAAATCATTGCTAGGGACTAGCAATATCTCGATGTGGGGGATTGATGAGTGTAAATACTCATCATTTTGTATAAAATAAGCGCAAATTCATCGAAAATACTCGAAACACATCTAAATGATCAAAATATCACAAATCGTTGTTTTATGTGTTTCAAATTCAAAAATATCAAAATCGGATGAAAACATATCAATTTTGCAAAATTGGCGGTTTAGTCCCCAAGTTTCATAAATTGTCAAAAATAGTCCACGAGCCATAATTTCAAAAGCAAAAGTCACCAAAGGTCCTTTTAAAATCAAAAGTTGTCAAAATAAGTCCTTTGGTGAAAAATATCAAAAGTTTGAGAAATTACAAGTTTAGTCCTTGAGTTTGAATTTTGGCAAAATGGCCCTGGAAAATGGCAAATTGGCAAATTTGGTCCTTGTACTTTTGAAAGTGTCATTTCAGCCCTTGGATCAAGATTGATGAATTGGCAGATTAGGTCCTTGCATTTTCAGAATTGTCAAGAAAGGTCCTTGTGTTATTAACCTTTAAACACCCATTTTGGACCCCTTCATAACCTTTGACCCCCTGTCATAATACAAATTGAACCCCCTTTTATAATATCCGGTCAACCAACCCGTCAAACCCACCAAGTCACCCTTTTCTTCCCTTTTCCTCCACTGTCTGCTACCACCATACCCGGCCACCACTCACCCAACCCAGCCTCCATTCCACTCTCCCATGTCCCTCCACCTAAACTAACCTCAAGAAGCATTAAATGCTTCCTCACCCACCATATCAACCCCAATTGGCGAGAAAAGTTTTGGCGCCAAAACATGTTTGAGCGGTTGAGATCATTTCAAAGCCGTCCAATGGCCTAGGTTGATGGGAAACATTCGGAGGAGAGATACAAAGAGATTGGAGTATAAAAAGAAGAAGGAAGCAAGTTGGAGAGTCTTCTAGTTTTAATTTTCTTTCTTATGTCGTTTTTATGTAAAAGTGTTAATTCGATATTAAACTTGTATCATTACATTAAATTGTATCAAACTTATGTGTTTAAGTGTATTTCAATTATTTTCAAGCATCGAAATCGGTTTATGATCACAATTCAATATTAATGTTCCTTTGTTTCAAATTCTTAAGTCTAAATCTTGTTTAAAAGCTTCAAAAGCTCATTTATCGAGATTAATAAGCTTATACAAGCTTCACAAAGCTTCTATAAACTTACATTGAAGTTTCTAGCAAGTTGGGATATTGGTCAAAGAAAGTCAAACAGGGGTCAATATGGCAATGGAATTGGTCAAATGGTGAAGCGACTATGGATGTGGGTTGATATTAAGCTAGGTTAGGGGTTTGGATAGGCTAGAGGTTCCTTTGGTTATTGTTTGTGCAAGCCATAGTGGCCTAGGACCACTTGTAAGTCATTTTTTAAGTCTCATGTGCATGATCATTTCTTGTCTAAACCGATTGCTAAACTTGTTCTCACGTGAGTATTTTAGTTATATTAAGTTAACTAGATCACAATTACAAGTTGGTAAAGAGTTTGGGTCATTTGTACTCAAAACAGTTAGATATAGGGTGTTTGGCTCAAGAGGTTTAATGTCATTTACTTATATCGATGATTGACTTACGCTTGTTCATGCTTGTTAGACTCATTTGAGTCCTTACATCTTACTTTTGTGCTTGTGACTTCTAAAAGTCAAAAACCATATCAATTGAATCAAGCAGTTCCTTTGTTGGATTTTAAAAGGCAAATCACTCATATTGTGTTTAAAAGTAATTAACAAAGGTTGTTGTAGCTTCATTACATCATATTACACCTAGATCGATCATAAAAATTGGATCAAATCTCAAGAAAGTCAAGCGTGTCTTTGTTTCAAAAAGTCAAAATGGTGAAAAAGTGGGTTTATCAGAAGAAAGTGCGTGATTGCATGAGATTCATTGAAGGGTTTTAGGTTCTGATTTTGGGATACAAGTAGTCCTCTTGGTTGTCTTTAGGACCTAATATCTGTTTTTGCTTTAAGCTCTCTGGATAAGCTTGGGTATAAGCTCAAAACTAGCCCCATCTGCCCTGCTCATTTCTCAGTATTCACTGAGTATTTTCTCAGCTTTTGTGCAGCTTGCACAAAGCTCATAATAGCTTGTTAAGGTCTGGTACTTTGGATTTGAATAGCCACTTAGGTCTAGTTGAGATATCAATAATTGGTTTTTAGTTTAGAGCTTATTTGGTTGCTTATTTCTGGTCTGCAAGTAGGCACCATAAACTGTTTTTAGCTTTAAATCAAAATCATCAAATCTGTGTTAGTTGGCTAATCAGTAGTTATAACTTGTTGATTTGAATCTCATTTGGTCACTTTTAGTTAATCATAGCTTCTGTTCTAGTGTGGTAGCTCATTTTAATCATTTGGCTTATTTTGTGCTTATTTCAATAAGCACTATCACATCAGTTCCATAATCTTGTATACAAGTGCTGTTTTCCATTTTCATAGCTTCTTAATATTATTTTAGAGTTTCCACGAAATTTTCGATTTTTATAAAATTTGTTTGCTATTTTTCTTGATTTTAATTAGTTTTAATACTTTTAAATAGCATTTAATATAAAAATTCGAAAAGGTTCCAAAAATAAGTTTTCATTTTCTTAGGCTTAGATAAATATAAAAAGTGAAAAAGTAATTTTCCATATTTTCATAGTTTATTTGGTAATTTTAGCAATTTAATTAGTTTTAATAGTTTAAAATTCCTAGAAAATAGAAAAATAGTCACAAAAATACAAAAATAGTTTTGAAAAGTCTATTTTGATATTTTAGACTTTTCCAAGTCTTAATTTTATTTTTCTAGCTTTATTTCCTATTTTCTTGTATTTTAGATAATTAATTAATAGTTAAAAATAGTTTTTAATTAGATAATTAGTCTTAAAAATAATTTTCTTTTTCCATAAATTTTCTTTTATCATTAGGATTGTAAAAACATCATTTTCATATTTTTAGGATTAATATTGCCTTAGTTTCACTTTTTATTTTGTACGTTACGTAGTTTTTAATTTTAAACGTACGTTTTAGGTTTTAACGTTCATCACTTTAAATATAGTGATAGCGTTTATTTAATAGATTTTATCTTTTAATTTTCTTTAATTTGCATTTAAGGCGTTTTTAATTTGTTGGCTTTTCCTTAGTTATAATAATCACAATTCCTTTATCATTCAAATTTCTCGATCACTAGGCGTTGATTGATCCATTGCATAGCTCATTGGGACATAACGACCGGGAGACCCTATACTCCTCGATCTTCATTGATTTCGTGCTTGAGCTGTTTTCGGTTTTCTTACGCTTGCGTGAGAGAACTTAGCGGTTTCTTGTGGATCACTGTCATACTTCGAGCAACCACTATCCACAATAAGATGATCTTTAAGCTCCTCTTACAGGTTGCCACGCACACAAAGAAAGAGTTAGAAACTTTTAGGAACCCAAGCCATTCTTGACTTGTGTTCCCGAGAGTTACAAACTCAAATTCTTTGAGTATGTAATTCTCACTATCTCTGATTATGATCCAAAATTATCTTTTGATGTTTAGCATGTGGATTTTCAAAACTCTCGGTTTTCAACATAAATTTCTTTCACCGATTATTAGCCTTTTCTTTTAACACAAAACATCGATTCACTTTTGTTGAGCGTCTTGTATATCTCTCAATGATCTTGTCCTTTTAATCCATTCGGTTTTAACAGTGGTTCTTGTGATCTAGATCCCTATATGAGCGTGATACTTTCTAGGTTGATAGTGAGATCTCCTAGAATTTCTATCCCAAGTATGGTTTTCGATACCTTGTCTCGGCGACTTTGGAAAGTCTTGTGAGATCTTGAAGGTCTTCTCGATGTGGTATCTATGATCCGGTGTGAAGTTTCGTGATTAACCCTATTAGAATTAGTCCAAACCGGTTTGTGCTCTCTAGGTTTCGATTGTAAGACTTATTCCTTGAAAACTTGCTTAGATATTACGAGTGTTTGTCACAATCTTTGATTAAGTGAGTAGGACTATAACACACAAAACATAGTTTTGACCCATATGTCCAAAGTGATTTCTTCTATGTCTATGCCCAAAATTGTTTTGCCTTCTTGAGGATGATAAAATTTGTTTTGACCAAAATTATCCCAAAAGGTTTAGCGATCTTGTTTGAAAAGGTTTTGTAGAAGTCTTGCTTGTTGAGTAGTACTTTGATTTAAAATCTTCTTTGGATTTTGAACATTGTTTTCAACGGTTTCTTTGGGTTTCTCGGATCTAGATTTAGCAATAAGCTTCTTCCTAAACTCTAGACTATCTACTCCATAACGAGAAACATCGGGCCTAGAGGGTGATGACTAATGGGATGAGGAACGACATGATAACCATTGTCTTTCTTATATTCGGAGGTGGTTCACTTATCGAGCTATCATTACTAGATGAATCTACATAATTAATGAGCTCATCATCACTAGTGGTTATGTCTTCAAAACACCATCATCCCGATCACTAGGTGAGTTTTCATCTATGTTACTAAAATCCATTCCAAATCCTAAGCTGTTCTAATGTAAGCCCTTCTACTGTTTTCAACATACTCAACATGAGACAAACCGGACTCTTTCCAAGCGACAAACTTAGCTACCAAATCATCTCTTTCCTTAGTTAATTTCTCAATTTGACAATTTTACTGTTTAGTTTCCATTCACTAAGTTTTAGCGATAATCCTGTTGTTCATACTTTTCATTAAGCCATTTCATTATTTTCATGTGTTATGATTTTAGCTTCTATAGACTCTAAAGTGATTTGGTAACTTGCTACCTCGGACCTAGCCCTAATACAATTATCTCTTTCAATCACATAAGCTGTTAAGCAATTTTGATAGAATTCATAACAGTTTGAGCATACCTCGAGATAGGAGGCGAGTTGGTGAAGTAGCCACCATAGCAAGAAGAACAGGATCATCTTCACTTTCTTTGCTCCAATCAAATCCTCCAAAGCCATCAGTGATTCCAAAGCGACATGTTGATTCTTCCTCAAAAGCGGTGCTCGGTCCAATGCTTCCACTGTGTCTTCAAGCGCATCTTCCACTTGCTACCATACTGATGTCATCAGCGGTTCATCATCAAACTCTTCACTCCAGGTCCACTGATAACTTCTCTTGAGCAACCAACGCCTTTGTTTCGATTATTGGAATTTCCTTGAGCTCAAGTTTAGGCTTCTCGGATGTTACATTTGCTTGATACTTAGCAAACTGCACTCCTGCAAAGTGACGGTCTTTTGACAATTGAAGCATTCAATTTTAGATTTGTCAAAAGTTATTCCTTGTTTTGGTTTGAAATCAATATTTTTGCTGTCTTCTTCATGTACTTTTGATTCTTGCGATGATCAAAGCAACTTGCCACTTGATATCAATTTCTTCAAGTGCATCTTCTTCAACTGTGCTAGATCCTCTTCATACGTGATGTAAACTTGCTTGTTGTGCAAAGAAGGAGCACACAACTTCATCGAGTTCAAAGTAGTAGATGGTGGGGCTCTTGAGTATATGATGGGGATTGTAAGCAATGATACTTTGGGAAGCAGATGCTTTGAGGAGAAGCGGTACTTTTGAAGTACTGCTCTTCTTCGGAAGATAGAAAAGCAATCTTGTGAGATTTTGAATTTGGTTGACCACTCATCTCATGTTCATACACCTTGATTGATGATAGAGATCATCAAAGTCCATAACATCCGATCCTTGTTGTCCTCGATCATAGTAGCAATCACATGCCATGAAGATGGCAAACTTCTTAGAAACTTCAAATTAGCATCCTCAACTGATACTTGAGCCTTGTATAGTTCCAACATGTTGAGGAGATTAAAACCTATCATATGCGACATCAAGACTCTCTCTTTCTCCCTCCGTGAATGTTTCAAGCTGTTGTTTGACAAGTTTACGTGCATCTTCTTAGAGGCTTCATTCCTCCAATCGGTCTTGAGGCAGCCCAGAGCCGCTTGGCATCTTTAGCATCATGAAACTTGAGAAGATGTCCATCCGGAATGGCGGACAAGAGAATATTTAGAGCCTTCTCTTGATTCCTTATAGTTGCTTGTGGTAAAAGCGCCTTTGGTGCTCAAGGTTGTCCAAAGAACTTGAATGGGTTCTTGAGGAACTTCATTCCCATTCACAATTACATTCCACGAGCATGATGCGTAATGGCAATATCTTGCCTCATCTTCATGCACGAGATCATATTCTCCTTCTTGATAATTGGAATCTGAGTGAGGTGATTGAGGGTTGTGGAGCGACTTGATCGACATCTTGAATATTGTAGGGTTTCTTCCTAGTCGAGTTTCCACACAAGCTCGATACCACTTGTTGGATCGATATACTTTAATCAAACTAAACTAGCTTGTTAAGATTTAATAACCTCGGATAAATCCTAAGTTATTAACAAAGAAACACCGAGCAATCTTTATCAAGTACGCGGAATTTACTTAACAAAGCTAAGAAGAAAACTTTATTAACAAACTCTAAATCGCTTATTATGGATACTCTAATCTGACTCTAAGATATTCGAACTTTTCTCTAAACTCTTAATTCGTAAACTCTAAAACTCTTTTTCGAAATCGTACCTCTAATGCCAATCTAGAAGTCCTTTTATAGGCTCAAGGATATCCTAGTCGGTTTACAATTGATAACCTTGTCGACAAGTAATCTAAACATGGAATACAATACTTTCCATAAGCGAATATAACAGTTCTTACATTCTAGCGATGCTGACTTTATCTTGCATGACTTTGACTTTGTCTTTAGCGATGCTTTGACTCTTTGACTTCTTCCAAGACTTTGCGGTTCTGAGACTTTCATATCTTGATGCTTTGATATCTTGACACTTTCATATCCCAACAATTTTATTGTTTTTATCTTTGCATGTACATTTTCATGAAAGAAAATAAAAGGATTCTTAACATTTTCATGCACAAGATTTATCCAACTTCGAGCTTGCTCGCGGTTTTTATTATGCATATCTATGACTAAGTAAACGTACCAAATGACTAACTCCCGCCTCATCTTCCCGACGCCCCATCAAAAATGTAAGACAACTTACCCATTTGCCCCGCGATCACCCTTAAACATACCCCCCGACAAGACCAAATACACCCATTTATTTATGAAACAGTATAGGGAGAACATGATTCATTTAGGAGACCCTTGAAGGCCTTCATCACATGCGTTAGTAAAAAAACTAGACACAACTAATTCTAATTCATCAATTCATGCACACAGACCATGCTCACTTATGAGGTTCTTGCGTTTAACATATTTTCAGTTTCTTGCATATACTTATACATGTGTAGCTCCTATTTGACCCACGCTCCATATATATACTTGATCACACTACACCATATAACGAGACACGTATAATACTTAAATGACATTAACCAAATCTTTAACGTTTCGTTATCAATGATGCGCCTCCAATATTTATTACTCACGTTTTGCAAGACCAATTTCAAATAAAACCAATGATGTCGTAGCTCATGATCATGCAACCAATATATATGTATATCTTAGTTTAGTTTTATCAATTGTAACATGTTTATATATTAGGACAACAAAGCATGGCGGGGCGTGGCCATGACCGATTCGAAAACCAACCCGGGTTCAAAATCAATTTATGTTGCACTCATTCATCGACATATATGTAGGGTTTTATTTATGATTTCATGTAATCTAGCACTTAGTTAATTTAGTTTAGGATCAATGGTTTATGAAACATGTTTTATAAGTGTAGAAAATCATGCACATGAGAGCCCTATGTCACGACCAGATTCAGAAACAAAAGACGAGACAAGGTCATGGATGATACCTTTGAAGCGTGAGACAAAACAAGGCGAAAACAAGCAACCCACAGCACCCCTTTGTGCTTCTACCCTCACGACAGCAGCAGCAATATTAGACAAACGACGAAGCCAAGCAACCCTTCGTACCACACATGAATTCAGCCTTTACAAGAAGCCTTCAAACTCTTTCTTTGGAACCTTAGTGTCGACAGAAAAATATGGAGGAGGGATGGTATTCCTTGCCGTCACTTTTTGCTAGAATAGTTAGGGTTTCTCTCTTTTTTTAAGATGAAACAATGAATGAGATATGGGTGATTTTTAAAAGTGATTTGAGCGAGTAAATGAGGCCAAGAAATCAGGGATTTGGCATGAAGAGGTGGACGGTTTATGGAGGATTTTAGGGTCAATATATCTTTATTTAGTTACCATATAAGTATTTGTTACACCTTTTATTTCATTTATCAAATGCATTTTAATTAGTCCATGTAACATTTGATGTGTTATACATATTTGTAAGCTAAAATATAAGTTTTATTCTTCCATGTTTAGCATAATTATTTATGAGGTGATCATGCAACGTATTTAACGAGCTCCTTTTATTTTACAGATTTTCACAATGAGGGGTATAATGGTCTTTTAACGCGTTCACGATTTTAGGGTTTTACAGGAGATATATGTGTACATCAGGGTCGGACAACATATTCACATGATCGAGCTTAATCAGTTATTCTAGAGTTGACATCCGCAGAGGAGATCGGTGATTCAACCGCTTAGTGTGATGTTGTTGTCTCTACTACGTTGGGTACTTGTGTACATTATGGGTGATTGGTTATATGAAAGATAACTGGAATGCACTTGGTATAATGAAGATGTTGATATATGGTTCCCCTGAATAGACAACTGCTCAATCTCGAAGAGTAATGCATACATCGGGGATGCACAACAAGTTCATGTGATCTCGAACTTAATCATTTATTCCGAGTTTGATAACCGCAGCGATGATCCATATTTCAACTTGTTACTTCGATGTTTTCGTCTTCTTCGGGGTGTTGAGCTTCATTCAATGAGACCGCTTTGTCTTCAACTCTACTTCATAGGGAAATGGTCTTTATTCGATGTTTGTCGGTTTGGGGAGAATGCTACCAAAGATTCAAATTAAGAAGGCTCATGTTCAGACGATTTTCTTAGAAGCCTCGAATGCTTTGGTGGTGAAAGTTTAAGTGATGTTGATTTCTTTCTTCTACAAAGTGCTGAACGATTTCCCTATCTAGGTACTTGTATCATCATCTTCTTAAACTATTATTCTTTCTGTATATATTTATCAAAAACAAAATACAAAAATGGAAACCCAACAAAAGAAAATAGAAAAATATAAAATCATCAAAAACCCATAAAAATCAGAAAATTTGAAAAAGACCAAAAATATTGTTTTTCTAAGGCATGTCTCCTGGTATCGATAACATCTACGGTCTTAGAAATGTCATTCAATAATGGCATGGGACTTTAGATGAAGTTCGAGCAGGAGGTGTAAATATATTTATTTCTAATCATGTCTCAAAAAATGGCTTACAGTTATTTCAGACTGTAACCCGTGCTTCAAAAATGGCTTGCTATTATTTCAGATAGCAACCCGTTTTTCAAAGAAGGAAAGTGCTACGCTTAAACGATTTTCAAAAAATTTCGTGCACTTATCCTAATACATATTGAGGAAAGTATGTCGAAGGACTGCTGTTCCTGCACAAATGTTTTTCCGTCTATAAATTCTTCAGAAAAATATTTGTTTCTTTTAAAAATGGTGGTAAATGAGTTGCTTGTAAATCTATCAGATTCAGAGTTTTTGTAAAAATTGAAAACTCAATCAATGACTTCAGCGCTTTTAAACTTTTCAAAAAATGAGTCATTTATTGGAGGGGGAAATGTTTTCAAATCTATATCATCTAACGGGCTTTCTTAATTATCCTATATGCTTAAATTAAAAATCATGTTAACCTACGTTGAAGGACTAGGTGCCTAGGATATGATTGTTAGGATTAGATGATTAGAGTTTGATAAACACATTATTCCCATTCCTTTATATGATCTGATTGATATGTTGAATTGACTTTTATTAGTCGATTGCTGTTTGGGTGATGTCGACCACCATATATCTATATGTGTGTTCACTAACGTATGCAGGTATATTGGAATATAAGAATGTTCCCGATCCAGATCCCACAATTGAATATGATTGGATGCCGAAAGGAAAGGGCAACTATATCTTGGGTTGTCAAATGAAGAAACGGAGCTTAATTGGACTTCTATGGAGAGTTGGCATAAATGCAACATAAGAGGTCTCACTGCATCAGCAGATGGTTTTCTTCATCATCAAATGAAGAAATGGAGCATAATTTGACCTCAGTTGGCATTAAAGTGCAACGTAAGAAGTCTCACTGCATCAGCAGACGGTTTTTCTTCCAAGCCCTACAGCAACAACATAAGCTTCTCAACCACCTAACGTATCTTTGTGCAGGATACCATTTTTACAAAATTTTGAAAAATTTGAATAAATTGTTTTGAAAATGGAAAATATTGTTTTGAAAATTAATTGGACTTAATTTTGAAAATCACCGGACTTCTTTTTATCAAAACCTAAGTCACTCAATTATCGACTTCGGTCATCGATTGAGGGAGAGTGATTTAAAATAAAATATTTTCAAACGATATTTCTTCATAAAAGTTCCGGTTTATGCGTTAAAATGTGGTGATCTAAAGATTTAATGTTATGTCATGGTATGATTTTCTTTAAAACTCAAAGATCATCAAAATGATTTTTTTTTCTCGTTCTTGTTTGATTGTGAAATTGTTTTATTCTACTTAAAGATCTCTTAAAACAATCATACGACATTAACAATCTTTAATGTCTTAAATTGGTCCTTATCATCATTTTCAAAATTAAATCTTGCCACGTCTTTCCCCAAACTTTTCTAAATGATTTTAATCAATTGGGATCACAAATCTCAATTGGTTTGAAAGTTTGATCGGGGAGAAATCGTGATTTAAATCTCAAATCTGCTTTTAATGGAATTGGTTTTAGTCCTTCAAAGGCACTCCTGCCTCCATGTGCCAAACGATTTCAATATGCATAATGCACATGTTGAGGGGGAGCATTTATCCAAAAACAATATGAGTATTTAAACAAGGCCACATTTTCTCCCATGTTTTCTAAACCTAATTAAATCACTTTAGATCCAAAATCTCAAAGGGTTTGATATTTTTTATCGGGGGAGAATTTGTGATTTAATAATGAAATTTGATAAAGGTGATCGTTTTTTTTATTCAATTGTGCAGGCTGCTCTCTCATATGTGCTAAACGCTTTCGAATCTCGAAGCACATATTGAGGGGGAGCATTTCAAAAGAAAACAAACTATCAAGGTATAAAGGCTTTTATGTTTTAACATTAAGTACCTTGATTGAGTTTTAAATGGTTTCTTAATGGATTTTGTGATCGTGGATGTACTTCAAATGAACTCTTTTCTCTATGTGATAAAATGATTTAAAATATCCTACGCACATATTGAGGGGGAGAATTTTACCAAGAAAATCAAATGGTTTTTTCAATGGAAATTGTGATCAAGAAATTATTTCAAAGAACTCTTGCCTCCATGTGCTAAACAATTTCAAAATCATATGCACATGTTGAGGGGGAGCTTTTCTAAATGATCAAAAACAATTAAGGTACAAAATACTTTGATATTTTGTCACCAGTACTTGATTGGTTTTTCCAAATGATTTTTCAATTGATTTCAAGGAAGAATGAACTGTACCAAAAGACCGACCATTTTACTTTATGCATGGAGTTATAAGGATGGTGAGGTTAGGTATTAGTTCCCACGATCCGCTTGAGCCGGAGGGATCTACCGGGACAATCCACTAGATAGTGTAGAGTCCTTAGGTTTGATGAAAAAGGAGAAAATGAGAAATGGGAAGAGTGTGGATCGAGACAGAGCTAGTCTGGAATAAACCCAACAAAGTTCTAGTTATGAAGTCTCGGTAAGCTCGAAGGGTTGAAGAATGAAAAAGAAATGAATATGAAAAGGGTGAAAAGAAATAGCCCTCCAATAATTCAACCTTAGGGCGTGAACCGGGTTCAATACATATGTTCTTGGTGGTTACTAAGGTAACACCGGTATTGAAGACAAGGCGTCATGGACCCGATGGACGCTTGCACTAAACTTCCCAAGCTACTCAAGTTCCTCTTAAAAGGGCTTGTTTCATTCTCACGGGGAACCGACATTATCTATCGACTCTCTCTTAGAGATTGTTGATATTGAAGGAGACCCTCTCCCTAGTCTCCGGCATAGGAACCAAATGAGCACTATTGAGTCTAGAGCCAAGAGATCATCCACAATATCTCATTAGGACACAAAATTAATGAAGACTTGATGTTTCACACAATGTGGAAAGTAAGTATATATTGAGAGTCCTACGCATTATCCTTGTGGTATTGCCAGAACATCCGAGTGATATGTAAGTATTCATGATGAAGATGGAAATCCTTCTAGAGCCAACATCAAACAAGCTCTTGGTGGGTGACATGTGAGATCTTTCTAAAAGATCAAACTTGTGACAACTGGATAGAAACGATGGGGCGATTCACTCGTGAATCAACCTTGGTCCAGGAATGGAATTGACAAATACTTTTGGAAAAACCGTTCGATGTGCAAATATTCTTTTCTCTAGCACATTGAATGTGTATTTATGTTTTCAAACACAAAAAGTATCTCTGATTGAAAAAATACTTTTGGAAAAACCGTTCGATGTGCGAATCTCTTCTTTTATCTAGCACATTGAATGTGTACTCTTTTCAAATATAAAAAGTATTTATGATTGAAAATTGATCTTTCTCATAAAACCTTCGTCGTATTGCAAAACTCTTTCTTCTAAACAATACGCGATTGTTTTTCAAATCATTTTCATCAATCGGTGAATCTCAATTATTTGGTTCACTCACTCCGTGTTGTCTTCTTTGAGACGTTCGGTTTGAGAATAGCTAGAACAATTGCGAAACCTGTCAAGGAGATTCTTGAATTATACCGATCACGAGCGGTACTTGTCTTGATTAACGGGAACCGTGGGCGCGTACCTCAATTCAACAAAAGTGATCAAAGACACTTTCATGTGTTTTATTGCTAACTGTTGTTTGCGGTACATTTGGACGATTGCGGTGATCGAATTGAGAAGTCAATCCAAAGCGACATGCTCACAGATCCACACTTAATTGAAGAAATCATGACTTGTGCATATCTACGAACACGGCTCGATATTTTATACTATGCTTCGCTCTGTTCCGCAAATATCATGAACCAAGAAAGCTTCCGCTACTCGATGAAAATATGTCATGAGCCAAAAGTGTGAGCATGTCGGTCCGAAAGTCACAACTTCACATGATGGCAACACAATAAAGGGTGATCCGAGATTTCTCGTGGTGATGATCTCAATTAAAGCTCGAAGATCATCAAAGATGTGGATCAGTATAAAGGCCTCCACTTAAAGTACAAAGTTATCGGACTTTAAAGAATCATTGTTAAAGCACAAAGATGCAGATGTTGAAGAATTAATGTCTACGAGATCAAGACTGAAGATTAAATAGAATGCTAGGATTCGAAATGTAAAACATGGGGTGACCTCCCTTAGGGGGAGATTGTTAGAAATTAGAAAATTCCATAGTGAAGTATCGGTCACCCCAAATATAATCTAGCATAAGTTAGCTCGTAGACATTACGTTATTTAATAGTTGTTTAGTTAGTTATTTAGTTTAGTGCAACACCGTGGAGGAAGGACGGGTCTTTACCCATGTATGCACGATCCACGATCCGAAGGAGGACGTTTATTATGTAACTATAAATACCCTCTACCTCCCAAGGTAGAGGGTTGGACCTTTCAATCTAACCTTCCTTCATTTGTTACTTTCTCTCTCTAGAAAGGTTCCCACACTACTTTCTCTCTCTAAACTCTCTTGCCTAATTCGTTCCATATATTGAATGTATTATGTGTTTGTGAAATCCTATATCTTACATACTACAATAAAAAAAAGCGGGATCGAATTGCATAACGGATATGTTGTACCCTACAATCCAGGCTTACTGCGATGTTTTCAATCACATATTAACGTAGAGTGGTGCAACCAAGTGGGTTCCATAAAATATCTATTCAAATATATTAACAAGGGACCGTACAGAGTAACGATTGCACTGGAAGATGAAGATGTCGATGAAATCAAAGAATAATACATTGTAGATATCATCGACTGCGAAGCGACATGGAGGATCTATGGGTTTGATATACACTCTGGTTCCCACCAGAAAGATTATCTTTTCACTTACAAGGAGAGCAATACATATATTCGAGGCAACATAAAGCATTGATTTTGCATTGGAAAAAGCTTCGTGAATGAAACAAAGTTTGTTGCGAGGATGGAGCGAAACAAAATCGACAAAAAGCTCGAAACTTCTTTACCTTGAGTTTCGAACATTATGTATGGAAACAAGAAGAAAGGATCCGGGTTCCTAGGCAAAAGGCACGTGTATTGACGCGTACATCATGTACCACCTTCTTTCGGAGAAAAGTTCTACTTAAGAGTATTGCTAAACAAGGTTGGGGACCCAGATTGGAAAGATTTTAAGGAGTATGATGGTGTTGTTTACCCAACATATAAAGAGGACTCATCAGCACGCGGTCTATTGGAAGATGACAAGGAATATATAGATGGTTTTGGAAGCCACCAATGGGGTGAGAAATTACTTGCGGTCTTTTATGTGATGCTACTTATGACGGATAGCATGTCTAGGCCTGAGATTGTTTACGAATAAACATGGCAAGAAATGGCAGCAGACGTTATACATATCGAGCGAAAGAAAAGGAATGACCCAGGTATGAGAACAACTTCCACCTTCTACTTAAAAATGACAAAAACAAATACATCTTAACCTCAACACTCCACAGCTAAATCACCAAAACACTCCTAATGTTGTTTAGCAAGCTCATCTAAAAAGGAATTACAGATACAAATGCATAAAAACCAAAGTCTAACATTCAACTCATATTTCATTCAAAAACAACAAAAAACAAAGATAATACTTACACGTAAATGCAAACGCATCCAACAGATAATACGTTTCGGAAGATAAGCACGGCTTAGTGGAGAAATAAGTCATCTGAAGCACACACTACACAGATGTGCTCATTGTCCAAATCCCTGCACACATACAATAAAAGTCAAAAATACAATCGTAAAAATACACCATACTAAAACATACTAACAAAATATAGGATAAAAACAAAACAAACCTTAAGCTCCAGAATTCAAAACGGCAGCGCAAAAAACCAACTCTGCCGCATAAACAAACAAACCAGGTATATATCAAGTGACACAAACATTATACGATACCCAATAAAGGAACAACTTTCGAATTTCCACCATACAAACAAAGCTATGCAACCAAAAAAAACATTATAAAAAAATCTACTATTGTTACACATACAAAAATATAACCCAGCATCTGATGCACTAACATTTTAAAAAACAAAGAGTCTCTAAAACAAAAGGTGGTAAATGCGTTTAAAACACTTAACCGACAACCAAAAAAATAAAAAACAAAATACAATAACACGTCTTAATAGTAAAATGTTTGAATATTTTACAGAACCAGGAACAACGTCATCCAAATACACAAACATACTTACATATTACACAACCTACAAATAGTACCATACATCCACACAGATTGTTTAAACATAAATACATAACTAAATATTCACAGACATATCAATCCCTTTCAGAAATATTTGACCACACACTTAAACAACTAAACCATACGACATGAACTTTCACCCCACAACCAAAGCATAAAATACTTTGTACATCTTCCACCTTAACACCAACCACGGGGACTCGACATTCGTGAGATATGGAAGATCGGATATTCGGGGTTTTCACCTTTTGGAGGATCCACCGTATAACCATTCCCAACGTACTTAAACCTGATCAACTTCGAGTATGGAAATTGACATGAATCCGCTAACAGCTTCCACCGCCCATACACATTGACATGGTTAGTGCTGGTTGGATTTTATGGGTGAAATTCCATACGTACATGGAATTCATCCCTGTACTCCTGGTGTATGATCAAAGTCCTATTGTAGATGTGCATAGGGTTCTCCACTTGGAATGACGCAGGAATGGCCTAGGACAAAATTACAATTAAAACCAATACGGATGCCACAGCTTAAAAGAAAACAACTGCAACGAGAAATAAAAAACACACATACTAATCTGCTTTTCGCTTGAATATGTGCATAACTCTTATAAAAGCTCATGTGACCTTCTCCAAAGTGATCCATGTGGAACGGCCAGTAGCACACATGTTTCATCCTATCATCCTCTACATAAAACAAATGTATAATTACTACATCCTAAAACAATTACGCAAACAAGTGTAAAAAATTTGGGCTGGAAAAAATAAATAACAAATTCAACTTACCTTTCATCCCCTGTCAATTGAAGTTGTTGCCTTCTTAACGTGGCTGCTCCTTTGAAAACCGGATCAGTTATAATACTTCCATCATCACTAAATGCATCAAACCAGAATCTCCGTCCCATGTTCTTTGTCAGCAAACATAATGTCCCGGCTTCAAGGCCAACTTATTCAATCATCGCGTTAAATGAATCGACAACCAATCGAAAATCGATCTTCTTGACGGCGTCGCACATTCGCCAAAAGAAACACCATTTACAACAACTCTTATTTCATCCTCCTCTCTAATCCCAACATGAGCTCACGGGATTGTCATAAACGACATAAAACAAAACATTAAACAAAATCTTATAATTTTCGACACAATAACATACGTAAACATAATGTTTATAAAATAAATAAAAGATAGCATTAAACTACACCACCAAGCACGTGTGGAGTGCAACAACACCGAAATCTTAAACCTATTAAACGAAGAAAAAGGCCCTTCATAACCACAAGCTTCTTTTCCATTGCCATAGTAGCCAGTCACGTAGAAGCAATCGTTCCCTTCCTCCACAAAGTATAAAACTTCAACCTCCTCATCAAGGTATCGGTTGCAAAACTCCCTCCATTTCTCGCCACACAGGTACCATTGCCCATAACGTGGTCTCTTCAAGTTCACTCGGAAACGATAACCATCCGATCTGACAATATAGACGTGGTCACTACCATTATAACCCTCAAAATTATAAACAAACGGAAGGACCTGCAAAACAAAAACAATGTAGCTTAATGAAATTATTAAACAAACAATATCAGACCATAATCAAGTCTGACGTTCTAAAAAAACAATCAATACCTGAGAATCAGGAAAAGTAAAAACGTCCAGCATTGTAACAAACTCAATAGCCATTTTCCTACAAATTTTAAAAAAATGAAGGTAAACCAACATAACAAACCGTGATACAACCAAACTAACAAGTTGTTACAATCACATAACAACAACCAAATTATTACCATAAATCATAAACAAACAAACTCAAAATAATATGCTATTTTCAATTTCAACCATATTTTAAAATCAACTTTATAGACTAAACAACGTTTTACGGGTAACTTATTAAAATATTTCATCTCACCATTGTGCTTATATAAGCGAACAACAACTACCTCATACAAGTACTTACAAAAATGCATATCTAAACACAAACAACACTACGTGACCATTGACATTCATGGTGAACACGATATCCATGAAAAATCCCACATTTTAAACAACAACTTATCAAACTAATCATTTGCATATTACATCAAAATACATAATCGTTTAAAAAACATGTACAAAAACAACATGTATTCTAAATTATAAAAACTTCAAAACCTCAGACATCTATCAATATTGCAGAATAGTTTACGACAAGCGTGTTGTAAGTATAAAACCAAAATGACTACTCCCATTCATATATCAGACGAACAAAAAAAACCAAAAAAAAGTCAACTAACAAGTCAAACTAAAAAACCAACCACTCACAGGGCACTACTTAACCTTCTAAACTAACTTACATCAACAATGAAACCATTATCTACACATAACAAGTGAATAACACTAAGTTTCACAACAACAACAAAACAAACCACTCAACATCAATTAGGTAAAAATATTATACAAACAATAACGTATGTTCAAACAACGGATGTAAAGAAAACCATATTAAACCAAAAAACTCTTAAATTACCAAAACCCACCACATACTACAACAATTATAAAAAAACCAACTATTTGTATTCAAAACATTATTATATCAAACACGTTCCACTCATTCAAACCAAAACATAAACAACACCAACAAAAACAGCTACGATTTTAAGGATTAAAAAAATTAGGCATTTTTTACAATCAAAATCAAACAACAATGCAACATAAAAATCTAATAACAAACCATTTCAAAACATAATACCGCACCTACTATTTTAAAAAAACACAATCTTAAATAACTAACACTCTTCAAACCGGTAAAGGAAAATAACGAAAACTTTTTCAAAGCAAAAAATACTACTAAACAAAAAACATACTAAGTGTATCAATCCAAACACATTATTGATTTGAATGGTTAAAAAAACGCTAGATACCTGGATTGATAGGCGGAGAATCGTTCGGAAGAAAATTAGGTAGGGGATTTATGATTTTTGAGAAACACAAAACAAAACAATGTATTTATTAAAACAAAGTATAATGGTTGAAAAAAAATAGGTGAAATGATTGCCTATCTTCTAATTGAAATGCAAATTGATATAATGTGTAACATGCAGAAATACATTGCATAAAAAACTAAAAACCAAATAATTTACATAACTAACCAATTTATTTCCATTTGCAGACTTAGAGCTTACAGACATTGAGAGGAAGAATATATGTCTCACATATATTGAGCACATGATGCTTTGTAACAACAAAAGCTTAAAAAGTATACCAAACATGCCATAACCTAATGAGATGTTAACAATGGGCAATTACAACAGTTGGTGTATGATGAGTTGAAATACAACAAAGATGAATTACGAATACAAAGACGGGCAGCTCTACAAGACATTGACACACGAACAAAAAGACATATACCGAGCGAGAATGGACGTTGTTACACATGAAAAGGAGGAATGTACTTTATCTACGGATATGGTGGGACCGAAAGACATACCTATACAAAATATTATCCGCGCATTAAGATCAAAAGGCGAAATAGTCATAAATGTGGCATCAAGCGGCATCGCATCACTTTTGTTAGAAGGTGGAAGGACAACACATTCTCGATTCGCTATCCTATAAATATGGTGGAAGATTCAAGATGTCATATTCCGGTAGACAATGACCTCATGAATTGCTAAGAATGTGTAAACTGATAATATGGGATGAGGCTCCTATGACACATAGACACTGTTATGAAGCATTCGATAGGACACTAAGATACATATGCGAACGTCTACATTCAAACAATCAGAAAAAGTCTTTGGAGGTAAAGTGGTTCTCTTTGGCGGAGACTTTCAGAAAATATTACCAGTGGTTACAAACGGCAGCCGACATGATGTCGTACATGCGTCGATCAACGCTTCATATTTGTGGCAACATTGCAAAGTAATGCGTTTGACTATTAACATTAGGCTCGGAACAGGATCAACTAATTCTGAGAGAAAAGAAATACAAGACTTTGCGGATTGGATATTAAGCATAGGAAACGGGACAGTCGGTAGAAAGAACGACGGAGAAACGATGGTTGAATTCCCTGATGATATGTTGATACCCGATTCTCACGACCATATTGCTACAATTATAGAACAAACCTACCCAGATTTGGTCCAAAACCTCTACAGCCTAAAATTCTTCCAAGAAAAAGCAATCCTAGCACCGACTCATGAGCTTGTGGATATGATCAACGATAGAATGCTATAAAAACTACCAGGAGATTCAAATACATACGACAGCTACGACTTAGTTGGTATTATCGATATGGATTCAAACTTTAACGAGTCACTTTACAAAACTGAGTTCCTAAATAGCATTCGAATTGTCGGCCTTCCACAACATTCTCTAACATTAAAAATAGGCGCTCCTGTTATGTGCATGAGAAACATAGATCAAGCGGCGGATTATGCAACGGAACTAGGCTTTAAGTCTTGAGGATGGGTGTCAACATAATAGAAGCCAAGATTATATCGGTGGAAATGTAGGTACAATTTATGCAATTCAAGGATGGTCTTAAGCCCTTCTAATAAAAGATGTCGTTTAAATTAAATCGTAGACAATTCCAGGTTGCATTGTGTTTTGCAATGACCATTAACAAAAGTCAAGGACAAACATTAACACAAGTAGGATTGTTTCTACAACGGCGGTTTTTCTTACGGCAATCAGACGTAGTCAAGTTTCAAGGGTGAAAGCGAAAAGGATTGAAGATTTTATGTTGTGATGAAGAAGGAAGTACGCAAAATCAACGACTAATGTTGTGTACAAAAAAGCTTTGTTTAGAATTTAAGTCCATTGTTATATGACTTTAATACATTTTCATTATCTACACTTTACAAACATCCGTACATTCATTACTCGAGCTAAAATTTTATATGACGTCTTATTAACCATCCATCAAGACCATACAATTATTTATAATCAATTATATAATTAAATTAAAAAAAACACAAAAAACAAAATTTTGGATGATATACACCATATTTTGCTACCATTGAAAAAAATTTTTAAAAAAAAACTAAAAACTGTTTTACAAAAAATTATCAAAAGCTTACAATTAAGTACATAACAGAGTTTTAGTTATAACTATAGGTTACTAGCATGCTATTATATAATATTGTTAGTTGCCATCTAATGCAAGGCTAAAGTTTCAGTACAAAACACAAAATGTCAAACATAACCATTCCTAAGATATACTGTTAAACATGTCCAACCATAGCAGGTTTTAGTTATAAACATTGGAAAAAACTTTGAAGCCAGCCATCTGATGTCTTAGCACATGTGAAATACAGGGATCACAACTTTCTTTCGGGAACCCAACGAAGCACCAACGTCTGGCACACGATCTACGAGCTTGAACCGCACCATTTTATTGGGTTCCCAGCGACAGTCATGAACAACGTCCCTCCACCTGCAATTCATTGTCACATGGTTTTGCTCTTTGGTGCATCCTTTGTGGTGTTCGATGTCAACATCCACATAGAACTCCATACCTCCAACGTGTCGCGGTTGCATTTGGTATTTCCACATTTCGTGCCTTCACAAAGTCATGCGGTATGTTCTGTATTAATATGAAAAGTATTGTGATTAAAAAAAAGAGTAGCCATACGTAACTCTAAATAACAATCAGCTGAATAACAACATGAATCAAAAGTCATTACAAACTCCTAACACCTTATCCTAAGCATACCAGCAAGATCAGTAAGTAGACAACTACACTGTTTCCATGCCATTCGGGAATCCTTTCTTAAAAACTATACGCACAAACGCAGGTTCATAGAAACTAATCGCACTACTACTCACCAAAAGTTATTTGTTATCGTTAACTGCACTCTACTTACCATAAATGTTTCACACTCATAATAGTCGCGTATATGTTTTAAGACATATCACAATATACTCTCTACACATAATACTATAAACTCAGATGCATTAGATATGTCCCTCAATATAAAGGATAATAACAGAAATGAAAATCTGAATCAAACTCTTACCAAACGACTACGTTCTGTCACATACGCAAGAATTGGCGCATAAAAACAATCCTTCTCATCCTGATGCTCTGTATGGCCTTCCCACTCACACATGTGTGGCATCCTTTTATCTACATGAATCATTTAAAACAAATTTCAAACAAGTATATCATGTGCAAACAGTTTGCTTTCTAAAAAAAATTAGACACATTATGCGTATATTATCATTACCATACCTCCGTCTATAGGGCTTTTCAGGAAAGGCTTTCTCCATTTCAGTACCATACGTTCTACAATATCGTGACGCATCTCCAAAACAGACGAATCAAATGGCATCATGGATACAGAATTGTTTAGCAAGTTTGTGAAAACAACCCTTCTCCCAACAACGAGGTTTTCAACTTGAACCAAAATATGCCATCCCATTCCTCCAAACACATGAACATCCTTGTCTTCATCCACAAGCTTAATCTCACGGTGAGTGACTGTAGATACCAGCGTCCCACTCACATACACACAAAATTGAGGATTCTCAGTTGACATCAAGAAACCGCAAGGAAGATCCTATGAAACAGGTATTTGTTATTAACAAAAAAAATTGATTGGTTTTTAAAACATTTCTAATAAAGTAATACAATGTCAACTTCGTAAGTTCATAATTACGGTGATTGGTCGACTGTTCCAAAGTAAGCAAGCATCTCTGTTGCAGTAACCTACAGAGCGAGATCGTATCCATTGCATTCATATCCGAATTGTTGTACGTTTATTACGTAGTAGCGATCTTCTTCTGTCGGATGAAATGGAATGTCGATATGTTCTGTGTTCTTGACATCTAAAAATTCCGCCATTCGGATCCATACAACAAACCGATTCCCTCCGACCATCTTTATGTACACCTTATGTTTTGTTCCTTTATTGTGAATTAAGTACAACCAGTTCTTCTTAGGTTTCAACATCCCGTAAATACTTAGGAAGAAGTGAAATTAAAACATTTAGTGCGTGTATCAATGTCAACTTCCTTTAATAAAATAATAATTTATTTAAGTCTCTTAGATACTAAATACAGAAGTGTTCGGATGTTACTTTGGTTTGCCTCCACCAATAGTTGCATCGTCATTCTATTCACCAAACAACAAACGTGTAAATGGTTAATACATTTCTCACATGAATTTATATATATGTGTAATGAATTAAATCGTCAACAAAAATAGACAGGTAAAAATGTCGACCCATACAAAAGTGTTTGACACAACTATAATCACATAGTTGTTTCAGAGTATGTATCTGTATTGTCTTTCAACTTCAAAATCTTATGCCATGTAAAGCGTTTTCAAGACTAACAACTATTACACTATCTACCCAACCTACATTCTCTACATACTTTTTACTAACTTCGTTTTTTTTCTTAATAATATGCATAACACGTTCTTGCTTAACTACTAAACAAAATAGCAATAAATCATACCTACACTATGTAACTACTATTATACCTCGCATTACACATGTTTTTTAAACTAACAATCGTGACATTAACCACCATGTCATTACTTAGATTAATAACATCATAATCCTTTAAAGATACATCCATTAAACAAAACAACTAATATCCAAGGATCAGAAACAATTTATACTTCAAAAACAATTTTTTAGTATGATCATACATCAGAGAATAACAAAACAAACTTCTCAAACTTTACAAATCTACTAAACATCTACTACCAAACGGCAAATGGGATGCAACTCTAACGGCTTTTATCCTATCCCTTCTTCTACAGTGATCATAAACTATGTAACTATTTGAAACACAAATATCAAAGATCAAACTGAAGTTACATTGCGATCAAAACTAAAAACATTGAACAAAAATATAGAAAACATGCATTTGTAAACAACAACGAATCAGTAACATGCATATCAATTAGTGTGCAATTTCAAAGGATGATTATGGTAAAAAAAAAAAAACAAAAAAAAACAAAAAAAAAACAAAAAAACTGATGAAGAGAAGTGTCTTGAAGAAGATGAAGAAGTTAGTTGACCAAATGACTTATTCATTTAAGCCGAATTATCATAAATACCAAAACCAAGTGGTTTTGGTAATGATCACATAATAGCACCTACAACCTAGCCTATTCTTCTCACATACTTAAAGCAACTTAAACCTTCACATACACAACAAATGTTTAACATAAAAACAATTTAAAAAATTTGACATTTAAAAATATAAACATTTTTAAAAATATATTTAGTATGTATCATATATTGTACAAATACAAAATATTTGGTAGAATCATGTTAAAAATTAAATACAATAACATATAAATAAAATATATTTCATTACCTAATACATACATGTTGTCCTTCTTTATCTAAAAACTATCCCAAAAAATGCCATGTACAAATAAATTTAATTTTGTATATGAATAAAATGGTCATCAATTTTTTTATTTCGCTATCATGATTAATAAAAGTTAAGGCCAAACATTTAACCATATTGGTTTGTTTCTAAAAAAACGGTATACTTATATTAGTTAATTGTTTCGTTTGTATATTGTATAATTTACATCCACAAACCATACCATTATATATACTTTTTTACCAAAAAAATACCAAACATGGTATTTGTAATCATCACATTATAGCATCTACAAACTAACCTATTTTTCTCAATTACCTAAACCAACTTAAACATTTACATACACAACACATGTTTTAAATACAAACCTTTAAAAAACTTGTCATCTCAAAAATATTAGCTTAAATAAAAAACATAAACATTTTTATAAATATATTTACTTTTAATCATATATTCTACACATACAAAATATTTGGTATAATCATCTTAAAAATTAAGCATCATAAAATATAAATAAAATTTATTTTATTAGCTAATATATGTTGTCCATTGTTTTATAATAAAACTATCCTAATATATTTTCATAGTTTGTGTGAATTAAAAGGTTTTTAACTTTTACACAAACTACGCAACAAATGACGTGTACAAAAAAAAATATTTTTGTATATCGTTCATTTCTACAAAAGCCAATATATTTAAATTATTTAATTGTTACATTACGTTTTTATAATTTACATCACGTAAACAATAACATTATTTATAAATATTAACAAAAGCAAATTTAAAAAAAAAAAAAAAAAAAAAAAAAAATTAAAAACAAAAGAATAATTGTGTAAAGTTATTGTTTCACAATTCAAAATAAAGTATATTAACAATGAACAAAAACAAAAATTATAAATATATATATATATATATATATATATATATATATATATATATATATATATATATATATATATATATATATATATATATATATATATATATATATATAGTTTTAAAGCCTAATGGGCGAGCATGACTTATAATTATTTGTTTGTTGTTTTTGTTATCGTAATCGTTTTTAAAAGTTGTCAAAGAATATTATAAGACGATTGGTCGGCCATTAGTTTTAATCATTTGTTTGTTGTTTCTATTCCGCCACATGGTTTTCGTTTTGATGAACGACTCCCTATGTTCATCCGTCCATATTCAAGTGCCGGTGTGGCATGTAAGCATATCAAGAGATAAAAACCAGAATAAAGAAGACAATTGTGTGATATGACAAAGTGAAAAGAAAATACAGTGGAAGTTCTGCCAGAACTTGAATTGTATCCAAAATATCCAGAATTTCTTCGGTTCTTGGGAGATCGGGACCAAATAAAATTGGCATCTTTTTACGCTTATTTAAATAAGTTACACACGCATAAAAATAATTCACATTTTACAGTTTATATTCATTCCTGACTCCTTCTCAGAATGAGTAGACTGATTGTACCAGTTATTTACGTGATGAAAGTGATATAAAATAATAAATATGTAGACTTTATGGATGCTTGAGATAAGTTTGGTATCATGATTGCATCAAAGGGGCAAGTTTTTAATCCTTTAGGAGCCTTGATGGTGTTTCCATGCATAGGATCAGTAACCAATGTGACGATTTGAAGTTCTCTTTGAACCTTCTCTAATAGGATGAAGAAGCTTCACTGTCATGTTCTCTGCTACCATTCTTTTTACGATAGTAATCCTTCCTGGTTTATTTTCAGGATTCAAGATATCAATGAGCTTCACCAACTCACTTGAGTCCATTTTGTCGCTCACCTGTTGATAAAGGTTTGTCTGTATCCATTGTACACAGGACTATACATAGAAAAATTGATTAAACAATAAGAAATACCTTAATTCTAAGGGGTTTGTGATTTCTCTTAGAATATCCACATGGGCACCATCCAGTTGACGGGTCGAACTCGATATAAAATGTACATCATGATTTAACCAACCTATTGGAAACATCTGGTTGATGTAATTCAAAGTGTTCACCTTCTCCATTACACTTCAAATTTAGTTTATAACAAAAATGACATGATCACACATAAAAACATTCAGTACTCAATAAACATTTAAGCATACATTAATTACGCTAAACAGAGATTGGAATTTAACCTAATATTGGCTGCACAAACATCATCGTGAACCTGAAAACACAAATTCAGGAATAACATGTACATATTAAAATCTGGTATGGATTCAAAGATATAAAAGATTCTTGTTATTACATTGGTTTCTTTTGCTACCATCACCTGTTGAAAACAATTTAAAAATATAAAATTGTTCGGGCTTCTTGTTAAGTCTTTAAGGATTAACCATGAGTTCATAATGAACCTTTTTATACGAAGATATGTGACAGATCCAGTTTCAACAGTTTGATTTACTAATGCTTGTTTTTCTTATTCTGCAGTGGGGATAAGAAGAATGTGTAATTATGTTAATATAAACTTTAAAACTCCCTCACAGTTAAAAGTTGCCACTACCTATTTCTAGCATTAAGTTCAGCGTAGATTATGTTCTACATGGAGTCCATAAACTATCATGGCATCGTTTAAATTCGTTGATAATTGCACTTTTTTTTATGTTGAACCAAATAAGTGTATCCTATCCTTTTCAATAGTGAAGCGCAAACATATGTCCAAATCCATAGTTATTTAATATATTAACAACAAGACTATTGAATAATAAGTGCAGCTATTGAAAACTTGTGCAAGACGCCAATATGTTGTCTTTTTAACACGAGCATCTATACTTATGGCATCGTCCTGACGAAGCACATTCCCAATCTCAGTTGATTTTTCTTTCAAACTCAACACAGATAGTTAGAAAATTGGAACTGATGATTGTACCAATATGCTAAATGTAATTCCAAATTAGCTGAGAGGATTGTGAGCCCTAATACCTAATGGAAGAAAGTTCATGGATGAGATAGGTTAATTCGGTCTATAGAACATGTTATGTAATTTTAAATGTTAGCAAAGACAAATTATTAACGAAAACTGAAGCGAAGTTTATCACAAAAGACCAAATCAAATATCCGAAATTAGTAACATTGATCAAGTCTTCAACACTTTTCTACTACATGGATTCACGGTTATCATCTTTGTTTATCAATAGCTCATATAGTTTCAAATTCGTAAAAGGCGATATTTTGGCAACTTTTAACCCGTTATGATTCATGTATTTAATAGAAAGTTGTTCCATGGATAATGTGTCCTATATCGGCTAATGGTATCCTCGATATATGAATGATTGGTTAAGTATGTTGAGACAAGTATCAAATAGTTAACTAATGTATAAAGAAATGATGATTAACATAAATATTAAAATAAGTCAAAGAGCTTAAAGGCATAATTTCCATACCCTCTCTAAACGTTGAAGGAGAGCTGTTTTAAACTGTCGAACACCACGACCATTGGAGCTTTGATCCAACCTGTATACTTTCTCAAATGCATAGTTACGACCTTTATCAAACATAGGAGAAAAGCATACCACGCATAACAATTAGTTTACTGATAACACAGTTATAGTTATAGTTATGATCTAAGAGACTGGATCCAAGTCTCAAATGAAGCAGCTGAGAAAAGAAGAGTAATTACAGAGATAAGCAATGCAAGGTCTGTCACTTTCGATCTCTGTTGCAACCCCAAGGATGGGAGCAATTTGTTTGAGAGATGCGGGGACCACCTCGTTATCAATACCTACCTAAGTACAAATTTACAGACTTCTACATGAAGTTGATACAAACACCAACAAATATGAGTCAAATAGGATCAAGCAAATATCATGTCAAGAAGTTATCAGTATACTTACAATTGGATGTGCAAGATCAACAGTTGCAGCCATTCTCTCATAGCAGCGCATATAGGAATAGATCAAAAGCAAAATCCTAGAATGCAAAAGATAAAAAAAAATATAGACATTGTAGAGACAAAGCATATTTAAAATTATAAGAAACTCACATGTAAAAGTTTGTAGCAGTCGCATACCAACTTAAATGAATCTGATAGGGATTCTATCGAGGTGTATGCCTAACTTATAACTACAACACCATATCTGCAGTGACCCGTCATACAGGAGTAGGCGAATACGTTCATTCCACACGCCCATCCACAAGCAAGAGGGTCAAAATTCTTAGCTATGAGCCAAACGCTGGAGTACTTGAGGCAGTGAATGCAAGCGCGCTAGAAGTACCAAATATTGGGGTAGTCGAGCTCCAAAAGCTACAATGATTGAAACACCAAAAGTAGGAGTAGGAAAATAGTCAAACACTGAAGTACTCGAGGCACCAAATGCAACTCTGGGTAGTCGATTTGGGTGGAGCAGGTTCTTTATCCCAATTTTTGTATTTTGCCTATGTCATCTTTTGTGTATCTAACATGTATGCTTTTGACATATGCAACCCATTAGAATCGATAAGTTTTCCGATCTTTTTCTTCCTCTCCTCCATCCAGTTTGGTTTTTTAAATTCCTCTCGACTCTTGTGGGGACTCCATTATTTTCTTTTTTGATAGCATATATTCTGCTTATCATATTCAGTCTCAGCTCAAACAATTTCTTTTGTTTCCATGTAAGCTTATAGAAGTCCACTTCTGGTTCACCCTCAATCGTATTGTTGTCATCACTTGGATGATCATCAAGGTCACTTCTTTCATTATCAAGAAGCTCGATTGAACTGATACCGCAACTAAAGCCGGTTGAACTGTTTTTATTCGCAATATGTCAGGATATGTTAAAAGAATGGATGAACACAGAAACAGTATAATAGCAAAAGATAGAAAAAGGAGAAAACAATAGACAAAACAGTAGGAGGTTCAACATAAAGCCCAAAAATTTGATTATTTTTCTGTCCTATGAACCGCATGACACGGTTATATGGTCAAATTATTAAAAAAAATAAATAAATAAAAAAATAATAAGAAGAAAAGAAAGACATATGTAATTGAACAAATTTATGACCAACCTCAAACAATAAATCCCATAACTATGCCTTTAGCATTGTGTATACTGTCCTCTGTGATGACTCCCTTTAGCCCACGTCTCGACACCATAACCATCATTATGCTATATTGCCCTCTATCTATACTGTCTATAAACCCTGTTGATAGTGCCCTTTTTAACGACTCCTTTTAGCACACGTCTCAACACCATATATGTTAAAGGTGCACCTGTATAAAAATTCCCAACATCAATTATTATATGGAATAAAGTGTAAAATATGCCCAGAATTGAAAAATCTTATTCACCTTCAACTACAAACCGAATCTATCTTGCAGACTCAATATACGTGCCATGGGCGATAACATCACTGCCCGAATTTCCTTCTTGTAAATCAGTCACCCAATAAAGACCATACTCTTTCTGGAAAAAAAATCCCGTACCAGGTAGCGAAAGTGTATTTTTAATGTGTCAATATCATCAAGTAATCTTAGGACCTAATCAAAAATTAGCTTAAGTTGAAATGTATAGCACACATAAGTAAGTTTTGTTGAGAGATACCTAAGTACTCTTTAATGTCAGCCTTCAGAATGCTTCCATCAGGACCTGTACCTTTAATACACGATAGAGATACCTAAATTGGAGAAAAAAACAATATCTTATAAGAGAATAAATAGGAGTATGTTTTCACCCACTTAAAGTTGAAGGACGGAATTTTGTATTACTATAATAAATAAGACTAAATATCTTGTTATCTTCAGCCAATTTTCTTGCAAGAGGGCTAGCAAAAACATGGTCTATTTCAGGAGCTGCACTTGGATTCGCAGGTTTTGGTTCAGGTGAGTTGACTGGCTTCTCAAGTTTTTGACTACTTCTTCTTTTGGAGGAGTAGATGCTTGTGGCTCCTGTGGAGCAGCATGCTATAAAAAAATACTACAGTTTGAAAGAATCTCAAGAACAACATCTTTTCATCTGATCTTGTGTAAGGATTTAACAAATAGATAACAAAATTTCTTCTAGTACATCATTGATTCATATTTTCTAAAACTGATGCTACTAACTTAAGAGTTGGTATAAAACAATAACATACAATAAAAAAGGTTAGCATACTAAGCATAGGTACATATTTAAGTTGCTTGCATTCATAAGACGTGTTGGAGCAGAAACATAAACCATTAAGCAGGGCCTTAAAACACCTGATAACACCTTAACGAAACTCCTTTGACGCTTGGGATGGAGATAGCAACACGAAACACAAAGTAAAATATTAAAGTCATTTAAAATAGTTGAGTAATTTCAAACAAAGAGACTTACCAGCTGTTATAATTGTGCCTGTACACAGAAACATCGAGATATGACAAAGAAAAACTTTCTTCCTCGTTCAATTCCATCATGCAAATATTAGGGTTTTGAGTTAAATTAAATGATATAATGAATGAATCGGAATAATTAAGGAATAAATTTTTAGTTTCCTTAGTTGTAGGGATTTATAGTTATAGCCATTTATAGATTATAATATGCAACATAATTATCAAAATAACTTGTTGCCTAAGTGGTAAACACACAAGTTATTTATCCAAATAACCAAGGTTCAATCCTTGCAAGGCTCCTTTTTTATAAATAATTTTCAAAAACATTGCATAAACATTCGAAATTTATGAAAATAATTATTAAAAATCATGAAAAATCCGAAATTTATAAAAATAATTATTAAAAATCAGAAATTTAGAATTAGTGCTTAGGTGGAATTAAAAATTGCTTAGCTGGACAACAAATGCTTATGTGGCATGAAATTTGATTATTTGGCATTGAGGTGGCATTAATGTCAAATGCCTCCATGTAGGTGGTTGTTGATACAAAAGTTGGGCGTTCCTAGTTTGGACTCCGGTTCTCGTATCAATTAGATCTTGATGCTTGAGACCTGCGCACTAAGTAAACAGAAAACACCGTTAGGCTTATCGTGGGATTGTCTCCCATGATTATCCTCCGGTGTGAGAGTAAGTAATCGGTTTTAGGTTTTAGTGGAGAGTTAGGGTTTGAGATCGTACCTTTAATGATGGCCGAGATGCCCTTTATATATACATGAAATCCTTGTTGGTTTCGTGTTCCCCAACCTTCGGCGTATCCCGCCTAATTCGGTTGGCTAATGCATATCCCATAAATAAGAGATATCCAATATCAAGGCCATAAATAACTTCGGGTTTGGGCCTTCGTAAGCCCAAACCGTTAGCGGGTTAGCCCAGTCGTACCGGGCTCGCTAGTAGCGGTCATTGGTCGGGTTAGTGACCCGAATACGGACTATACGTCATCATGTCCTCCCAGTCTAGTATGCGCAGGGAAAACCTGCGTATGCTAGACTAATAATTGTAGCTCATAAATTTGTCAAGGCGTAGTGGAGAAGCTACAAAGTTTTTTCGCCTAAAAGAAGATATAGTGTATCCGATCTAATGAAATCAAATATATGCCTCGTAAAATGTGGGAAAGCAACTGAAAATGTGTCACATCATTATATCCTATCCACACATTCAGAAATAGTGGGGTCCACGTGTTGGTCATCGCGTGGGTGTAAAACCCTATATAAACTGTCGCCTCCCATTACTGTGTTTATCACAGTAAAAAAAAACCATTTTCGTCATTGTTGAAAGCTCGAATATCTACCAAAAACCCTTATTATTTCAAAGGCAACAGCGCGTGCCCATTTAAAAACTATATCATGGTTCGTGGTTTAACGGACTTTACCTCCGACATGACCGAGGATGAACTTCGTGAGTTCACCTCGGATTATTATATCCCGATGGCGCTGCATCCGGTAGTTTTCGGTGTAAGCGTCAATAGCGAGTTCCCGAAGGAAAGTAGTATATCTGGCGTTTTTAATTCGAATCAGCGTGTGCCCATATCCTTATTCTTATACGGCGTGTTAAATTACTATCGCATGCACATATCCCACCGCATTGTATAGGCTGCGGCAAAATAACAAACTTGAGGTGAATTGCCGTTTCTCGGCAATTAACCCCACTATCTAACTTTTCCGCGCATTTTACCACGGCGTGGTCAAATGGATGGGTTTCATTCGCTAAGCGGCGGCGGCCGCAATGCTATACCAAAAACTAGACGCTTAGGAACCGGAGAGAATTTTTCTAGGTTGATAAGGCGTTATTCCCACAGGACTTGACTTCTATACCCGTGGTTCACTACTGAAGGATGAGCGCCCCTCCTGGAACATACGGTAGCAGATGATGCGGAAACGATAAATGCCAATCGTATTCCCATTAGTTCCTATCCCGAGGAATTTTTGGTGCACATGGGCATCAGCCGTAACTATTTCGATATGCCTGATGAGGTGCCAACATTTTTAGACGCAGATGGCCAGGGTGGGTGCTCGTCCTTCGTACTCCTTTACTTTATTGATGTGAGCCTTTCTTTTTACCTTTGTACTTTATATAACCTGTTTTTTGTTTGTTTCGTGCTGTGTAGAGATGGATCTATTCGGTGTTGTGAATTTGGCGAAGCCACGACAGGTTACTGTAGGGGTGCGCCCGTTGAGAGAGAAGTCCACAATGCAGAGGCTCTTGAGGCGCACCATGGAGATGGTTCTTGCGGACCTGGGGAGTGGCTCCCCCGCTTTACTGGAGGCGACCCCTCTACAAAGTGTGCCCAGTCCTAGGGTACCTTCCCCGTTAGTGGAGCCGGCACACACAGATGTGGCGGAGAGCATTGAAGACGTCGATGTAGAGACAGAGGAGGCGATCCATGGGCTAAAGCGAAAGAGGGCGCTTGGTGGTGATGGCGCAAGCTCATCCAGGAAAAAACGACATGTTATTCTTGATGTGGAGTCGTCCTCATATGATGCATCGCCCCCCCTTCACCTGATAATGCTCCTCCCAAGTAAGTATTATTTGAAAAGCCCTTATCTCATTCCCTGTTTATGTTATGAGACAATCGCTAATTCTCTTTTCTACGTGCAGTAGTGAGCACTCTGGGGAGTCGCCTCCCCCAAGCTAGTCCGTTCATGTTGAATCTTACGAACCAAGAGCCATGCGGAGCCATTGGCATCCGGGGCCAATGGGTCGACTTGTTGAGGAGGCTGGTGTTGGGCTGCTGCGAAGCTAAAGGCAAGGTATTCTGGAGAAAGTAGCCAGAGCGCGCAGAAGGACAAACAGATTGCGTTGTTGGAGGCACGTTTGGCAAGTGCCCAGGCTAAGGTAGAGGCAGCGAAGTCTCATTCCCAAAAGCTTGCTGAAGAAAAAATGTCATTGCTGAGCCAAATAAATCAGGAGCGTATTGCGTCAGCGGATTACAAGGCTTCGTGCCTCTAGGCCCTAAAGTATTTGGAAAAGGGAAAGGAAGAGTTGTTCTCTCAGTTAGGGGAGTTTGGTGCAACTGTGGGAAGCTCGCTGGAAGAGCAGGAGATGAAGTTGCGCAAGCTCAGTATAGAGTATGACGAGGAGTTGTATCCCCAGCTTGTTTCATCCATTGTTGATCGCAGGTGGCTCATTAGCCACATTTACGCCTGGATGTGCTTACCACTTTGGAGTCCCGGGAGGTAGTAGACAAATTTGGGGCAGTTTTTCAGTGTGCGTTGGCGTGGCAAGGCGGAGGGCGTAGAAGAACTGCATGGGGTGGCCTGTTGAAAGTGCCTGTCGCGCAAGTGCCTGGTTATAATGATCACGCCTATGAGGAGCTCGTTGCTACAATGGAAAAGATGAAGATACTAGAGCTTCCTCATATTGCTCAACTAGAGCGTGACCAGGACTATCCCATAGGCTTGATTATGGAGGGTTTGACTTTGGCTCGCCACCGTGGTGATGATGCAGGGCACGGCGGATTATTTTGAGGCTGATGAGTCACATTGCGGTACCTATTTTTGCTCGCCCCCACGACATCTTGAACCCTTTCGCACTTGAGAAGGAGATTCCCTTAAAGGAATCCTTAGAAGCTCATGCTACAAGGCTTGCAAAGAAGAAGGGCGTAAAGGGAAAGGCCATTCTTTGTGGTGTTGGCGCAGCGCACCTTCCGAGATCCGATGGGGTACTTGTGAGTGTGGCCACGGTATCGCGCCAGGACTCCGTTCTGTTGAAGAAGCTGAAGGAGGTTAGGGGCGCTGCAAGCCATATGGAGAGCTCGTGTCTTAGGCGTAGCAAGAGTATATAGGTTGTAGCGTCTTTGTAAATATCTTTTTTGTAAGAACTCGTGGTCCTTAATAAAATTTTTCTTTGTTAAATGTGTGTTGATGTGATTGTTGTTGCGATTTGTAATGTTTATCCTTAGTTATCTGTTTTTGCATAAAAAATGTTCTCGTTGTCTAAGAATCAAACGGTTGTACAAGCGCAAATAATAAATGAAGTCCATAATCATGTATGAAAGTCATATTTTAACATACTTGAAACATAATTTCTAAGTACTTGTATCATAATCGTGTATGGTGTGATATGCAGCGTACTGTAAATATCATATCAAGGAGTCAAGAGTCTTGATTCCTAGTTTGTTAAATGCGTACAGTGTGCATTGTTGCGCATCCATCGTAGAATGCGCATGGAACTTATTCCAACGTCTTGAAAATAAGGTGTTTAACAAGGATGCATGATCCAATGTTGATGGGTTTGCAACCCTCTTACTCAACGAGTTATTTAGTAGGTTTACTCATCCTGTGTACCGTCGTGGGCTTAGTAAGTGCATGCACGCCATGTAGGCACAATATAACAACAATGTTGAAACATAAATATTATGAAATAATAAATTGAAATGTGTCGCGGAGTTAGCTAGACACCGCGACGTTTTATTAATACTCGCAAGTTTTTGTAAAGAGAAAAAAGACATTTGCCTAAGTAAAACAGAATGTAAATACACGGATATTTATTGAGCACTATACTAAAGTGCGAGAGTATCCGTGCGCTGGGCCATAGTTGTTCCTAGAGATAACATCGTTTGAGATTGCAGATGTTCCATGTGCGTGGTAGCTCTCGACCCTCTATATCACGCAGCTTGTACGCGCCTTTTCCTAATGCTTCGATGACCTCATAAGGTCCTTCCCACTTCGGTCCCAGTTTTCCTGTATCTTCTGCGTGGCTCGCGTCATTGGCGCGATATACAAAGTCACCTGCTCTGAATGAGACGCTTCGAACTTTAGCATCGTAGTATCCCTTCATTTTTGACTTTGCACTTGCCTCACATATGGCTGCTGCGTTCGCGCTTTCTTCCAACAGTCCAAGTCAATCGTCGTTCATCGTCATTGGTTGTAACATTAATTTCGGTGCAATTGTTGGCATCAAATTTGGTTGGTATGACGGCTTCGTCCCATAGACAAGAGAAAGGGAGTGTCTCCGTCGATTTTGATTGAAGTGCGGTGCCCCAAAAATATGCGATAATTCCTCTACCCACCTTCCTTTGTGTTTGTCTAAGCGTGCCTTAATTCCTTCACCTAGACTACTATTTGCACGCTCGACCAAACCATTGGTTTGTGGGTGTTTAACTGACGCAAAGTGTTGTGCAATATTCAGTTTCTCACACCATTCCTTGAAAGGGTTGTCACAGAATTACTTTTCATTATCCGAGATGATTTCCCTAGGTAATCCGAAGCGACATATGATATTTTCCCAAACAAATCGTTTTACCTGGTTACCTGTAATTGTCGCGACCGCCTTTGCTTCAATCCATTTAGTGAAATAATCTATGGCCACTATAAGGAATTTCAATCCCTAACAGCAGGAAGGGGCTGCAATGTCGATACCCCATTTATAGAATGGCCACGGCGGCGTAATAGGTGTTAGCTCATGTTGTGGTTGGCGTGGAATAGGTGCGTGAACTTGGCGGTCGCCACACTTTCTTATTAAGTCCTCGCGTCACGGTGCATCGTGAGCCGATAGTATCCCGACCGTAAGCGCGTGCCACAACGGACCGTGGTCCCGAGTGCATACTACATGAACCGGCATGGATCTCTCGAATCGTAATCACTTGAAGCCATGGTTGTAGGAATGAACGCCGATATAGTATACCGTCCCGAAGTTCGAACCTCTGTGATGTGCGTCGTACTCGTCGGGCGTCCTTCTGCTCTTGGGGCAATACGCCCTTGCTTATAAACTCGACAATTTGGGTCATCCATGTAGGACCTTGTTCCTCTATCACCGTGGATATCTCCATCTCCGAGATGGACTTGCTCTTTAGAGTTTCCACCAATACTTGTTTTGACAGGTGCGCAAATCTTGTGGATGCAATCTTGCTTAGTGTGCAAATCTTGGCAATACGCCCCTCTAGGAACTTGTTTGATGGTAAACCTATCAAAGCCCTGGATTAGGGACTTAGTCTTGTCGAGGTATTGAATCATGTTTTCCTCTTTAGCCACATACTCACCCAACACATGGTTGCTACTAAACGGGAATCCACATTTGCTTCCAGGTTGCGTATGCCCATTCGAGATGCAATGCGTAACCCAGCAATCAGGGCTTCATACTCTGCCTCATTGTTCATGGCTGTGAATTCAAAACGCAGTGCCTAAGTGAATTACATTCCTTCTGGATTTGTGAGGATAAGGCCTGCGCCTGACCCGTCCACGCATGAAGATCCATCCGTAAATAGGATCCATGGTTCTTGCAGTTCCACCTTGCTTTGTGGAGGTGCATCGTTAGTGTCTGGTTTTTCTATGATGAAGTCTGCTAATATATGCCCCTTAACCGCAGTACGTGGTCTGTAGGAGATATTATGCTCACCTAGTAGCACGCTCCACTTTTTTAGTTGTTCTGATGCGTCGGGTTTGGAGATGATTTGCTTGATAGGTTGGTCTGTGATCACCGCTATTGGGTGCGCCTGGAAGTACCTGCGCAGCCGTTTGGCGGAGAAGAATACCAATGCTAAGACCAACTTTTCCATTGCACTATAGTTAATCTCCGTTTTCTTGAGTGCTTTGTTTACAAAGTATACCGGTGTCTGCCTTTGAATCCTTGTCATCAATAGCACCGCTTGATCGCTTCATTAGTCGCAGATAAGTACATAATTAATTCTTCCCCTGGGCGGGGCGCGACTAGCTTGGGGAGCGCTGCTAAGTGTTGTTTAAGCTGTATGAAAGCTTCTTCTGCTTCCGTAGTCCAGCGAAAGTCTCCCTTTTTTGTGCACTTCTTGAGCATTTTGAAGAAAGGTAGTGACTTATCTGCTGATTTGGACAAGAATCTGTTTAAACCGGCTAACTTTCCATTCAAAGACTGGACCTCTTTCAACGTGCGCGGCGAAGGAAGTTGAATGACAACCTTCGTTTTTTCTGGACATGGTTTAATGCCATCGGGCTCTATCAGGTATCCAAGGAACATGCCCTCTGTAGCGCCAAAGGTGAACTTCTTAGGATTTAACTTCATGTTGATCTCTCTTAGTGTCTTAAATGTTTCCTCAATGTCACGTACCAACTCATCTTCCGTATGGCTTTTTATGACAAGGTCGTCAACGTAAACCTCTAGGTTGCGGACCACCTGCTTTTCAAACGCGTTATCTACCGATCGGTTGGTAGGTGGCGCTGATTCTTCAAGCCAAAGGGCATCTTTGTATAACGAGAGACGCCTTGACTTGTATGGAAGGCGTTTTCCTCATCTTCTTGACCATTTGGATTTGGTGGTACCCTTGTATGCGTCTAAGAAACATTTAAATGGGTATCCGCACAAAGATTCTACCTTCCAATCTATCTACGGTAGTGGTAGCGCTTTTGTGGACATGCTTTGTTGAGATCCGTGAAATCCACACATCATCCAACCGCCATCACTTTTTGACCATCACCGGGTTGGAGAGCGGTCATGGTAATAAACTTCTCGCATGATACACCGCATCCACAAGTTTGTGTACTTACGCGGAATTGCTTGTGTCACTCGAGCCCGGCCGCACTTCTATATCAGTCTTGGGAATATCCTTGTCGGATTCTCAACTTGTGTTTAGTAATCGAGCGTGGTACACCGGTCATGTGTTTTGGTTCCCATGCAAAGATATCCATATTCTTTTGCAAGAGTGCGCACACGGCTGCCCTGCCGTTATCAAACAGCGATCCTCCGATCGATGCTTCTTGTTCTGGGTACTCAGGATGAATTGCAACCCTAAGGTTTGATACCTTAGGTGCGCGCTATTCTGGAATGTGTGCCGTCTCACATGTAACCGTGTTACATTCTTTAGATGGTACGGTGGTATTCTAAAGAGTAACAATGCCTCCCTCCACTGGGAACTTGAGCATCCCATGTCTTTGTAGGCGGTACTGCGCATATGGTGATATCCCTGGTCTTCCAATAATGCCATTGTATGGCGAAGGGGATTTGATCACCATGAAATCCATCCAGGCTGTCGTCGAGTGTTCCTGGTTACCAACATTGACTAGTAGACGTATTTGCCCCATGGGCCATATCTTTTCTCCTGTAAAACCAGTCAACGCCGTCATGACCGGGCTTTCAAGCTCTGGCTCGACCTCTTTTTTGCCTCCTCTTGCATGAGGGCAGCCAGGGTTTCGTAGTTTTGAGATACGAAGTCACTTGGTGCTAGTTCAGGCGACTCCTTCAAGCGCAAGGGTGTCTATTTCCACCTCTGGACCTCTGTTTCGGAGAGGCGCGCCTAGCGTTTTTGTGAGGTCCGTTTCTGGCACTGTTTGGAGGGGAGTGGTCAGAAGAGTGATGGTGGTTGTCGTAGTGGCATGGGTTGTCCTCGTGCGTGGTTCTACTATCGGGAAGACCATATCTGACCCTTGATTTTTGGTCGCACTGGTTGTTCCAACACCGCTTGAGGCCGATCCGCATTCTTTTCTTCCTTATAGGTCGCTATCACGATTGATGGTTTAGGTTTCCTTGCTCACCATTCTAGTTCTTAGATCTTAGTGATTGGTCCCACGGATGGCGCCACTTGTTGATACAAAAGTTGGGCGTTCCTAGTTTGGACTCGGTTCTCGTATCAATTAGATCTTGATGCTTGAGACCGCGCACTAAGTAAACAGAAAACACCGTTAGGCTTATCGTGGGATTGTCTCCACGATTATCCTCCGCGCGAGAGTAAGTAATCGGTTTTAGGGTTTAGTGGAGAGTTAGGGTTTGAGATCGTACCTTTAATGATGGCGAGATGCCTTTATATATACACGAAATCCTTGTTGGTTTCGTGTTCCCCAACCTTGGCGTATCCCGCCTAATTCGGTTGGCTAATGCATATCCCATAAATAAGAGATATCTAATATCAAGGCCATAAATAACTTCGGTTTGGGCCTTCGTGAGCCCAGCGTTAGCGATTAGCCCATCATCTTGGGCTCGCTAATGCGGTCATTAGTCGGGTTCGTGACCAATACGGACTATCGTCATCGTGGTTAACTAACGGTGTGGCTAGCTAATATAGCATGATATGAAAAATGGAAGGCCATTTGGGTTTAATCCTAAGGTGCCTCTTTATCACATGAATTCACTTATATCGCATGAGAGTGATCTCACTGCGGTCTGGTAATGATTTACAAGTACAAGTTCTAGAATAAATAAAATCACCGGCACACTCATAGCAAAAGATCCAAGCAGAAAAGATGTATGCTTCTTATAGAACAGGCTTCAAATCCTTACAATTTTAGTGGAAAGGGCTATAATATATGCTAGCAAATGTTTATCGATCCCAGAATGGATTGCAATAGTAATCGAAACACATCTCGAAGTTTCAAATATTACCAGTTGTACCAGTGGTTTGGCCCAGTTATTCTAATATATAATCCTAAAAGCGTGAAAAATAACTAGATCACAAGGGCAAACAAAATTTTGATTTTAAGCATAAAAACTCTAATTTTTCCTATTCACCCCCCCCCCACATCACACTTAAGTTAGACATTGTCCTCAATGTGAAAAACGAACTTCAAAGTATAGAAATAGGGAAAATAGAGATGTGACGGATATTCCAATGAGTTTATCGACTTAAATTCTCTTTATTCCTAGCGTCCTTGGAGAAATCATTACCGCACAAAATCTTATAAACAAACAAAGAGTTTTATTAGAGGTGGCACCCCCCCCCCACACTTAATTTTAACCAAAGGTTTAAACTTTGGGCGTGACCTTAGACAATCAAATCGGAAACACACGGGTTGCCTCCCGAGAAGCGCTTATTTTATTATCGAGTCATCAGCCTGACTCGAATCTTCCCGAATTCACTTGGCCATAGACGCAGCCTGGAACATTTTGAAAAGTTCGGGGATATACATGAATTCTTCACCAGTAGCTTCAATATCGTCCCAGACAAACTCAGCAGATGGTTTCCAAGGAACAATTTGTGGGATTCTTCCTGGAAAAGGTGCTACAAAGGTGATGGTTTCGAATTCATTTCTGGGCAAACTGTTGCAACTGAAACTTCATTCATTTGCTCCTTATCGTAATATAACTTGATTCGGTGCCCATTAACAATGAAACTTCCGCCCTGTTTGTCATAAAGTTCGACATACCCGGATGGATATCCATGTTTAACGATATAAGGTCCAAACCATCTTGGTTTTAATTTAGGAGCTTTGAATTTGAATTTCATGTTGAAAAGCGAACTTTATCTCGACTTTGAATTCTTTTCAACTCTTAGCTTTTTGTCGTGATAAGCTTTTGTTCTAGCTTTATACGCTTTGGAATTTTCATAAGCTCGAGTCTTAATTCATCAAGTTCGTGCAATTGCAAGAATCTCTTTTCTCCACTATTTTGAGATCGGTGTTCTGATTCTTGAGAGCCCGGTAAGCACGATGTTCAATTTCGAATGGCAAATGACAAGTATTTCCATACAGGAGTCTGAAGGAGTTGTGCCAATTGGAGTTTTATAAGCCAGACGAACGCCCACGAGCATCGTCAAGTTTCTTCGCCCACACCAAAGGATTGTCCTTCAACGTTTTCTCGGTATTCTTTTGAGAGCTCATTGGTGTTTTCAACTTGCCCACCGGTTTGTGGATGATAGGCGTCGCGAATCGATGATAAACTCCATATCTTTTCATGGTTTTCTCCATTTGATGGTTACAGAAATGGGTTCCTCGATCGCTTATCAAAGCCTTGGGAATTCCATAATGAACAAAAAGCTTTTTGAGGAAATTAACGACGACACGAGCATCGTTTGTTGGTAAAGCTTTAGCTTCTGCCCATTTGGACACATAATCTATAGCAACGAGAATGTATTCGAATTTGTGGGATTTAGGAAAAGGTCCCATGAAATCTATTCCCCAAATATCGAATATTTCACACACTTGGATGCTTGTTAATGGCATTTCAACTCTTCGTGAAAGATTTGTGATTCTTTGGCAAGCGTCACAATTTTGAACAAGTGTGTGTGCTTCTTTGAATATTGTTGGCCAATAGAATCCAAAGATCAAAAACTTTTTAGGCGTGGTGGAAGGACCATAATGTCCCCAGTTGGGCCATGATGACATTCGTCAAGAATCTTACGGGTTTGAACCGAAAAAACATCTTCGGATCATTCCGTCGGACATATTTTGAAAAGATATGGCTCTTCCCAAAATAGTATTTTAGTTACGAAAATAATTTTCTCCTTTGAGCATGAGTTAAACCTTTTAAGAATTCCTCTAGCGAGATAGTTTGCAAAGTCGGCAAACCAAGGATTGTCGGCCCATCGACGGTCATGAGAGTTTCATCGGGAAGTAATCATCGATTTCTTCTTCCTTCAACTCCTTAAGATCGGGGTTTTCAAGGCGAGATAAGTGATCGGCGACAAGATTTTACGCTCCTTTCTTATCTTTGATTTCGATGTCAACTTCTTGGAGTAGCGAATCCATCGAATAAGACGCGGTTTAGCATCTTGCTTGGTGAACAGATATTTGAGTGCTGAATGATCGGTGAAAACGACTGTTTTTGAGAGCACAAAGTAGGATCGGAATTTGTCGAATGTGAAAACTACGGCCAGTAATTCCTTTTCGGTGACGGTATAACTTTGCTGAGCACTATTCAGTGTCTTGATAGCAAAATATATGGGTCGAAAGTGTTTTCCTTCACGTTGGCCTAAGACGGCTCCAACAGCAAAATCGCTTGCGTCGCACATAAGCTCGAAAGGTAGTGACCAATTAGGTGAAACCATGATCGGAGCACTAGTTAGTTGAGATTTCAACGTTTCAAAAGCTTTTATGCAATCAGCATTGAAGTCAAAGATAGATTCTTTCTCAAGAAGTTTTGTCATCGGACGAGATATTTTTGAAAAATCTTTGATAAATCGGCGGTAAAAATCGGCATGTCCTAAAAACTTCTAACGGATTAGACGTTAGTTGGTGGTGGAAGTTTCGAGATAATGTCGATTTTGCTTTGTCTACTTCACCTTTGGAGATCTTGTGGCCAAGCACAATTCCTTGACCATGAAGACATTTTTCTTAAGTGGCCATCTTCGAGCATTTTATCAAGATTGGAAGACAAGCGTCAAATGAGTCTCTGAAGGCGAAAAGTCATCCATGAAAACTTCCATGGAGTTTCTAGCATGTCTTGGAATATGGCTATCATACACCTTTGAAAAGTCGCAGGTGCATTGCAAAGACCAAAGGCATGCCGATGCGTAGGTTCAAAAGGACAAGTGAAAGTGGTCTTTTCTTGATCGTTAGGATCGATTGGAATTTGGAAATATCATCCATCGATTGATAACGCTCAAATTGTGCATATTTTTAGTAGCGTTATCGTGCTTTTATGTGTCTTTGGTTATAATCATATGCTTTTAATGAAAACTTCCAAAAGTCGTTTGCTAGTTCATTTGTAGCCAATATGGCTGGATCAAACACCGGAAAAGAAGTAAAATCGAAGATTTCTCCATATGCGAAAGATTCCACCAAAGAAAGACTTCGGAGTATATTCGAGATGGTAAAGTCATCAAGTTAGTGGTCCAAAGACTCAAGAATAAAGTTCAAGAAGGAAAACAAGAAAGAAATGAAGAAAAGAAATCCATCGAAGAAATATTGGAATTTCGTTGTTCGACACACCTTCAAGCATTTGATCCATGAACGGCAGTGGACTCGTGATCTTTCGCAGCCACGGAAAGCTAAGAGAAAGATCTACAAATTTAGCTTTTGACCTTTTACTGTCGAAAGTCATGACCGGATCGGTTGGGGTCCCAACCGAATCGGTTACGCCAAGTGACCTCTCCAGTAATTTTAATGCATCCTTAAGTGCCATTAAGCCCCAAGTCCGATCATATGGCTCTAATAACTCCTAAAACTGCTACTTTATGACACTTTGTGCCCAAGAAACTTACTTGGTGGCTAAGGGTGGCTTCTACCTATAAATAAGACCATTTTGGTTAGTTTAGTGTGTGTAATTCTTGCCTCCACCCTTAAGGACGAATTTCACCAATTTATCTCTCCAAAGACCACAAACCTCTGCCATTTCCGAAGTATGCTTGGTTAGAAGTTGTAGTTGATTGGAGGCTTGAAGGAGTGCTATAATCCTTCACCCTTGCCTAATGTAATCTTACTTTGGGTAAATCCTTGTTACTTTATGATGTTGAATGCTATGATTTATGTTTGGTTCTTTGGTTGTGTTGATTATGTGATACTTGTTTATTTCATATGAGAACTTGTGATAAATGGATGTTTGGATAATTGTAGTGTTTGTTTGGAATATGTTTAATTTCCGATAGTCAATACAAATGCGCCACCAAAGGACAATTTAGTTGGAACTAGTTCATTACGCTCATTAGTCACTACCGTCATTCCTCCTTTCTTGGGAACACAAGGAACGGACTTACCCAAGGGCTATCCTCAATTGGGTAAATGATACCAAAGATCGAGAAGTTTTGATTTCTTTTTAACAACTTCTTTCATGTTGGGATTGAGTCGACGACGCTCAACAATAGGTTTAATCCTCTTCAATTTGATTTTGTGTTTGCGTAAATTAGGACTAATTCTCGGAATATCGATGTTTTCCAAGCGAAAGCTTGTTTGTGGTTTTGAGGACGAAACTAAACTTTCTTTCTCATTGTCCTCGAGCAATGAAGATATGACTACTGGAAGAAGTGAGTTTTCCTCCAAGTAAGCATATTCAAGATGATCAGGGAGAGGTTTGAGTTTGAGATCAGTGGGTGGTTCTTCAATAGAGGATTTAATTCGCATCTCGTCATTGAAAGTTATTTCTTCAAAGTTTTCTTCCTCTTCCTCCATTTCTTCTTCTTCCGAGTTATCTCCTTCGAACTCTACTTTCATGAAATCATCAAACTCTTTGTCAAAGTCTGTTTCATTGACTTTTTCAGAAATAGTCATGAATGGATCGGATTCGCTAAGTAATGCATCCAATTCTTCGTCAGTAACTTCATCAATAACATCGATGTTGAAACAAGTGTCATCACTTGAATGTGGATAGCGCATCGCTTTATCGATTAGAAAGGTGATTCGATCTTCTCCAACCCAAGGTTGAGTTCTTTTCCTTTCACTTTGATGATTGCATCAACGGTATTTAGAAAGGTCTTCCAAGATGAGTGGGACTTTACTATCTTCTTCCATTTCTAAGATTACAAAGTCCATGGGAAAATGAATTTACCGACTTGAACAAGCATATTCTCGGCAATACCAACAGATATTGATAAGAATGATTTGCTAATCGAATGCTCATTTTTGTTGGTTTTAGGATGTTGTTGCATAACTTGGAATACAAATAATAAGGCATCAATTGATACTTGCCGAGATCGCTAAAGCATCGCATTTAATATTATTCTCGAAAGTACATGGAATAATAAAGCCCTGTGATCTCCGAGCTTTGGTGGGATCTTGTTTTGGACAATAGTGAGCATTCTTCGCTGAGGAAAGTAGCTAATATTTTCTAGCTTACTTTTGTTATTAAGAAGCTCTTTCAAGAATTTCCGTAATTGGGCATTCCGGCTAAGATATCAACGAGGAACATTGAGTCTAACCTCTTTGATTATTTCAATGAACTTTATAACGCTTCTTCCATTTTTCTTTCTTCAGCGTTGAGGATAAGGAATTTTGGTGTATACGCCTTGATGATGGGGTGGTTTTCTTTTGGTGGTTTGAGTTGTGTTGTTTTCTCGACTTCATCCTCACTATCATTGGTGATAGGAGTATTTTCATTAGGATTTGGTGGTGGATCGTGACGAGACCACTTCTTGTGAAGACAAAGAATGATATGCTCGCTTCGCTTTTGGTGGACTGTGACGCCTTATCATTCGATGGTTTTGGGTTGACCGTGTGTTACTCGAACGAACCGTATGGTCAAGAGGAATGTTGGTCCGAAAGTCCATCAAATTTTTTTCAAGATCTTGGATAGATGCTTGATGATTTTTCCGTCCTTGCTCAACTTTGGCTTTGAGATTGAAAATTTGATTTTGATAAAATCATTTGCGATTTTTGATTAGCCATGAATTCTCTCATGGTTTTCTCGAATTCGGTTTCTTCCATCTTTTTTCGTAGTTTTGTGGTGGTGGATTGTCGGTCTGCGGGTTGAGAATCACGGTTGTCATCCCTTGGTCGACGATCTTGCCAATTTCCGCACTTCGACCGTAATAATTACTACGATATCCTCCTCCACGGTATCCTCCTCGGTGTAATTCGCTTCCTTCTTTAGGTCCACCCATAGACTTATCGTCGCACTCGGACGATGGATGATTTCTCCACAATTGTTGCATCCGCCTCGCATTTCTTCATTTCATCCTTGATATCTTTGTATTGCGAGTCTATTTTGAGGTTAAGGCTTCCATTTTCTCCATGAGTTTTGAGGTATCGGTGTTTTCGACAAAAGCAACGGTTTTTCGGAGAGGTTTGGTTTGGAATCTTTGGACCAATCGAGTTTGAGAAGTACTCAATCTTCGAGTAATTGGTGTGCATCGTTAGAGTCTTATAGAGAAAATTCTCCAAAGATCAAGGATGCCTTGAGAGATTTCATCTAGTCCATGGTAAAAGATTTGGATAATGGTTCCTTTGGATAATCCATGTCCATGACAACTACGGCAAATCTTTCATCCGGCCAAGCTCGACAAGTGATTCATTTGGATTTTGTGGTGAAAGATCGAATTTCTCCCATTAATCGATCAAACATGGCGGTGGAAAGAATCGGCCACAAAGGCTTGCCTCATCTCCTCCCAAGTGTTGATAATTCATGGGGTTAATTCATTGTACCATACTTTAGCATCTCAAAGCGAGTGATGATGGAAAAAGCTGAGTTTGATGGCATTGACATCGTGTCGCCATAACGGAACATGCCGCAAATTTCGATGAATCTCGCAATGTGCTTATGCGGATCGGCCCTCGCATCGCCATCAAATTGACGGCCTTTGATCATAGAAAGGTGATGACCCTTCACGGTGAAGTTGTCACCAAGGTTGATAGCAACAATAGCACCCCGGAGTTGGTGCTACGGCTCGGTTGGTTCCCCATACGGGTTGATCGTCCGCCATGGGAAAAGGTAAATTGGTGAAAGGGTTGTAAACAACTTTGGCTTCTACGAGGTTATCAAATGGTGGGTTTGGTACTCTTGGTACACGATTTTCCAAAGGTGTGAAAAGTGTTCTTCTTCTTCTTCGAATCAAATGTTCGGGGTTGGTAAGAGTTGTAATTGGTTCTATTCCCGCTGCACGAGTGTTCATACAATGTCCTAGAGAATCCAGGCAATATCTAAACCCACGCACAAACAACAAAAACAGTTTTCTGGGACAGAAGGGGTAACCGGATCAGTTGCGAGGTGCGACCTATCGGTTAGATCAGTTTGGTATGGCTAAAAAGTGTAACCGGTTCGGTTGTTAGGCAGCCGGATCGGTTGAAGCTTCTGAGAGAAAAATTTTGGAGTGAATTGACTGATGGGGATTCAAAACTTGCTGAAACACAATCAAATCCCAATGCGCCTAAAACTTGATGTGCTACGTGTGTACAAGTTTTAAATTTATAAAGGTGAATTACCAAAGTTACTAATAACACATACGAGCAAGTATACTCGTCCGTTATAGCAAAATTATGAAGGTAAGTCGAGATCGTTCGCAGGGATTTGAGTGAATCTAAGAACAAGTTTGAATCAACAGAGTCTATCCAAAACATATAACAAAGCAAATAGATATAATGAAATCCAGATGATTAAAAACTACACTTGCTTAAACTAGTTTCATATCCTAGATTAATATGATTGTGTTAACCTCTTAACATGTTGGTTGTGATAATTAGTTGGTGTGCTAATCTATTGTTCTTACAAGTTAAACCTTCTTCAAGATTTTAGTTCATAAAAACAAGCATTACGTTTAACCAATCAATTCAAGATCAATTCAAGTTTCATAAGTTCACTTGCATAAACTTAAACACAAAAGCATCCACTTGTTTCATCAAATTGCTTAAGAAATGGTCAATACAAAAGGTAACCGATCATAGACAAAAGGCTACAATTGATTTTCAACAACTAATCTTACGACCTTTAGATGTTTCCAACCAATCCAATTTGATAACCAAAAGTGTTTTATTACAACCACACCTTAGTTCCTTTGTATAATCAAGAATAATGGGTAAAACAATCATCCATAGACAAAATGATTATAACTAATTGAATAACAATAAGTTCTTTCGACCTCTACGATTATTATCAACTAGTGAAACTTGATTAACAAATGTCACTATGAAACTTTAGCACAATTGGATCTTAGAATCAACTTGAAATTGAATTAAAACATGTTAACACAATCACTAACTAATCATATGATAATCAACATCATTTAAGCAAGTGTATAAAGAAACTAGCCACTCATAGCAAACATGAACATAAACTCAGAACTTTAAACATTAGAAAACATGATTAAAAGTCTTAAAATGCTTGGAATAAAATTACAAATGGTGAAGTAATGATTCCCAAAGTATTGGGGTAGACTTCTTGGTGATTTGGCCTCCAAATGTGGAACTTCTGGAACTCCAAACTTTCCTGGACTTCTAAGGACGAATTTGAGAGCTTAAGAGCTTTGTTGGATGAGTAGAGAGATTTGTATTGAAGTGTGTGTCTCATATGCTCACAAAAGGCCTCTATTTATACTAGTTCCAAAGCCTAGGGTATTAATTGCTGAACTTGGCCTCCAAGGAGTAAGGAAGGGACTAGAATACACCAAGAGAAGGACCTAGAATCGTTTGGATGCAAAGGGGAAAGTTAGTGATGAAGATTTGGCAGATACAGGTCCTCCAACCGGATCGGTTACATGACCAACCGATCCGGTTGGTCTTCTACAAAGGGGCCAACCATTTCCGGTTGCGGGTGGCGACCGAACGGTTGGGATGGCGTTTTGGTACTTTATGGTCATTTTCCAACCGATCCGGTTGGATTCTTTGAGTTACAGAAAATTGATCTTTACTTCTTTGTCTTGTAGAACTTGGTTCTTCGATCACTATGGTCTTCAAAGGTACTTGAGATACTGATTTGTGCTTGAGATGCTTCACTGAAACGGGAATCTCCTATTTGTTGAACATTACTTTACTTTTCCTTCTGTTTCCCTGTACTTGGTTATAAACACTAGACAAACATCTTTTGATGCGATTAAGCACTGAAATCACGCAAATATAACCAAATAACATATACAAAAGCACACATAATGCTACAAGAAACATGTACAATCTGAGCGTTATCAAACCCAGAAATAAATTTACGAATCCATACAGCCTCTTTAGATGCATTAGAAGCAGCTATATACTCAGCTTCTGTAGATGAAGTAGCAAAAATACTTTGCTTTGTGATTTTCCAACAACAACACCTCCATTTAGAACAAACACATATCCAATTCGAGAATTTAAGTCATCAAGATCATCGGATATCCAAGATCGGTGTAGCAAGAAACCCTGAGCTCTTGTTCTGTCTCCCCTCCATAAACCAGAAAATATCCTTAGTATTGCGTAAATACTTAAGAATATTTTTAACAGCAGTGCAGTGAACTTAGATTATGTTGAAATTTGCTTGTCACATTCTGAGTGAACGCAACATCTGGACGAGTACATCTCACAGCATACATAATAGATCCTATAGCCGAAGCATAAGGAACTCTTTGCATGCGCTCTTTCATAGCAGGTGTCTCAGCACCTTATGAATTACTCAACTTAGGCTCCTCTTGCATTGGGATAGCTCCACGTTTGGAATTCTCCATACAAAATCTCTTCAAGATTTTTTCAATGTAAGAACTTTGACATAAACCAATCAATCATTTAGATCTGTCTCTTCAAGATTTTTAAATGGAACGCTTGAGCTTGCATACAAGGTTAGGACATTTAGGATCAACAAAACCCTTAGGTTGCTCCATATAGACCTCTTCATAAAGATGTCCATTGAGGAGGGCGGTTTTGACATCCATTTGCCATATATCATAATCATAGAACGCAGCTATGACTATGAGAATCCTTATAGCTCTAATGTCTGCTACAGGAGAAAAGGTCTCTTCATAATCAATCCCGTAGGTTTGAGTGAAGCCCTTTTGGTACGAGACGAGCTTTAAAGGTGTATACCTTACCATCCATGTCAGTTTTCTTCTTGAAAAGCCACTTGCTACCAACTGTCTTGCAGTTAGGATGAAGCTACAACTAAAACCCAAACATCATTATCTTTCATGGATTGCATTTCCACATTCATCGCATCAAGCCATTTCTTGGATTCAGGATCCAGCAATGCAGCTTTATAGTTATTTGGTTCACCAAGATCCCCTAACTCATGTTCCTCAGCATCGATGTATAAGCACATACGATAAGTAGCACCGCGTGTCCTTGCGGAATTTTGGATTGGAACAATATCACTTTGAGGTTCATCAATTTCTTGATCATCCTCATCATGATGAATGCTAGTGTCTAAAGAAGGATTTGTATCTTCATCTTGAATTATTTCAAGATCTTCTAGACTCCCACTTGGTTCTTGATCCATGAGATTGCTCTCAAAAACTTCGACATTTCGAGCAACAAGAAGTTTGTTCTCCGATGGAAGGTAGAAAGAATATCCCATTGTTTCCTTTGGGTATCCTACAAAGATACACTTAATGACCGGGTTCAAGTTTTTCAGTTTGGTAAGTGTATCACGCTAACAAGTGCCTCACAATTCCGGACTTTTAAGTAAGACGACTTGGGGCTTGCCATGCCATACTGTATGGTGTCTTATCAACCTTCTTAGTTGAAACCATATTGAGAATGCGTGCAGCAGACTCAAATGCATAATCCCAAAAGGAGTTTGGAAGAGTAGTTTGACTCATCATGAAGCGAACCATGTCAAGCAGGGTTTGATTTCTCCACACCATTATGTTGTGGAGTGTAAGGAGGAGTTCGATGGGCAATAATCACATGCTCCTTTAGATGATCCAATAACTCTTGACTCATATATTCACCTCCATGATCAGAACGTAGTGATTTCATGGTCTTCCCGAGTTGGCTTTCTACTTCCTTTTAAACACTTTAAATGTTTCAAACACTTCATGTTTATGTTTCAGCAAGTAAACATAACCATACCGACTATAGTCGTCAGTAAAAGTGACGAAGTAACTTGCCCCTTGTCTTGACGCAATCTTAAATGGGCCACATACATCTGTGTGTATTAGTCCTAGTAGATCTTTAGCCCTTTCCACTTGATGTGTATAGGGTTTTCTTGACATCTTACCAGACATGCATGAAACACACTTTTCAAGTGAATTAATGTTAGTGGAGTTGAGAAGTCCATCATGTTGCAACTTCTCCATGTGTTTCTTGCTAATGTGTCCAAGACGACCATACCACAAGAGAGTAGAGTCCAAGTTAGACTTGGCTCTTTTATTTCTTATAGCAAACATAGAACTATCATTTGTATTTGAACAAGACATATCAATTTCATAAATACCATTACGAGGAATAGCAGTAAAATAAACAATGTTATTTTTAGAAACTGAAATTGCATTATTCGATTCAAAACGATTAACAAAACCATCGTCATACAAACGTGAAACTGAAATAATCCCTCTAGTAATTGAGGGAGCATAATGACAATCGTTCAAAATAATTACTAATCCACTAGGGAGACATAAATGAAAAACACCAATAGCTTCAACTCCTGCCTGTTGACCATTGCCCATGTACAGACTTAAAGCTCCTGGCTTTAGCTTCCTACTTCCCCTGAGACTCTGAGTAGTATTACAAATGTGAGTACCACAACCCGTGTCATATACTAAGGATGTATTAGGAAAAGAGTAAAGTTCTATAGTGAAAATACCTGAAGAACTAGCTACAAGAGGTTGTTTCTTCTTTTTCATCAACTCGACGAGATACTAGGGACAATTCCTTCTCCAATGACCCATCTCACCACATTGGTGACAGGTCGCGTCCTTCGCAGGATTATCCTTCTTGGGTGGTGGAGGAATCTTAGGTTTGGAAGCATTGTATGGTTTATACTCAGGAGTATAAGTCATCGTGTGCTTTCCATTTCCTTGATTCCCTTTAGCAGCCTTAAACGATTTATTCTTCTTATGGTTTTTCTGGACCTTTCTCGTACGTATGTTATGTAGTGCAGGTGCAGACGTCTGCTCATGTTGCTTAAGCATAGCATGTAATTCATTTACATTCTTCCCCATGTTGTGCATATTAAAGTTCTGCACAAACGATATGTACTCTTTATAGTGACCAATTAAGATCAAACTAACTCCATAGTTCAGAGTAACTGGGTGACCAAGACGTTCCAAATTGTAAATGTAGCTCTTCATCTTTAGAACATATGAGCTAACCGATTGACCTTCTTCCTGCTTGCAAGTGTGAAATTTATGTGCAATTTGTAGAAGCTCCTATTCTACCTATTAGGAGAACATGGACTACAACTCCTGAAGCATGTCATAAGCACCAAGATGAGTTAGATTTCATTGGATCTCTAACTCCATGGTCATGAGTATGAAGGCAGCTATATCCTTTGAGAATTTGACCCAAGCAGTGTGAGCTGCAAGAGCCTCAGCAGGGATAGGGTGGCCAAGAGTTGCAACAAGTGCAGCAGGTATGTGATGCTCCAAATACGTTTCCTTATCTTCATCGACAAGATATCTGGTCAAGCGATACCACCAATGAATTTAGGTCCAATGAGTTTTTGTTTCTCAAAGAAACTCCTGAGTACTGAATTGTTTCCAACTGAGGTAGTCATCTACAATTTAGAAAAGTTCAAATAATTAGTATTTTTGATAATTACATTCTTAAAAGAATTAACTACCCAGTTAATTACTAATAAGACTAAGATCCATCTTGCACTCCCACTTATTTACCAAAGGTTTGAGCAGTGAGTAACTTAGTATGACAAGAGGTAATCGACGAGCGTTAATTGCATAATGCAACTCTTAGACTTTATGAGACTGTTTAAGGCATTAGTAAACAAGTAATAATGTCAAAAGCATTTTTAGTTCTCATATGTGCAGTCACTTAGTAGAAATACAGTCTCGGTTCTCTCAAACCAATAGCACCTCCAGTGCCCTTGAAGAATGTCGTCTTGCAGTTCATGAACTCTTTGTAGCTACACTTACGAGCTATGGAAGACTCACTTTGATTTGTTGGAGTGTTGGTTGCATTTGAGTTTTCCATTTTAACAAGACGTGCGACTTCTGCGACACGAGCTACTTCAGCTAGACGAGCAGCTTTGGCCTCACGTGCTGCTTGGGCAACACACTCAGTTTCAGCTTCTCGAGCGATCTTCGCTTCTCGGGCAATCTCAGCTTCTCTTGCAATTTCAGCCTCTCTTGCAATCTTAGCTTGTCTTTCAATCTCGGCTTCTCTTGCGGCAACTTCTTCACGTGCCTCTTGGGCAATCGCTCACTTCAAAGAATGCGTTCACTTTGAATATCGCTCAATTTCGGCTCTAGCGATTGGTCAAGAAACATGTCGAGCTATAGCAGCTTAACGCTTTCGCGACCATTTTGCGTAGCAAACACGGGTGTGATGGTGGATGAGGTAGCTTTCTTGATCATTTTCTAAAATTACCAAGAAATAAACACCAAGATTAAAAATCATCGATGATAATAAAAGTGATTACATATTATAAATATCATAATAGTCAAGATCACCACTTTAAATCAAGGATATGATATCGTTATGAATAGCAATAAGTGAATCATGATTTTTCTCAACAAAATCATAACATATATAAGGACATAATGATCGGTTCGGCATACATGGCCGATGAATAATATCACAACACAAGAATATAAGAAATACAACCATAGGATACATAGAATACATCATTACATAGTAATTGTTCACAACCATAGGTTACAACATCATAATTCTTGTTTCATAGTTACAAACCAAAAGGATACAAGCCTTAATGCCTCATATGGCGGCTTTATGATACATACTACAATAAAGATTACTAGAATCTACATCTCCCGACGTCATCATGACGACGGCGAATCTCATCGACCATGGTCACAAATCTCGGATCTGCTGCTCATGTGCTCGATCTCGCCTCGAGGTCATCAATCCTCGCTTTAGGATAGCGGTGTGAGCATGAGCGGATGCAAGCTCGTGATGCAAGGCTCTCTCGCCCAAGGCGGTGTCTCTCAGCACTGCATCTCGAACAATAGTCTCAAGCCTTTGGGTCAATCTGGTCACGGGATCTCTCGCCTCCACAATCTGGGCGCTTATCATGTCAAATACAATCTCATAGAAGTAGCGACCTATCACGAGGCTTTCGACCTCCTCCTCCAAGCTCTCTATCATAACCAGCAGAATCTCATCATAATGCGCCAGGAGCTCACTCAACTGGTCCTCGTATCTAACGAGTCTAGTCACCAATAGAGGAATGTTGTGGTGTACAGGCTCACCGGTAATAGGCAGAACTGGAACTGGTGCAGTGGTTGAGCTCTTTCCAAGCTCGAATGAACTAGGTGCTCCCTCCTTTTCTCTTCAATGACGAAGTAGTGGTATCAAGAATGACCATCGCCTAGCGCCGGCCTTATTCCTAGGTTCACTCTCAACGTCCACTTGAGTAGGCATGTCAGGATCAAATAGTGATGGTGGATAGCATTTAATGCAAAGCGGTAAGGATGGCTCACTGAAAGTGTCCAATGGAGGTGATGTTGTAGGCGGTGATGAAACAGGAATAGTGGTAGTCTGCTGATAGAATACAGTAGGTGGCGGTAGTTGTGAAGTAGCGAGTGGTGGAGCAGAGGTGAAACCGGTGACGATCGAGTAGATGGTGACCTGGCCGATGCGATCGAGGTGATGGTATCACATGAGTCATAGTGATGGATCGCACACGCTTCCTAGATGTATGCATGATGATAGCATTCTTCCGATGATGTCTGTAAGGCACTCCAAACGGCTCAGGCTCATAAGGCTTAAGGACACGGATCCTACGTCGACAACGACGGATCGTAGGGAAGATGATACTGAAGAGTCTGATGAAACAGAACTAGTGCTCTTGGATGACATGGATGATCCATCATCCACAACGACATCCGAAGCAGATAGCCATTGTTGCGACTCATAATACTTATCTAAGGTCATAGTGGCAAAAGCATTATGCTCTTGAGAGCGAGCAATCATAGTTTGGAATAAGAGTGGGAGTTCTGTAACCGCCTTCCTCGAAGGTTCGCCGTCCAAAGCGATTGGTCGGTATGATCGGATGGGATGAGTGGCATATTGACAATCGTAGATGACATATCGTTTTCCATCTCAAGTGTCCGAGACGAACAACCGGGTGGAAGCAGACATGGTAATCAGAATAACCCAAAAATAATCATGTAAGTAAAATGCCAAATACTATGATTAACAAGATTTTAGTGAGTTGCGTACATCTACCAAGCAAATCTCTATGCCTAACTAAAATGAATGCCATTTACTTATGATCTAGTGATGCATCAATCCTAATGCATAGAGCGGTCACGGAAGGGCATAAGGCAGTGGTGTAGGATAGTCTCGTTTTAAAAGTGCGGTTATAGTCCAAATGTTTTTGAAAAACTCTTTGGTTCTCTATAACTTTGGCTCTGATGCCAATCAGAACACCCCGAAAATCTTAAAGACATCGGAAGACTAATTGGTGTTACTCGAATGGAGATCATAGTCAATAATTATAGAAAACGACTTGAAAGAGGCATTTTATTAAAATGTAGTTATCATTCATCGAAAACTCATAGTTGTTACAAAATATTGTAGATTGTTCAAGCATTTTTCCCAAAATAAATATCATGAGTTTGAAAGAAATGACAACTTTATGTTTACACCACCAGAAAAGCCTTGTCATGCCCCCACTTCGTGCCTTGGTCATAATCTTCACAGATTACCTGAGATAACATGCTTAAAAAGGTCAACAAAAATGTTGAGTGAAATCCATAGGTTTAAATACAGTTGAACACAAGTATAAGAGCATGATCATTGTAAACTAACAATATCATAAGGAAAATCACAGATTATTATGCGCTAAGCTCATGCAACCAAGACTCAACCGCATACACCGAATTACCAAGCAGTAATGTAAGTTTGCCCCAAAGGAGGTAATAGCCAATTATCTAATGCAATTCAAATATGGTGCGCCCGTTATTTCTATAACCAAGACGGGTCACATTCCTATAGTACTATTCACGATATCTCGCTCACTCGCGGTGACTAATGGTTCATGATACAAGGACTTATGGCTAAATACTTAGGCGACTAATAATCAAGAGGCGAACATTTATGAAAAACCTTGTGTTCTAGTTTAGAGTATGTATCTCTCTCACGGGTTTGCAAATAAAGTAAAAGCGAGGCTATGAACTCACCTTGATGATATGAACAAGCACAAATGTATCAAGCACAATGTAGCGGAGGTTCCAAACCAAAACCTAAAAATGATGAGATGGCGAGTCTCATTATGATGAACATTTTGGTTCATGACTAAAATAATAGAGCATTGAATATTCTTATTCAATAGATCATTGAATTGTCCAATTCAATAGTGTGCGTGCGTGCTTAACGCTTTAAGTTAATTTTACTTGCTACATTGCCTTAGTTAATGATCCTCACTACTAAAAGTGAAATATTTTTCCCCGTTGTGATCTCGTAAAATGATAGTGTTGTTGAGTATTTTAGCTTGTTTAGATCCCCCTGTATGCTTTATCGGATTATATATATATATATATATATATATATATATATATATATATATATATATATATATATATATATATATATATATATATATATATATATATATATAAGAGAGGCATGACATCATAATGCCACTTGGCATCCCATAATGCCATGTCATATTTCCATGTCATCATTAATACATGTTAATGTGGCATTTTTTTTTTAAATATTTTTAAACATGTGGCATTTTTTTTAAATTTGATTTGATTTTAGTGTTTTTTATTTTTAAAATTCGGATATATAGTGTTTTTATAATTTTAAATGTATAAAATTTGGTTTTTATTAAAAAATCATGTTGCTGGATTCGAACTTGGGACATTGCATAACACTAACAACCATGCTCACCACTAGATCAACAATGTTTTTTGGTTTATAGTTTGCAAACAAAACTTATAAACCTTTCCAAACAAACAAACCCACTAATTGGAAATCTAGAAAACTATAAATTGGTTTTAGCAACATCTATCACGTATCAATATATAAAAACCCTAAATCGAAAAAAACCCACACAATTCATTCATCTAAATTTTTTAGGGTTTTGAGAATGGTCGCCATGATTGAACCGCCATGATATATATGCTCCAATGAGTATAAATGGAACATCTATCGAGGTAACTTTATGTTTTATATCTTCTATAAAATTGCATGTAAGAGATTCAAAAGACAACTTACATCGTTGTAGGAGTTCACGACGTTTGATTAATATGACAACTAAAGGAACCCTTCCGGATAATGATTCGACATCTCTTCTTTTTGTGGAAAACTGTGAGAATCTCTCATACCGAGTAAGATGTTCTGCTTTGATTGCTATTTTGATAAATTGTTGTGAGCAACATGATAAACTACTTATCCGATTTTAAATTAATAAAAACATAAGCAAGAATGGTTTGCGTTATTTAATCATGTTTGTTATTTTGTTAAACACATATAATTTTATTTTGTAGGTTGTGCCAATGGTGATCGGGCCATTCACACTTGCACCATCTAACCAAACCACGACCGCAGGTGGATGGGTGGCGCTTGGATGCAAACACATGCCGATTCTATGGACCACGAAACCCAAGGAATGATACCGGAGGAGTGAGTAATAGTCGTGTTGAGGATGATTGTGATGTCGATAAGGAGTAAAGATGGTGAAGACGGTAAGTTTTGGTTAAATTGTGATTATCTTTTGTGAATTATGGATATATGATTTGTTTCATGGATTACGAGTTTTGTGGTGAATTGATAAAGTGTAGATATGATCATTTTCTAATTTTGATAGTAAATGTTGATAAAGTGTAGATATAATCATTTTTCTAATTTTGATAGTAAATGTAATATTTTGTTGTTAACCTAAGAACTTGTTTAGATTAGATAGTTTTCAGAGTTAGCAAAAGTGGAGGAAATGAAATCAGATAACCTAACTAACTACTTACCGAATAGAACAAAGGCCAAAGGGGTGTTTGATTTGCTTTTTAGTCCGCTCAGGTTTAATTGAATTTGGCAAAGCTCATAAGATCACCTTTTTCGCTTATGACCTTATCAACTTGAGCTTATGAGCTAAGTAAGCCATATGGTCGGCTTTTAACAATTTCAAATAAGCCCATGAGCAGAGTTAAATAAGCTATTCCTACTTGTTATATTTGGGGTATTTGGCATTGCTTATTGGGTTTCTTATTACATAAAACAGTTTGAAAGCTTGGATAATAAGCTCATTTGAATAAGATGATACCTCATTGTTATACTTGGGGTTTTTTATTGCTTATCGGGTTTCTTATTACATAAACAGCTTTGAAAGCTTGGATAATAAGCTCATTTGAATAAGTTGATACAAACCGCTTTGTAAGCGTATAAGCAATTCAGAGACACTCAGCATTAATCTGTTGAATTTCATTGTTGCCTCGATGAACTTCTCGATTTTGCAACTTTTGTAATGATTTGATGAGACTGTTGTATAGGTAATTGGCAACGAGGTGCTAAATTATTTGTGGAAGAATTTACATTGAATTACTTGATGGCAACATACACGAAACCCGTGTAATCAAAATTGATCTTCTTACAAACAACGTACTTGGTGATAAACTAAAGGTCATTGAAAGTTGACTAATCTCTATGTTACTTGAAGGTCTCACTCCTTAAAAGGAAGATGCATGCAGGTGCGCCAATGCATGGTAAATTTTGAGTTGCAATAGATAATACGATATCTCTCTTGCCACATCATCATGATGAATATTATACATAGGAGTGGTTGTTTTCCTAAAAGTTACATTTTTTCAAGGTTTTCGCGAATGCCGATGCTTCGCTAGGGATATTTCGTGATGTCGGTTCCTATTAGTTCTTATCAAGACTACCCGGATTCTTTGGTAAATCCAGCTTGATCTTACTCTTATTTCGTTCGACATAGTTTTTTTTTTTTTTTTCGCTTTCTATTTCCGAATGATATTTATGATGATAACATTAAAAATATTAATTTAGTTAATGAGTATATGGGATCAAGTCGATGTCATTAAGGTATACTATCGGTTTTGAGGGGATAAAAAGTGAACTTACATATTGAGTTTTTTTTTTTTTCTATGTGACTAATATAGATATTATCAATGCATACACAGCTAAGCGAGGATGAAATTACGTTTTTAACAGGGGTTGAAGACTCGTATGATGATAGTGTGGTGCGGAAGAAACTTTTTCACCCCAAGCTTAAGCTTTGGCACGTAAGTGAATGGCTAGATAGGTCTAGATATTATACACATGTGAAGATGTTTCTTAGTTTACGATATTTTAGCAATCATATTCCTTTAACAAATACTACTAGGTGGATAAAAGGTAGCCCACAATCACTTCATCAGATTTAATGTTTTTCCGTAGGGGTGAATTCAAAATTGCGTTGTTACCGCTTTAGACACAACTATCGTTTGATATCGCTTATGTTACCAACTTCGCACACTATTCCATACACCATAGTAACTATAGAACTTTCCCAAACGGGTGTTTGGTAGGGTCGGGAACCAAATCCGGATGATACGATGTGTTTGGTTCAAGAAGAGCATCGACAAGTAAAATAAGTTCACCGATGGAACTTACAAGTGATGGAATTTATAGGTAACTCAATTGTATTATCTCTATTTCTATATAAACTCAAATACTCGAACAAGGCCGATTGTGACTACATGGTCATGTAAGTAGCGTAATGGTTTTGTTGATATAAAGCTTTCACAACTTGACGAGTAACTAGTTGTGCCAAGCACCATGTATTATGTATGTATGCCCTCTATATTTGTTACTAATATACGAGTAATATATTTAACAACTTACTTTGATTTAATCTTGCAATGGAAATCATGAACTCAATTTCTCTAATATCGGATGTTTCTAAGACACTCGTGATTCAGGTGGAGAGTGTGGTGTACCTGCTGATCTCATGTACTAATGATAAGAACGGTATTCTGATTGGATGTATAAGTGGACACATTGATACGATTCTTAAGCTTGTGAGTGATGATTAGTTACCTACCAATATTACCAATTTAATTATTTATCTAAATATGTATACGTAATTTAATTTGATATAAATAAGTTTATATCTCGACTTTTGCTGAACATTTTTTCTTGGAATGTATCATCAGGCTGCTGCCTGCTAATATGGACAATGAAGCCTCTGGAGATCCTGTAGGCGAGTATCAATTGACACAACACGAGTTTTCATATATTCAACCTGGAAAATACAATGGTAAGCTATAATTTTTAACTATCATATTGTGTTATTTACTTCATCAGAATTGATGATTAATAGACAAAATTTAATCAATACTTAGAATGAGTACAACTACATCGTCTCGATAACCATATGTGTGTATGTATCGTTACAACCTCTTAATATTTAAGCTAATCCAAACAGCCTCATAGGCCAGATAGTATTTAAGCTAATCCAAACAACCCCCCATAGCCCAAATAATAGGTTAAACCAAACTGCCCCCATAGCCCAGATATTTAGCCCAAATATCTTTTTAATGTCTTTTAATAATTTCATTGCGTAGGAGTAAAATGAACTGTTATGATATATGCAACATAATCTTCGACTCGTGTTGTTTGTCATGAACAAATATATTCTACTGCAATTGACATATGGTCATTGAGGTGTATAATTTTGTAATTGGACAATTTTATGTGGCTATAAAGTCTCATTCTTGTGTATCAACGTCACATTTTTAAAAGCATATGTAGAATATGTGCAAATGATAACAAATGATGGAGCTCTTAACCATAAGTGGTTTCGTGAGTTCCTCTTCCAAAGTCTAAAGATTTCATGCCAACTTTTTTGCTTAGCATGCTCGTGATGTATATCAACTATAAATGCCGAACTTTGATAAAAAAATGAACTTTATGTCTTAGAATTTAAGACTCGATTTTTTCTTTCACTTTTTGTTCATTTGTTTCACTTTACACGGAGGGTGATGAAAAGTCTACCCATTAGTGGAGTGAGGTTGGAAGGAACTGCAATGTCGAATTTGGGACAGTGGTTACAATTCCATGAATTTTAGCGTGGGGTTACAATGGTTGTTGATTCTCTGGTCACAAACTTGAAGAGTCGAGCTAGAATGATCAAGACATCCGAAGAAATAGCACCGGTTTGTCGGTATATCGGTTATATTACGACGTTAATCTGGAAACCGACAAGCGCATTAACAATACCCAAAATTGCTTAACTACAAAACCCAAATAAAAACCTAAAAGAAAACCCGTGACTACGCTTCTTAAAACAAACTGGTAACACAAGTGGAAGATGATGATTCCGTAAAGTTAGAAGAAAATATGTTCCCGTAGCACACGTTGTGTTTGAGTTTGTATTTCAATTTCAACATCAAACATAAAAGGGCTAAGATTGGAATGAAAATTAAAGAGCAAAAAATAACTGCTTTGTTACAGAAATCATAATGGTTTTTCCCGCCACTCTATCCGGGTATTAAATTATCGAATATTTGCTTTTCGCAAGCTCGTGATGTGGAAATTTTTGAATTTGGCCTTTTGGTTGCTTCTAATTTTATGGTGCAAAAGTAATGTGGATATATAAATAGGTACCTGCAGTTACCCGCATGATCAAGCAATTATTCATGTTGTGTAGCATTACCTAAATTTTTATATTGGTGATTGTAAATTCATTTTCTATAATAGGAATACTCGGGAAAGGTTGAATAATTTTAGTCTATAGAGTATAGATCCACTACTCATATGGTTGCCCGTTGGACAATATTTTTAAGTTGGTCACAAAAATCCAATTGACATTTGCTGCTTGACAATTAGTATTTTACTTACACTTGAAACCATTAAAAGTGATCATCTTCCCCGATTGGTCGTATGGTTCTACAATTTTGTTGGATGTTGTCATAAATGTAATAACCCTTAATATTATTAATGCATGGAAGTTTAATTTAATTATTTTGGGTATAAAATCATATTTAAATTAAATGGCATGACAGCTATGTGAGATCTTAATGGAGCCGAGGAATAGTACTCCGCCTACACAGTGGATCCCAAAGATGGTGAAACTCTGATGCAATATTCTAAATTGGTTTGAGAGGTTCATCATGACCAAGATCGAGCATTAGGCTATTTTGAGGCTGCTGTTCTTGCCTCCCCTGAAGACTGGTGAGTAGTTCTAAACACACCTTACTTATGACGTATGTCTATTTTTATGGATAGGTGTTTCAACGGGTAACTTTTCAAATGAGTTGGGTTGAGTCGGTTTCATTTTTGTCCGATTTTTAAAAATAAATATGATTAAATAAGATTAAATAAGCTTTTTCTAATAAAACAACTCAGGACTTAAAAGGCAACTTTTGACCCATTCGACTATTTCCCTTTTTTTTATCTTTTTTTTTGCATTAGCCCGTTTGAATCATTATACTAATCGGCCTATTCATAAGTAGATAGATCAAAGTTACCACCTCCACTGATTTCACATAAAGTCATTAATGGATACGGATTTCTCATTCTTCAAATTGCGCATTTGATTGAAGCGTTTATACCAACATTGTAGTTAAAAACTGCTGCGAAAACATCAATTGTGGTTCTTAATTTTCATTTAGCAAGTTTTTACTTGAAGTTTTCCCCAAACAAACATATATTATGAATGCAATATACTGATAGCAATTTCATTAGTAGATGTGTTCCATGGTATTCTTTTAATGCGAGTGACATAGAACACGTGCCATGACTATCGTGGGTACACACAATATGCAACTAATCGCAATGATTTTATCCAGATGGCTTTTAATCCATGCAAGTAATCATGAAAAAAATTCAAGTTCCATAGACAAGCTTCATGCTTATAAATTAAGTACATTTTGAAAGAACGTGACCAAGTGTAAAAAGTCTCACACCACAAGGGGACTTGATCAAGCACATTGTTGTGTTGAGATTCATTCAAGCTCCCGATAGTTGATGCTTCGTAAACCGATAAGTAACTTTTAGGTCGAATTTGGTTTCAATTTCTTTGTAAGAGTGCTTTCAGTGTAAGATTTTAATGTGGTTAGCTTAGGATTGATATGTTGACGTGTTAGGGAGCTTATAATGGCTTTTCGTGTTATTGAGATTTTGAAAAGTCGATAAGCTCACTTTATGAGCTTATAAGACATCAACATGAACTCATGGACTTAAATAAGCTAAAAGTCTATGTTGATAAGCTTATAAGCCAAAGAAAGTAGCTTATCCACTTTTTCAAATTTCAATTTGCCGATAACCCTGTAAAATAAACTAATCCAAATATTTCCCTTAATGTGTTATATTTGTTACTATCTTTTTATTGTGTTATTAAGGTTAGAAACTGAAAGAAGATGATAATGAAGGAGAGTCAGGAGCTTCAGAATACGGGTTGTGGGCTTATAAGTTTAGGCTACTATTTGCAGGTGGAGCACAAGGACCCAAGTTACTGGTTTTCCTAGAGGCATTGTTTATGATAGTCACATTGGTTATGGTAACATCAATTATAAATTTTAACCGTTTCATTTAACTTTTAATTACTTTTAGTAAATATATTTTATTGTTGTTGTTGTTGTTGGCTACTGTATGGGTAGACGTAGAGCATTTTCTATCTACTTGAAGAACCTCGACAAGTACTAGGTATTCCACCCATTTCATTTAAATTTTAATTACTTTTTAGCATATATTTGTTCAACTAAACCCTAAAAATTAAAATAAAAAATCAAAATACTTACCTGCTTTTAGCCGTTTTATGGATTTTGTTAACATCAATTCTCTTAACCATTTCATTTAAGTTTTTAGTCTATATTTGATCTACTAAATCCTAAAATAAAAATCAAGTCATACCCATCCATCGGACGGGTTTTGCCACTAGTATATATATATATATATATATATATATATATATATATATAGAATCTAGATCAAATAAGATCATACTTAAAGTTGTTAAATGAGATCGAACTAAAATTTGACAAGAGATACTCTCCTTACAATAAAATAATTTTTATTTATTACAACTAAAATTGTTAAAGTTTCGATAAATTTCTTTTTAAAATTTACTTAAACCTAGGTGATACATTTTGATTAGAAGTTTAATGTGTATCGTTTTTGTATGTGTATCGTTTTGGAATATTTATTAGTGTAATGTGTATCGAGTTTATCACTAATCCAAACTCATGTATCATTTGGTTATTAGTTGCTAAAATGTTAATTTGTATTAAAATATTATTTTTGATAACGCTACTGCGCGTCGTTCGGGGTCAAGGAAACTTCCTTTTCTTCGAGCAAGTTTTATAACACCCTAGGCGATGAACCTAATCGTTGTAGTGTAGTAATTAGGGTAAGCCACGGGTATTGATATCGTTCTCTGGGGAATAGGAATGCTAGTAGGGAGTTACTACGCTAAGGTTAAGGTTGAGGAAGATTATTTTTATCTTTTATATTTTATGAAAAATGGAAAGGTACGAATCTCGGGTATTGGATTTGGGGGTTGGTATTTCTACCGATTACTCTACTATTATCTAATTATCTAAACTAAGGTTGTGGGAGTCTATGTCTAATTAATGTGTGCTCGTATGATAGTTTAAAGATGTGTTTACTTAGTTTGTATTACTCCTTAATTATCTCCTATTGATGGTTGAGTGTCACGTCTTATTCCTAGTTGCGTTGTGTTTCTAAAGTTGTAGGGTATCGTTTCTCCCTAACTCTTTGAACTTACCAAAGGGTCTTGTCTACAAATCCACTTAGAGATTATAGACTCCTACTCTAAGGCGCTCTTCGGATGGTTTAGCCTACAATCACTCGGGTAATCATACTCTAAGGTTCACAAAGATGAATCAAGCATTAAGTACACAACGAATGACCTATCGCATTACTAGATCATTAATCAACTAAGATAAGAAACAACCAATCAATATTTAATAATTAAGTTTCATACTTCCTAAGCAAACACACAAATAAATTAGCGGGACATGGAGAACATGCAAGCATACACACAAATAATCAAAGACATAATTGAATTAATGAAGCAAAGACTTATCTTGGTGTAAGATAGGGTTTAAAACCCTAAAATCTTGTACAAGACACCTTAGGTTCGGTTTTAGGTTTTACTCCAAAGACTCTCCACACAAAGACCGAAAAATTCGGATTCTATATATAAGATTACAATTGCGACGGCGTCACCTTATGTTTAGTGACGCCGTCGTGTCGCCGCTTGGGTTTCGTCTTGGCCACGTTAACCTTGCGACGGCGTCACCTTATGTCCGTGGCGCCGTCCTCTTCGACTTATGACGTCGTCTGATCGCATCTAGGCCGTCCGAGTAGCGACGGCCTACTCTTTCACAACTAGACGCCGTCTCTTGAAAACACGAGTTTTGAGTTCGACCCGTCACAATAATTTTGGGACGGCGTCGCAAATAGCACTGACGCGTCGCCTATACTTTCAAAGAATCGTGAGTGTCTCGATTTCGACTTTGGCCATTTTCTTCATATATTCGCGCCTTTTCGTCCAAATAAGTGCCATTCCAACATTTTGCCTTCACGAGACCTAAAAGTGAAAAGGAACGATATTAAGCAATAACGGATACAAAAGTGATCAAATAAGGACTTAAACGACCCCTCAAAATGGTACCTTTAAAACCTTATCAAATATCCCTACACTTGTTATTTGCTTGTCCTCAAGCAAATGTGCTTTTAGCCAATTAATTTATAAGTTAGGGGTCATGAAGCATTAATTCAAAATGGTCCACAACACATATAAGCCCATAAAAGTCATAACAAGCACGAAATTACATACTAGCACCTCACATGGGGTGTTTGGATACTCACATCTCTCTCGTGTATAAATGAAATATAACAATATAGGAAATGGAAGATAAACACTCATTAACCGGTCCTAGTACATAGATTACCATAGGCTTGAGAATAGATCAAACCTCCATCGCTTTGGCGTAAGCACCTAGGAAAGACTATCAAAGAGGTCTTTTAAGGGTTGTAACGTTAGGCTTACGGTAGGGAAATAAGGGTTTGGTGGGATAGGCTATTTAGTGGTGGTAAGTCAAAAATCTCTATGTTAAATGCATATGAAGAATGGCGTTGCTAAGCCAAGACTCGACACTCTAAACTCTAGATAACGGAAATAAACAAACATAAATTTAAAGGATAGATGTAGGATGGTAGCCAGATGTATGTTTTTTTTTTTTTTTTTTTTTTTTCTTTTTCTTTTTTTTTTTTTTTTTTTTTTTTTTTTTTTTTTTTTTTTTTTTTTTTTCATACACTTTTACTCTACCATCCTCTATGATAACATCAAAATACTAGGGATTTACTGGCATATCCCTACACTTGAGTTTTATTACTCTAACACTAATTTGACCCGAATTGAAAAGATCAAAACACTTGGGGTACATTATTACGCAAACAAAGGGAATTTGAATTTAACGTTCCCTTCCGTCATTTCATAAACTTTAACTTTTCCCATGAATCCCAATCATCCCAAAGCGTATACAAAGGATATGACTCGACTTAGCAACTTATGCAAGCAACTAGATAATTGAACTAAGGGTTTAGGGTGATAACAAATAATTGCACTAAAAGTGAGTGCATAAGGGTAGGCTAAGGCGATTTGGGTGTATATTTGGGGTGGGGTGTAAACAATGCTCTTCATTGATATTCGGAAAAACGAAACATCACGAGAACCGCGAAAAGGATAGGCTCGAGGGGTTAACTAGGGTATCGTGTACTAAAGATGAGTACAACGCAAAGGGTGTGGGGAATTACTCAACCGATGTGGAAGAAGTAATTATATTACGGTATCAAACAAGGGTTATCCTAATGCCTCTTATCATTTAGTTATTCCTAACTACACAAGTGTAGCCTCACTTGCGATCTCGGAATGCATCACAAAACAAGTTCTAGAATCTAATATACTACCGGTTCACACTCTAAGCATTAAAGATGAATGCTTTAATTCCTACTAATCTAAGGGCGATCCTCACATTTTGGGTGGAATTTGGGTGGTAAGGGTTTTTGTGCTAGTCATGCAACTTCCTATCCGTGAGACGCTTTTGTTAAGACTAATGGCCCACTCCTATATGTCATGAAAAATTTTAAATTTGGTGCCAAAATTACCCTAACCAACATTTTCTCATGGTTTATTACACAATCACAATTGGACAAAGCAAATAGTCAAGGATAAGCATAGTTTCAAAGTTCCCGTTTATTTTCCCTCCTACACTTAAACCGAACATTGTCCCCAATGTTCCCGAAAGTATCAAAGTTATGATAAAAGAAGGTAATTAAAAGCGAAAGAAACTAATACTCCCCGATTAGCTCGGTAGGATCCGTGTAAAGTGGTGGTTAAATTCTTTTCAAGAAGAATTATGCGTGAAAAGCTCCTTCCAATCTTATGTAACTTCTTCTTGACAAACTAAACCCGCACACTTGAAGAAAACAAACGAAACCTTCGCGTAAAATCGGCGGTAATAATATATATAAGACTCGATTTAAACTAGGATATAATGCTTGTGGAATGGATGTTTACGAATTTCTAAGAAAATTAAGACCGGAAAATTCCAAAATTTATAAGTAGCTCGAAAACGAGAAAAAGTAATCGATGTTTTACTCCTTCCGGCGCGTCGGTTGCAATCTCGACCCGTCAAAGTTATCCCGACAAAAAGCGGTCTGCGATTTTACGGAAAAATTACGGAAAATTTACATCTTTAGAATCTGGAAAATTTTCGCAAAACATCCATTATGACTCGATACAAGCATTTGACTCGAACAAACACATATATATCTTTTAAATAATTGTAATTCTCATGTTCACGTTTCTTTTGAAAACGTGTGTAATCCTCCCTACACTTATCCCTTATGTAAAATACCTTTATATGTAATTAAGACGAGGTTAAAGACAAAATAAAGCATTTTTTACAAATTCAAACATGAGAATAAACAATTAATAAAAGATATACGACACACAAATGAAAATGAAAAACAAATACACATGGGTTGCCTCCCAAGAAGCGCTTGTTTTTGTTCGAGTCACGAGCGACTCTACCCTTATTTAACGGATAAAGGGAAGTTTTCCCTACACTTAAGTTTAAGTGCGGTGATAGTAGCAATACACACCCTTAGGGTGGAAATTTGCTACGTGAGGAGAGGGTGATGGGTGATTTATATGCTCAAAGGAGTGTGCTCCATTCATTATAACCTTACCTAAGTCTATTGGTGTAGCGGGTGAATCAAATCTCCTCTCCTAAAAATGGATCATCTTCTATCAACTTCAAAAGATTCTTAGTTAAGGATCCATCTTGACCTAATAAACCCGGTTTAAACCCATAGTGTTTCTTGTTATCAACCATGAATGGGTGATATAAGTGTGTAAGGTCATGGGTTACTCTATATTAGCTTCCACTCTACATGGCCTAGAATCTACCACCTTTATCAAGCAACTACCGGACTATCTATTTTGATGGGTGGATTGGGGCCTAATTCAATTCCAAGATTCACATCTAAAGGCGGAACATTGGGTAAGGTTTTGGTTGAGGCTCGGTTCATCAAAATTAGGAACTTCCCTAGGACTAAGAGAGAGGTCATGACAACAAGCATCTAAACCTACATTCTCTAGTGGCGTTTGGTCCAAAGGTTCTCTATCAATCGGGCTCCTATAGTCTCTTCTACTTCTTCCGGTAAGTTATAGGTGATGTGTGTTCCTCAGTGATGGTAGGGCTTGTGGGCTTGGAGTTTCCACCTTTTCTCCATTATATCTAGATCTCCTAAATGTTTGAAATCTATCCCACACATGCAACTAGGTATTTTAGCTTCAACCATCTCACAATCTTGTTTGGGTTTAGGTTTCATGTTCTTAAAAACTAGGTCTTTTTGATCATGATGCCTAAGGTTAGATAAATCCTTCTTATCCATTTCCTCAAGTTGTAACAACTGAAGGTTTATGCATAGGAGGCTTTTCTGAAAAATTCTAAAGATGGTGTCACTAAAAGGAGTTGATCTTGACAACGATCGTTGAATAGAAGCTACACAAACACAAAATATATCAAATCCATCCAATCTTACACCCTTGTTCTTTTGGATATCTTTAAGATCACTCACAAATTTATCAGAACAATAAAAACTAAACCAATCTGCAAAATTCAATTGTTCCTCATTTGTTAATGATTCAAATGCAACTTCACTTGCCATAGCGACAAATGAAAAGGGTTTCTGAACACAAACACAAAGAAGGGGATAGACTACAAGGAAGCTAATAATGAGAAAAAATTCACTTGATAGGAATCAAGTGAGTAGACCTAAACGAGGTGGACTACTAACTAGCTATTCTATTCCCGGCAGTGGCGCAAAAACTTGATAACGCTACAGCGTCGTTCGGGGTCAAAGAAACTTCCTTTTCTTGAGCAAGTTTTATAACACCCTAGGCGATGAACCTAATCGTTGTAGTGTAGTAATTAGGGTAAGCCACGGGTATTGATATCGTTCTCTGGGGAATAGGAATGCTAGTAGGGAGTTACTACGCTAAGGTTAAGGTTGAGGAAGATTATTTTTATCTTTTATATTTTATGAAAATGGAAAGGTACGAATCTCGGGTATTGGATTTGGGGGTTGGTATTTCTACCGATTACTCTACTATTATCTAATTATCTAAACTAAGGTTGTGGGAGTCTATGTCTAATTAATGTGTGCTCGTATGATAGTTTAAAGATGTGTTTACTTAGTTTGTATTACTCCTTAATTATCTCCTATTGATGGTTGAGTGTCACGTCTTATTCCTAGTTGCGTTGTGTTTCTAAAGTTGTAGGGTATGCGTTTCTCCCAACTCTTTGAACTTACCAAAGGGTCTTGTCTACAAATCCACTTAGAGATTATAGACTCCTACTCTAAGGCGCTCTTGGATGGTTTAGCCTACAATCACTCGTAATCATACTCTAAGGTTCACAAAGATGAATCAAGCATTAAGTACACAACGAATGACCTATCGCATTACTAGATCATTAATCAACTAAGATAAGAAACAACCAATCAATATTCAATAATTAAGTTTCATACTTCCTAAGCAAACACACAAATAAATTAGCGGGACATGGAGAACATGCAAGCATACACACAAATAATCAAAGACATAATTGAATTAATGAAGCAAAGACTTATCTTGGTGTAAGATAGGGTTAAAAACCCTAAAATCTGTACAAGACACCTTAGGTTCGGTTTTAGGTTTTACTCAAAGACTCTCCACACAAAGACCTAAAAATTCGGATTCTATATATAAGATTACAATTGCGACGGCGTCACCTTATGTTTAGTGGCGCCGTCGTGTCGCCGCCATTAGGGTTTCGTCTTGGCCACGTTAACCTTGCGACGGCGTCACCTTATGTCCGTGACGCCGTCCTCTTCGACTCTCGGCGTCGTCGGATCGCATCTAGGCCGTCCGAGTAGCGACGGCCTACTCTTTCACAACTAGACGCCGTCTCTTGAAAACACGAGTTTTGAGTTCGACCGTCACAATAATTTTGGGACGGCGTCGCAAATAGCACTGACGCCGTCGCCTTATACTTTCAAAGAATCTGTGAGTGTCTCGATTTCGACTTTGGCCATTTTCTTCATATATTCGCGCTTTTCGTCCAAATAAGTGCCATTCCAAAGATTTTGCCTTCACGAGACCTAAAAAGTGAAAAGGAACGATATTAAGCAATAACGGATACAAAAGTGATCAAATAAGGACTTAAACGACCCTCAAAATGGTACCTTTTAAAACCTTATCAAATATCCCTACACTTGTTATTTGCTTGTCCTCAAGCAAATGTGCTTTTAGCCAATTAATTTATAAGTTAGGGGTCATGAAGCATTAATTCAAAGCGGTCCACAACACATATAAGCCCATAAAAGTCATAACAAGCACGGAATTACATACTAGCACCTCACATGGGGTGTTTGGATACTCACATCTCTCTCGGTGTATAAATGAAATATAACAATATAGGAAATGGAAGATAAACACTCATTAACCGGTCCTAGTACATAGATTACCATAGGCTTGAGAATAGATCAAACCTCCATCGCTTTGGCGTAAGCACCTAGGAAAGACTATCAAAGAGGTCTTTTAAGGGTTGTAACGTTAGGCTTACGGTAGGAAATAAGGGTTTGGTGGGATAGGCTATTTAGTGGTGGTAAGTCAAAATCTCTATGTTAAATGCATATGAAGAATGGCGTTGCTAAGCCAAGACTCGACACTCTAAAACTCTAGATAACTGAAATAAACAAACATAAATTTAAAGGATAGATGTAGGATGGTAGCAGTATGTGTTTTTTTTTTTTTTTTTTTTTTTTTTTTATTTTTTTTTTTTTTTTTTTTTTTTTTTTTTTTTTTTTTTTTTTTCATACACTTTTACTCTACCATCCTCTACGGATAACATCAAAATACTAGGGATTTACAGCATATCCCTACACTTGAGTTTTATTACTCTAACACTAATTTGACCCGAATTGAAAAGATCAAAACACTTGGGGTACATTATTACGCAAACAAAGGAATTTGAATTTAACGTTCCTTCCCGTCATTTCATAAACTTTAACTTTTCCCATGAATCCCAATCATCCCAAAGCGTATACAAAGGATATGACTCGACTTAGCAACTTATGCAAGCAACTAGATAATTGAACTAAGGGTTTAGGGTGATAACAAATAATTGCACTAAAAGTGAGTGCATAAGGGGTAGGCTAAGGCGATTTGGGTGTATATTTGGGGTGGGGTGTAAACAATGCTCTTCATTGATATTCGGAAAACCGAAACATCACGAGAACCGCGAAAAGGATAGGCTCGAGGGGTTAACTAGGGGTATCGTGTACTAAAGATGAGTACAACGCAAAGGGTGTGGGGAATTACTCAACCGATGTGGAAGAAGTAATTATATTACGGGTATCAACAAGGGTTATCCTAATGCCTCTTATCATTTAGTTATTCCTAACTACACAAGTGTAGCCTCACTTGCGATCTCGGAATGCATCACAAAACAAGTTCTAGAATCTAATATACTACCGGTTCACACTCTAAGCATTGAAGATGAATGCTTTAATTCCTACTAATCTAAGGCGATCCTCACATTTTGGGTGGAATTTGGGTGGTAAGGGTTTTGTGCTAGTCATGCAACTTCCTATCCGTGAGGCGCTTTTGTTAAGACTAATGGCCCACTCCTATATGTCATGAAAATTTTAAATTTGGTGCCAAAATTACCCTAACCGACATTTTCTCATGGTTTATTACACAATCACAATTAGACAAAGCAAATAGTCAAGGATAAGCATAGTTTCAAAGTTCCGCTTTATTTTCCCTCCTACACTTAAACCGAACATTGTCCCCAATGTTCCCGAAAGTATCAAAGTTATGATAAAAGAAGGTAATTAAAAGCGAAAAAACTAATACTCCCGATTAGCTCGGTAGGATCCGTGTAAAGTGGTGGTTAAATTCTTTTCAAGAAGAATTTATGCGTGAAAAGCTCCTTCCAATCTTATGTAACTTCTTCTTGACAAACTAAACCCGCACACTTGAAGAAAACAAAGCGAAACCTTCGCGTAAAATCGGGTAATAATATATATAAGACTCGATTTAAACTAGGATATAATGCTTGTGGAATGGATGTTTACTGAATTTCTAAGAAAATTAAGACACGGAAAATTCCAAAAATTTATAAGTAGCTCGAGAAACGAGAAAAAGTAATATGATGTTTTACTCCTTCCCGGCCGTCGGTTGCAATCTGACGCCGTCGGTTATCCCGACAAAAAGCGGTATGCGATTTTACGGAAAAATTTCGGAAAATTTACATCTTTAGAATCTGGAAAAATTTCGCAAAACATCCATTATGACTCGATACAAGCATTTGACTCGAACAAACACATATATATCTTTTAAATAATTGTAATTCTCATGTTCACGTTTCTTTTGAAAACGTGTGTAATCCTCCTACACTTATCCCTTATGTAAAATACCTTTATATGTAATTAAGACGAGGTTAAAGACAAAATAAAGCATTTTACAAATTCAAACATGAGAATAAACAATTAATAAAAGATATACGACACACAAATGAAAATGAAAACAAATACACATGGGTTGCCTCCCAAGAAGCGCTTGTTTTGTTCGAGTCACGAGCCCGACTCTACCCTTATTTAACGGATAAAGGGAAGTTTTCCTACACTTAAGTTTAAGTGCGGGTGATAGTAGCAATACACACCCTTAGGGTGGAAATTTGCTACGTGAGGAGAGGGTGATGGGTGATTTATATGCTCAAAGGAGTGTGCTCCATTCATTATAACCTTACCTAAGTCTATTGGTGTAGCGGGTGAATCAAATCTCCTCCTAAAATGGATCATCTTCTATCAACTTCAAAAGATTCTTAGTTAAGGATCCATCTTGACCTAATAAACCGGTTTAAACCCATAGTGTTTCTTGTTATCAACCATGAATGGGTGATATAAGTGTGTAAGGTCATGGGTTACTCTATATTAGCTTCCACTCTACATGGCCTAGAATCTACCACCTTTATCAAGCAACTACCGGACTATCTATTTTGATGGGTGGATTGGGGCCTAATTCAATTCAAGATTCACATCTAAAGGCGGAACATTGGGTAAGGTTTTTGGTTGAGGCTCCGGTTCATCAAAATTAGGAACTTCCCTAGGACTAAGAGAGGTCATGACAACAAGCATCTAAACCTACATTCTCTAGTGGCGTTTGGTCCAAAGGTTCTCTATCAATCGGGACTCCTATAGTCTCTTCTACTTCTTCCGGTAAGTTATAGGTGATGTGTGTTCCTCAGTGATGGTAGGGCTTGTGGGCTTGGAGTTTCCACCTTTTCTCCATTATATCTAGATCTCCTAAATGTTTGAAATCTATCCCACACATGCAACTAGGTATTTTAGCTTCAACCATCTCACAATCTTGTTTGGGTTTAGGTTTCATGTTCTTAAAAACTAGGTCTTTTGATCATGATGCCTAAGGTTAGATAAATCCTTCTTATCCATTTCCTCAAGTTGTAACAAGCGAAGGTTTATGCATAGGAGGTTTTTCCGAAAAATTCTAAAGATGGTGTCACTAAAAGGAGTTGATCTTGACAACGATCGTTGAATAGAAGCTACACAAACACAAAATATATCAAATCCATCCAATCTTACACCCTTGTTCTTTTGGATATCTTTAAGATCACTCACAAATTTATCGAACAATAAAAACTAAACCAATCGCAAAATTCAATTGTTCCTCATTTGTTAATGATTCAAATGCAACTTCACTTGCCATAGCGACAAATGAAAAGGGTTTCTGAACACAAACACAAAGAAGGGGATAGACTACAAGGAAGCTAATAAAAGAAAAATCTCACTTGATAGGAATCAAGTGAGTAGACCTAAGCGAGGTGGACTACTAACTAGCTATTCTATTCCCCGGTGGCGCCAAAAACTTGATAACGCTACACGCGCTCGTTCGGGGTCAAAGAAACTTCCTTTTCTTGAGCAAGTTTTATAACACCTAGGCGATGAACCTAATCGTTGTAGTGTAGTAATTAGGGTAAGCCACGGTATTGATATCGTTCTCTGGGGAATAGGAATGCTAGTAGGGAGTTACTACGCTAAGGTTAAGGTTGAGGAAGATTATTTTTATCTTTTTATATTTTATGAAAATGGAAAGGTACGAATCTCGGGTATTGGATTTGGGGGTTGGTATTTCTACCGATTACTCTACTATTATCTAATTATCTAAACTAAGGTTGTGGGAGTCTATGTCTAATTAATGTGTGCTCGTATGATAGTTTAAAGATGTGTTTACTTAGTTTGTATTACTCCTTAATTATCTCCTATTGATGGTTGAGTGTCACGTCTTATTCCTAGTTGCGTTGTGTTTCTAAAGTTGTAGGGTATCGTTTCTCCCAACTCTTTGAACTTACCAAAGGGTCTTGTCTACAAATCCACTTAGAGATTATAAACTCCTACTCTAAGGCGCTCTTTGGATGGTTTAGCCTACAATCACTCGGGTAATCATACTCTAAGGTTCACAAAGATGAATCAAGCATTAAGTACACAACGAATGACCTATCGCATTACTAGATCATTAATCAACTAAGATAAGAAACAACCAATCAATATTCAATAATTAAGTTTCATACTTCCTAAGCAAACACACAAATAAATTAGCGGACATGGAGAACATGCAAGCATACACACAAATAATCAAAGACATAATTGAATTAATGAAGTAAAGACTTATCTTGGTGTAAGATAGGGTTAAAAACCCTAAAATATTGTACAAGACACCTTAGGTTCGGTTTTAGGTTTTACTCCAAAGACTCTCCACACAAAGACGAAAAATTGATTCTATATATAAGATTACAATTGCGACGGCGTCACCTTATGTTTAGTAATTTATTTTGTATATAAATTGTTAAATTTATATAATTACGACGATTTTCTTAAATTCGACACGATAATTATTATTTCACTCAACTTATGTAAGAAATGTATTTTTATAATTTTTATGACCTCAATATATTTTATCTTGACCCGTGAAAATTTATTTTTATCCAACGCTATCCTAAATAATCAAAAGTGACTACAACTTACCACTTAACTTCAAATATCTTACAAGTTTTATACTTAAACAATTTTAAAATAAAAAAAAAAGTGATCCTAGCCTACTCACATACCCATTGTCGGTTCAACAAAGATGACTCACAAGGATATTTGCAAAATATCTACTAAAGTCTATGTATTATACTACTAAAATCATTTTCACTTCATTTCTTTCATTTTCACAATACAAGATCAAATATCCTATCTTTTCTTTCTCTCTCAAACCCGCAAACCCAAAACCAAAGGAGGATCATCTCAAGTTTTCAAGACAATTTAAAATGTGCGTGCTGGTCCTCAATTTCTCATGCTTGTTTATTATACTAAATATATGACTTTAACTTCTTAAAAAGTTACAATTTTAACCCAAGGACTATAATATTTGAAATTTAGGTCCCAACATTTTAGATAAATGAAAAATTTGTAAATTATTACAAACTTATTTCTACTTATTTTATAGCTTATTGGCTTATTATCACCATATTGCCCGGTTGGTGTTTATTTGGACAGAGTTTTAAATATTGGCTCGTTGGTCGGGCTTTAGGCCCGCTAGCCTGCGTGGGTTTTCAAAGTGTACGAGATTTCAAGAGTTTGTGATGTGTTTTCACGCTTTTAGCAAGCTTTATCATGTAACTATCGTGGTGGCTAAGTGTCTAAAGTTGTCTATTCCAAGCTACATAATACGATCTAGTGTGAAATATGCATAATGTTTTAACGGTGATATGAAAGTGTGTATATGTGTAAACTTAAACGAAATGAGTAAATATTGAAATGAGTTTCGATGACTTACAACACTTGTCAAGAGGGGATGAACAATGTATGATTTGAACTCAAACCCGTGTTCTCCTTATAACGATATTCACTTAATATTTATCCAAGTTCCTTAGCTTTAAACCTTGTTTCCTTTCCCATTTCTCTTCCCTTGCCTCGCTCCTTCTTTGGTACTCCAATGGACGAGTTATCTCAGTTGTGTGAAGTGATATGAGTAAGTTGGAAAATGCGGAGTGTAAATGGTTTATAAAGGAAAAAAAGCATGGTGTTTGCTTTATTTTATGCAAGTCTCACCTAGTCTCTAAGCAGAGTAAGGTCATATTATGTTGAATATGGCATGCACTTGTATGTAGAAAATTATGGGAAGGAAATGACCATGTCGAGCTAGGTTGGTGAATAAAGTGGACATTAACCCTCGTGTATGAAGTCAAGTGTGGTCAAATAGTTTTAGGTTATTAAACAATTGTTTAAAGTGGCTAAATGAGCTTTGTCTCCCTCTGTCCACTCTTACACGCTATGTTTAGGACTCAAAGAAAGGTTTCTAGTTTTTTAGTTTGGTTTGGTTTCTTTACTCGACCCAGACTAGACAAAGAAAATGCATATCACAATTTTGTATAATGGTTGGACTTTGGTGTTTCATTTAGACGAGTCATTAGCGCCAGCTCAAGAATTATTAGGGTGGTTCGGGCTGTTTAATGGATTGAACGCAAGACTCAAGCCCAAGGAAACAACCAAACGAGTTGAGCTCAAAATGGTTAGCGAGGCCCAAAACAAAATGGTGTGGGCTTGGTCGATATGAGGCCCGACACATGTTGGGTGGTCGAGTGTATGAAGCCCAATAAGTTCCAAAGCCCATGAATTTTTAATATATTTTTATTGTAATTTATTTTGTATTTTTACAAATTTTTACATATCCGTTACGTATTTTAAGATTATCGGGATCGTGGGAATTTCCATCGATCACAACGGTATATTTAGTACCGCTCAAGTTGCGTTGATCATGCATATGCCAAACTGATATGCAAATGTGATGTTTAGAAAATTTCAATGTTGCAAAAATCGTGAATCGGTAGTCGGGCGGTCGACCACCCTGTAGCGAGTAATCAGTCAAATCGGGATTAATCGGTGATTAATCGATTGGTATTTCGCATTTTGGTATTTCTCGGAGACAAACTAAAAATCTTAACCGATTCCAAGCCTCGCTATGTTTCCAAACCCCTTAAAAGGCTCAAATTCGATTATGATGCCCATTATGCGTTATAAATGAACATATGATCCCCAAATTAAGTAGAATGCATAATTTTTTTAATGACCAATTTGATCGTTTGGCCCATTTTGACCGATCTACCGATTTTTACCGATTCGCCGATAACCGCCGATTAATCGGCCCGATTCAACCAGTTTTTTTACCGCTTAGTGTCGATTTTTTTCCTAGCGCCAATTTTTCGATCGATTAAAATCAACAAGCGTCACTACGATTATTGTGTTCAAACCAATTACTTAAACCTATGGATTTCACTCAACCTTTGTGTTGACCTTTTTAATGTTTATTCTCGGTATCAAAGGCATTATCATCATGGCATGGTTATGGAACCACCTTTTGAGTCATGACGATAGGCACATCATTGTACATTATGGCACTTTCTTTTAAAACCATCGTTTGGACTTGTAATATATTTATATTTCCATAAACTTTGTAAACTTTTGGGACCTATGTTGTAATCGATTATTTTATTAAATCAAGCGATGTATTTTCCAAAGCGACGCTTTAGGTCGTTCAATATAGCTTGTGATGTGATGCTATGATGATCAATCCGAGAATTCCATTCCATTGCAAAGCAGGTAATTTGGGGTGTGACAGTTGGCATCGAGCTTGATTATAGAGAACTAGGTTGCATCATTGACCTAGACTATAACTACATTATCATAGCATCTCATCATTTCATTATACGTGCATATTCACTTTGCGATGCGATTTATACGAACATTTTTCGAGTTATTCACTTTCATTTCACATCGATTGTCACATGGATGCCTTTAAATTCCATCCCATTATCATTTCCTCATACTCTAATGTTGAGAATTCCCTTGACATTCCCTATCACAATTTTCACATCAATCGACTCATCAGATAACGTTGAATACCGAGGATAAACCTTTATATAGATGGTAAGTCTCACTCCTTTGTTTCACCACTAACATGTCGAGTTACACTTTATTCACACATTAAGTCACTAAACCATCATACATTTGAAACACTTACGACACCTCATAACCCATCTTTTCGGAAACCGTCGATTATTTTGAAAGAAAACCTCAAACTTATCATTTCTTATCACCTCTCTTTAGAGCGCATATTTTTAACATGGGATTTTGCTACGTCTCACATTTCCTCTTGTTTTGAAGAAGATATGGCACCGAAGAAAGCTACAGTTGAAATGACCCAAGCAGCAATTCAAAAGTTGGTGAATGATAGCATTGCTAATGCTCTAAGAGTTCGAAAGGGAAATGAATGCTTTCTTCTTTGAGGTCGCTGTATTCTTGAAGCCGCTTAGGCTAGGCTGTACTATCGGAAATCTGGGAGGATCGGAGTTAAGAGATGTTCGTACAAAGGATTTCAAAGTGGTGAACCCCACTAAGTTTCAGTCTCGAGGGATACCGCAATGGTTCGATGGTTTGAAAAATTAGGTCGTGTTTTGCTTTGTAAATCGTCCAGGATGATAGTAAGGTTAAATTTGCTCGGACGCATTACTCGATGGAGCATTGTCTTGGTGGAATTCTGTATGCTCAACCGATTGGGATGGAGAATGCTTTCAAGCTTACTTGGGAGCAATTTAAGGGTTTGGTGACTAAGTTTTGTCCTCGTACGGAGTCAAAAAGTTGGAGACCGAGTTCTATGAACTAGTAACTATTGGATGCGATATTGACACTTACATTCGGAGATTCCAAGAATTGGCGGCGTTATGCCCGTCCATGGTTTCGATAATGAGAGAAGTTGCTTTAGAGGCTTTCATTGGGGACTTCGAGATGATTCAAGGAGATGTGACTGCGTTTGATCCACAAACAATCGAGGAAGCTATTAGGGTGACTCAAAAGCTCATGGCCGGTGTAGTGAAGAGAGGTAAGTACACCAACACCAGCAAAACAACAACAACCCCAACAACCGCACCAACTACCACAATAACCAAAACAACAACAACAACGACGATAACCAACTCAACACCAACAAAAGGAAATGGAAAATGACCAAGGAGGTTACAACAACAACCAAAACCGCAACACTAACCATCAACAACAACAAAATAGAAGGCAAGAAGCGGAATGGTTTATGTCATGCACCTGATGAGGTAGAGGGTATCTTGGGAACACACCCACTATGTAATCGATGTAATTTTCATCACTCGGGTCCTCGCCGCAAAGTGCCACAAATGCCAAACACCGGACATCTAGCCGAGGATTGTAAAGGTAAGCCGTGGTCACATGCCGGATGTGGGGAACAAGGACACTATCGGAACCAATGTCCTCAAAAACCAAGGTCAACAAGTCGAAGGTGCTCATGGGAATGTATATATATTAAGGAGGAGGAGGAGCTCGTCAAGGTATCAACAACGCTGAAGATCGAAAAGTTCGAAACTAAGGTCTTATTTCTCCTTATGTACTATGTCGTACTAAATTTATGTTTTCCATCGTATCGAATCTTTATAACCTAAGATGTATTTCTATTTGATAAACCACTCGTTGTAAAATATTCTCATCTATCGTACTTTATTTTCTTTCCGATTTGTTATCATTTACGAGGATTTTAATTCTTTTACTTTAACTATCATTTTAACGACACTTCTCCATGTCTTCTCTCCTCGATGTTCATCACCATTTTAACATCAGTTGACTCAACACCAAACAACATATGAGTCGATTAGTCCAACATTGCATAGTTACTCCTAAATTATACATAGCACGATCACCTATGTCTAATTCGGAAGAATCATGCGATGAAGGAGTAGTGAGGCTTATATGTGTAAGCAATTCTGTGTCGAGCCAAATTTTCAAAAGTCCTCCTTCAAACCAATTTAGCCTAATCTCATGACGGTTCTTGTTTGATGAGTTGTGAGATTAAGTGAAAATTGGTTGGTAAAAAGTCTTTGAGGGTTTTGCTCGGGAATGGAAAGTTTGCCACATCAAACCCTAAACCCGATAGACTAACAGCGATTGAATTCGTGAATTTGGATTCCTTTTGGATAGTGATGTGACAACCCGTACTTTCGGTCATTTCTTGACACAATTTATGCCTCATTATTTCAACATTTATAGTAAACTTGGTTTACTTGTTTCAAATTCACAGAACCTTAAAGGTTTAGCGGCTAATTCATGATCATAACATCACGTACATTTCATATGGACTAAGATCGAGTCTACATTCCATTGACATCATGTGCATCTCATTAGTACATTCACGACATTTCATTTCACATGTAGCGTAATTTTTTTATATTTAATAAGCGTTATCGCAGTAACTAATTATTTTGAACAATTGATCCGTTACTTCCAAAAATTATCCCGATATATTTTTATACTCATATTAAGTTATAAAATAATATTATGAGGTTACCCAAGTGTTTTAAATTTATTTTGTATATAAATTGTTAAATTTATATAATTACAACCGATTTTCTTAAATTCGACACGATAATTATTATTTCCTCAACTTATGTGAAATGTATTTTTATAATTTTTATGACCTCAATATATTTTATCTTGACCCGTGAAAATTTATTTTTATCCAACGCTATCCTAAATAATCAAAAGTGACTACAACTCACCACTTAACTTCAATATCTTACAAGTTTTATACTTAAACAATTTTAAAATAAAAAAAAGTGATCCTAGCCTACTCACATACCCATTGTCGGTTCAACAAGGATGACTCACAAGGATATTTGCAAAATATCTACTAAAGTCTATGTATTATACTACTAAAATCATTTCACTTCATTTCTTTCATTTCACAATACAAGATCAAATATCCTATCTTTCTTTCTCTCAAAACCGCAAACCCAAAACCAAAGGAGGATCATCTCAAGTTTTCAAGACAAGATTTTATAAACACTAGTATTATTCCTTGTTAAGGTTTTGCAATAAAAACCTCAAGTGATTAGGAAAAACCTTTGTCCTTAAACCTCATCATATTCATTTGTAAGCTTTGTTTCTTTCATTTTCATGTTTCCTTTTCATTTCATATGTATCCTTTCATTTTGGAGCAACATGCAAGACCTATGTGATTTATACCATTTTTACATGATTTTTAGAGTTATATATATATATTTGGTCATCCTATAATTATTCCCATGGTATTCTTTGGTCTTGATGGTGATTAGGAACCCATGGCACCCTAAGAGGTGTATGGTAGGATTAGATTAGTTTTGGAGTTGATTTGAAAGGATTAGAATAGGTTTTGTCAGAGAAAAACTATTTTCGATAACTATATTTTAGGTTCTGTCCTTGTTTCGAATTTCTGGAAAAACCTACTGATGGTACAGAAACTTTGGCCTTGATATTTAGAAAATATACTAAAAGCAGAATCCGTGGCCTTTTGAGCGGATAAAAGCGGAGTTATAACGAAGCCGTGGTGAATTTTTAAAGTTTGACGGCCGAAGCGTACATTTTTCAGGAAAATTCAGCATGCGTTTTAGTTTGTTCGGGTTAAAAAATAGACCTTAAGCTTCACAAATTATTTCGACTTATCAAAATATATTAGTTTACTTCGTCCCCAAGCTAAGGACATATTTTACGTGAAAGCGGATTTGAAGCGACAAATATATGCACGTTTTTATAAAGTTGCCAGTAACTATTATTTTAAAAACTATATTATTTTTACGTTACAAGTATTTCATTAGGCGTAAGGGCTATATGTTTGCGGAGTTTTTAACTATGATGCAAAACTTTTGGAACAAATTGTCTTCTAGTAAAATCAAGTTCACGGCCATATTTTTCAAAACAAAAAGCCGTTTGTCAAGCGAGTCATAGTAAATTATTTACGGATATTCAAACTTGGCGAAACTCATTTTCCGCACACAATTAGCAAAAACCACCATCTTTAGCCCTTAATATCTTTATGATCGAGACCTTTTGAATGAAAACTCACGAACTCGAAACTTTTAGATATCGATACAAACTTTCCAAAACCGTTGAGTTCGTTCTCTAACGATCGGCGTACCCGTTCTGATTAGTTTTCCAAAGCCATTTTGTTAATTTCATGAAAATTCCGACGACATTGTTTTGCGGCGAAAAGTGATAATTTCACCAAAAATCATTATAAAACCATTATAGGATGACATTTTGGTAAAACATGTAAAGTCATTTTTGAAGGGTCAAGGCGTCAAAGAGTATTTTTCGACGGCGAGTAATATTTTCAAAACCATGAAATGGTATAAATAACATATGAAGTGCATGCATAACATTACATTGCAACTCATGACATATCATATCATTGATAATAGGTCATTTTCGAGATTCACGCTATACCGATTAACTTATCCACTTTTGCCATCGCATTATTGTCCAAGTGAGTTCATAGCCCCACTTTTACTCTTTTTAACCTGCATTTTACAAACTCTTGGGGAGATACATGCTATATTTTAATCGAACATATGCTTTGAATCTGTATGCTATAGCGAATGTTTTATTGTCACTAAGTATTTGCTATGTTGAAGTCCCTACATCATGAACCATTAGTCACTTCAGTGTTGCGCGAATATTGTGAATAGGCCTATTGGAATTAACACTCCAGCTCTTATCACCCAGTTAGGGAAATCGAAGCGACTATATTGAATCTTTAAGGTAAATTGTGGAGTTTACCTATTAGGGCGCGGCGATGAAGCGATGATTACCAATTTTATTGGTGCGATGTTTACGCTTTGGTGTCATGAACTTAGTGAAATAAATATGATTTTGTTTTAACGATGAGTGTGAAACCAATTAACTCACACTCACGATTATTGTGTTCAAGCGAATTACTTAAACCTATGGTTTCACTCAACCTTGGTGTTGACCTTTTTAGCATGTTTATTCTCGGTATCTAAGGCATTATCATCATGGCATGGTTAAGGAACCACCTTTTGAGTCGCAGGCGTCGACTTACATCGTGTACATTATGGCACTTTCTTTTAAAACCATCGTTTGGACTTGTAATATATTTATATTTCCATAACTTTGTAAACTTTTGGGACCTATGTTGTAACTCGATTATTTTATTAAATCAAACGATGTATTTTCCAAACGACACTTTAGGTCGTTCAATATACTTGTGATTGTGATGACCATGATCGAATCCCGAGAATTCCATTCGGCGCAAAAGCAGTAATTTGGGGGTGTAGCGGTGGCGCGTCGTGTCGCCGCCATTAGGGTTCGTCTTGGCCACGTTAACGCGGCGGCGTCACCTTATGTCCGTGACGCCGTCCTCTTGACATTTCGGCGTCGTGCGGATCGCATCTAGGCGTCGAGTGGCGACTGGCTACTCTTTCACACTACGCGCCTCTTGAAAACACGAGTTTCGAGTTCGACATCACACAATTTTGGGACGGCGTCGCAAATAACTCGGCGACGTCGCCGTATACTTTCGAAGATCGTGAGTGTCGATTTCGACTTTGGCCATTTCTTCATATATTCGCGCCTTTGTCCAAATAAGTGTCATTCCAAAGACGTTTGCCTTCACGAGACCTAAAAGTGAAAAGGAGCGATATTAAGCAATAACGGATACAAAAGTGATCAAATAAGGACTTAACGACCCCTCAAAATGGTACCTTTTAAAACCTTATCAGTTATTTATAAATGTTTTAGTGGTTTTTTAGATTTGTTCTTATTTTTACAACTTTAAGCTTGATCTCACATTAACCCTCCCCATATATATAGTTAGGATCAAATAAGAAGATTACTTAAAATAAGAAGGAATACGAAGAACTATAACCACAAATCCGAGATACACCGACCTAAATTGGATGCATCCCTATAATCTTAGATGCATTATAACGCACCATAGTGTGTTTTCTAGCTTTTAATCAGATGCATATACGTATATTAGAAGCATTTCATGATTTCTTTTGTTTTTTGTTCCTCTACACCGGCCGAAATCATGAAAATCAATTTACACCATCTATACATCAAATTAACTTTTGAAACTCAAGATGTTGCATCTATATGAATAGAAATGCATCTAATGCAAGTCGTTGCATCTCAAATGCGTGGTTTTGGTCACTTTTCACCACTTCTTATTTTAATTTACTTCTACTAGATCCATACTATTATATATATATATATATATATATATATATATATATATATATATATATATATATATATATATATATATATATATATATATATATATATATATATCTAGTTTATATAAGCCAAGCCCAATGGCGGGCATGACTTATAATTATTTGTTTGTTGGTTTTGTTAACTAAAATACATTTTTTAGAACTGTCAAACAATATTATAAAACAATTGTTTCTTTGGTTTTTAGTTGTTGGTTTAATTTATTTTTTTATTTTTTTATTTTTTGTTAAGAATTATAAATAATTGTATGGTTTGCGTAGATGGTTAATAACACAAAATATTTAGATGTTCATACGTGTTTTCCATATTTGCATATGGTCAGTCTTGGCAACATTATTTTTCTAAAAGTTACACACAGAGTACTCAAGTTGTAAAATATAAGAATGTACAAAATCTAAAAAACCATGAGCATACTTGCACATTACTTTCATTTGTCACACACTGAAATGTGTTTATTACACCAGCTCCAAATGGCCTGAAGTTGCATTTGAACACAGAAGGCTAGAAGAAGGAACTCCACGAATTCTGGAGTTTACAGAGAAATAAGGTAATTAGAATGTAAGAATATATCATATGAATGTCATTGGTAAAAGATGAACACATGAAAAAGAAGAACACATGAATACTATCGCCCAATAATTGTATTGATCTGAAACAATAAACACTTGACTCGTTTAATCTGCATTTCTTGGGCGGTGCTAATTTTGCTTACCATTTTTTATGCTCAAAGGGGTAAATTACCAGATCAATTCCTCCATGTGCCTCAAGGATTTTGCACATTTCCAAATGACCTAAGCTACGTGCATTTGAAAGTGACTGCAAATAACCGTCTAAAAGTTAGTTATAATTAAATGATCAACCACATGCTGCATAGTTTTACTTGTTACTTGCGAGTATGCTTGTTAAACTTGCCTCACATGTAAACGCGACCCCATGCAAAACATACCATATAATAATAGAATTTTTAGTATAAGTTTTGAGAATTTCTTTATCGAGTAATGAATTTTTATGGTGATGGTCTATATCAGTCTTAACATGTATTCTAACTACATATAAGATCAAATGCATACCAAGTATCGAACGCGGTTTTCAGTTAGCAAGTCAGTCAACGTAGACCTGTTCCTATATATTTCTTGTTCAAAAGTCTTACGTTTTACGTAATGGATACATCAGAAAATGGAATTTAATTACCAGACTTACACATGAAGTGGTAATGGATGGATTATTGCCTTAGTAATAAACTAAAAAGTTTCATATAAAATAGGTTAAAGAGACAATTTGTGATACCATAAAATGAAGTAAAGACTAACCGTGGGCATTGACTGTAGAAAGACCAACCACCAGTTTATCAAATAAGAAATGAGACCAAAAAACCAAATAATTACATGGAATATAAAGCATAAGGTGTCATTCTGAATTTGTGATCAAAGAGCTCATTCCATATTTTTGAATGCTTGACTGCAAACAAAGCAAGGTATCTTACCAAACTCCTTGAGCATTCTCTTATGCCTTTCATCAAAATAAAGCTTTTGGCCATGGATGGGATGAACAACCTAAAACATGAAGATAAGCTTCTAAGCCCATCGAGCACAAGATATCTGATAAACACATTCAAGAATAGGGACACCACCACATATGATCGACATTGTGGTACGCAAAGCGCAATAATGTCGACAAGGAAGATGCATTTTCATGTAACTCATGGAAATCAATTAATCATATACCAACACACTCTCACTTCATTTCTAACTCGGTCACTTGATTTTGACGGAAAACCTATAAATAGTAGTAATGTCTTTTAATTGAGTTCCGATGTGAATGAAGGTTTTATAACTTAAGCGGTTTTGGTACCCAATTTCTAAGTAAAGTGACCAAATCACGAAAGATAAGCTAAAAGTTGCAATTTGCCATTAGTCAAAAGCTAAAAGTGATTAGAACTTAAAATTTTGATCAAATAGATGGAGGTCAGCAGTCGACATAACGGGATGCTTAAAAATTTTAGGATTTTAGTAGTATTTTACTATATGCAACTACTAACTGAAGCTATAATGACTAATATCGTATAATCATTTTCACACTTCCACCTTTATTAATAATATTGTCGAGAAAATGTGGCAAGTAACTCTACACTTGAACTTCCACATATAACCTTGTTACCTGACACATCAAATGCTTCTTTAAGCGCATGAAGGCATTCATTGTTGCCAATCTTCTACCTGAATCCCCTACTTTTGTATATGGAACAAAGTTAAACCTTAATCTTATATATGCATAGGGCAGGGACCATATTTTATTAATGATTTTGTTTACATATTCTATTTCTCTTATTTTCGTATGATTTATTAATGATTTTGTGTGGCTTCTAATTTGGGTCCTATTTTTGGTTTTTAGACTCGGTATAACAATGATTTCATGTGATAAAATTGAGCAGAGATCTGTCAAGAAATCGGCTTACTGGACCTATTCCTCGTGGCTTTTGGACCTATTCCTCGTGACAGGTTCAAATGTGCATTTCAAATGTGCATTTTCAAATGTGCACTTTCACTGATATTCCTCGTGGATTTGTTGACAACTTAAAACAAAATCTACCTTGTGGCAGATTCTTGATATTAGCGACAACTACATTAGGCACTAAATGGCTTGCTCTAACACAAAACAATGACATCCAAAACTTCTAAATACATACAGAGCGAATAATGAAGTGGGCGTATACTTACGTATGTAGTTACAACTTTCTCCGCCAACGATGGTGGGATCAAGCGGTGTTTCGTGTCACATCAATCTTTTGCGGCTGTCAGAGGACATAGTCGTGATTGCCACACATCGGACATCACTCACAAATGTAGTACCACCACTTATCTCAAAACTATTAGCGGAATGCAAGTTTTTTCAAATTCGGTTTGACGTCCAATAGGATTAAATGCATCATTGGGCGCTCGAAGCGGATGTTGTTAAGCAACAACATTTAGTACTGCACCGATGTTAGCGACAAACCGATTGAGCATCCGGTCACCTCGACTATGACAAAAAAATAAAAAATCACAACTACTTAATCTGGCACGAGAGTTGAACAATGAACTAAATGTATACTCGCATATATAGTTACTACTTTGGTTTTGTGGCGTTAGCAAAAGCATAGCGGCGTGGCAGCACCGCGTGCTTTCACGAATGGTAGCGAGGAAAAGCGGCATCGTTGACACTCGTCGGTTAAGTAGACATTGCCCGAGTAAATCACGACCACTGCATTTTACGCATACATATCGTTCACTGTCTGTCGATACACATTTTCTTTGGTCTATGTTGCAAGATAAGTGTATTAGTGGAGTCGTTGTTCTGTTGGCTCAATAACTCCACGGATGAAATGATGAGAAAGGTGTTTGGCATATCTCAATGAAATCCAAACACAAATTAGCATAAACAACCGGTTCGTATACCAATTTACAGATAAGTAAGGCACATATGTCGGTGACAATTTACAGTTGATTTTCTTTTATAAAAATCTTGCGATCATAGGAATATATATTAAAAAAAATTATAAAATTTTATACCTCTTGAGGGTATCAAAGCTTTGCAACTCCTTCTCAATCGGATCGTATAGACTTAATATAACCATCGCGCCGATACAAGACTTGATAATAGCAGGAAGTTTGGATAAAACATTATCTTTCCTGTAAGTGACTCAAACTTTTAAGCTTGTCGGTGCTAAAACCATGAAACTTGCCAAATTTAATTAGCAATTATACAAATTAAAAGTTTACTGAAGATGTCATGGAGTGCACGGATACTTGATCCGATTGTTGAGATTGGCGAGGGTAAAGAGGTAACAAACAACCCTTGTGATCCCGTCCTTCTTAATCGCCATCAATAATTAAAATATATAACTATTAGAGGTGGTAACATAGGTGGGTCGGGGTTAGGAAGATGGTCAAAACGTGGCGACAAATTATGGCGTAGTGGAATTAGTCTTTGGAATTAGTGGAAGATGTGGTTGGTCTTTTCTGGGTCTTGGTCTTGCGAAATGCCAATACTTCCGGTTAAGGAATCCAATAACCCTCAACGGAAGGTCCTGCAGATTACAACTACTTGAGGTTCTTGGAGATCGATGTAATTATATCGCCTAGAACATGTGCCACCATGAATGCCCTATAGAGAAATTAGACCTTCTTAATGTGAATGGCAAAAAATGTGAGAAAGATATTGCATTCATATGCTAAAGTTGAATCGTAGCATTCATATTATATTAATGGTATATGAATGCACATTATTAAAACAGTTTTGGATTCAAAAGAAGGCTATTCTTTTGGCGAGACACGAGCTTTAAATGATGTGCATGGCTTGGGTTCCTCTTGGAATTAGAAGATATCAAAGATTATAATCCGATGGGTTGAGAAATGCGTGTTGAAATAATCTTCAATTGTCCTTCAAAGCGATCCAAACCCCACACCAAGTTTTTGCTAAAATTTTACATTGCGATCTTGATGCTTCATAGGAAAACCAGGTAGTCATTCATGGCACCTCTTTTATATACTCTTCCTCCATTTTGGTGTTCCTTCTTCGCTTGTGAATTATGTATAAAAGCCGTAACATTAAAATGAATTAAACTTGGAACAGCAGTCGTCATGGTAAAAAGGTTAGAAGGTAAATAACAGCTCCCATCTGAAGAATTAGAACTATACTTAAATAAAGCTTCTTTGCACGAGAAATTATTGAGGCACGCTTGTTTGCATGTCTCCATATTTGTGTTCATGTCTGTGATAAAGGTGAAGTACCTTACGTTCTCAAGTGGAATAAAAACATGATCTTCAGTTGCATTACATGTCAGAGGAGTGATTTCTGAGCAACCTAGATTAGGTTGTTGATCATTCTGGTCTAAAATAGTCTATCATGAGAGCATAATCTTGGACAACTACATTCTTGATTATTCAAGCAAACACCATTTCGCCCACAAGCGAAAGGATAACCGCACTCTTGAAATCACCACATCACGATTCATGACATAATAATATGTCAATATTTTGGAGCGAAACATCGTCACTCCAGAAATGACATGTTCATTTAAAAATTTACACTACACCATTTAAACATGTAGCCATGATCTTGATTCCACTTATAAGGTATATTCATGCCAAATATAGCTATCACTAATGAATAAATCGACATGCATAGATTTCCGAGCTTATCGATTTTCAATTGCATTCATAAATAGAATAAGAGTGAGTTTATCCTCGATGGTTAATGAGCAGAAAACATAGAATATATGAGACCTTAATGAGTGATTTCTATGATGGTCGTGTATTAGAAAAATGATAGTTTGTTTGAATCATAACATAAGTAATCAAATAAACAAAAAGGTGCCTTGTCTTCGCTTTCAAATGCCAGCTGCCATGAATTTCATATCTTGGTGATGACACTTGAGGTATGGATATCACAACATCGGGATCACTTGGCTCGGAAGAATGAATAAATAAAACAAACTCCCATTTAATAACCTAACATAACCCTTATCTATACTTGTATTTAAGTCGGTGCAAGTTACTATAATAAAGTTGAGGCGGGTTTGATTCAATATAACCAAACAAGCGGTGTTTTCAATTACTTGAAGAGAATCAAACCTTTTGAGCCGTCCAATTGGTTGTTGAAACATTCGGTATTAGTATTATCCTTGAAACATTCATTGTTTGATAATCAAATGATTGCCAAACGTGAGCGATTGACATCAAACAACACGGGTTTCCATCATCGATTAAATTCATACCGACCATGATTTTCGATCGTGTTGCTACTCAAACGTACTTCCATTGACATCCCTTAGAACCAATTCACCATTGGCAGTTAGATTTAGTATTGCACCATAACTAACAGGATAATATGAATAAATTATACACCGAAGGATCATCACCCAAATTTTGAGAAAACATAAGTTCTATATGGAGACTCTTCTTACGCTCATAAATAGTGCAACCACTTTGCATCCATTTTTGAACTTTTTTAAAAAAGTGATAATATGATCACAAAGCCATATTATTACTAAAAGATGTAATTGTTTAGTAACTTTCGATTAGGAGGTTGTAAAAGTACACTTTGGGCAACTTTCAAGTTTCGACCCATTTCCTGTTGATAAAAAATTTATAGGTTCAAATCTCAATTGCAAAATGTGTTGATAAAAGATTTGAAAACTTGTGTTCTATACTTCTATCTAGTGTCATGGCCTGGTGTGCATCTATGAACTTGGACATGTGGCGTAAATGGTGCAAAAATAATATAAGTAGTTGGTTTAAGTGTACCTTTTAATGAATAGCTCATGTTAGGTTGATCTTGATGTTGCTCAACAGATAAACGTTGTCAAGCGTGAGTATATCACATCTATGTTAATTTGATGTTGTTGACCACATACATGTCAGGTTTGTTGATGCCACAATTTGAATGGTTCGGAGTATGGGCCTTTAGGTACACACAAACACACCCCCCAAAGAGGCGGACACACGAGGAGAGAACTCGGGCAAACCCCGTGCGACCTCTCTCTGCAACCAAAAACTTTTTTATTATGATAAAGGTTCCATCGCGAGCACACCCATCATGGCATAGGTCAAACAACAACAAAGTATGTAACAAAGTCTATAATCTCCAACTAAAAACTCAAATAAAACCTAAAGATAATCATAATTCTTAAACTTAAAAACTCTAATGCAAAAAATAAAAATATGATATACAACTCAAATTATATCTAAAAGAAAGATAAAAATTATATCTAACCTGATGTTATTAGCATGCATGCACACACTCAACATGTGTTCAAGAAGAAGACTAACTTGCAAGGCGATGTCTAACACGAAAAAAGGCGTAAACAAACCAACATATGCATACGGTAACAAAGTTTCATCATAAGGGTTTTGAGGGAAAAGAGGCATACCTTTTCACATCAAAAAAATCCGGTCATATGATCCATTGTTTATACTACGAGATACACGCACAAAAACATTAAAAACAATAAAACCCAAAATCTTATTTACATTTTAAAAGAGTAATTTTTTTTATGTATAATAAGTTTTAAAAGATAATTACTTATTATAATTTTGTAGATAAATTGTATTTACTATATGATTCCAATAAAATTATAGCCATTTATATATTATAATATGCAACATAATTATCAAAATAACTTGTTGCCTAAGTGGTAAACACACAAGTTATTTATCAAAACAACCAAGGTTCAAACCTTGCAAGGAACCTTTTTTATAAACAATTTAAAAAAATGCTTAAAAAAATTCCGAAAATTACAAATAAAAATAATGAAATTCCGAAAATTAACAATTAATTGCTTAGTTGGACAAAAACTCCAAAAATTACAAAAAAAAAAAAAAAAAAAAAAAAATCCAAAATTAACAATTAATTGCTTAGTTGGACAACAAATGCTTATGTGTGAAATTTGATTATTTGGCATTGAGGTGACATTGATTAATGAATTGGCTCCTGTTATATATATATATATATATATATATATATATATATATATATATATATATATATATATATATATATATATATATATATATATATATATATATATATATATATATATATATATATATATATATATATATATATATATATATATATATATATATATATATATATATATATAATATATAATATGTTCAACGATATCCGAAGATAAGATACTCATATGATCAAAATACTCGTTTTTGAAGTTACGTTAAGTTTATAAGTTTTCTAATCTTTTCCCGAATTTACACTTTTTTCCCTCGAGTTCTGAAAAGTGCGAAGATTAGTCCTTCAAGTTTGAAAATGACACTTTCTACCGAATACATTTTATATCAAAACTTTCTTTTTGGCAGTTTACCCTTTGGAAAACTACTTTTATAAACAGGATCCTCAGGCTTGTTTTTACACGTGTAGACCTTAGATTTTCCAAGTTTACAATTTTCACCCAAAGTTTACTTATAACTAGTTTAAGAAAATGACAAGTTTGGTCCTCGTGGTTTTATACATGCACATACGTGAATCATACCTATACTTTCGAAAATGTGCGTGCTAGTCCACTTGACTTCTCATGCTTGTTTATTATCTGAAATATATGACCCTTTAACTTCTTAAAAAGTTACAATTTTAACCAAGGACTATAATATTTGAAATTTAGGTCCGAATACATTTTAGATAAATGAAAAATTTGTAAAGTATTACAAACTTATTTCCTACTTATTTTTATAGCTTATTGGCTTATTATCACCATATTGGCGGGTTGGTGTTTATTTGGACGAGTTTGGGCACATTGGGCTCGTTGGTTGGGCTTTAGGCCCGTTAGCCTTCGTGGGTTTTTTCAAAGTGTCGAGAGATTCTCAGAGTTTGTGATGTGTTTTCGGCGTTTTAGCAAGCTTTATCATGTAACTATCGTGTGGCTAAGTGTCTAAAGTTGTCTATTCAAGCTACATGTCTGATCTAGTGTGAAATGAATGCGTATAATGTTTTTAACGTGTGATATGAAAGTGTATATATGTGTAAACTTAAACGAAATGAGTAAATATTGAAATGAGTTTCGATGACTTACAACACTTGTCAAGAGTGGGGATGAACAATGTGAAGGTGATTTGAACTCTAAACCCCGTGTTCTCCTTATAACGATATTCAACTTAATATTTATCCAAGTTCCTTAGCTTTAAACCTTGTTTCCTTTCCCATTTTCCCTTGCCTCGTTCCCTTTCTCTTTTGGTACTCACAATGGACGAGTTATCTGTAGTTGTGTGAAGTGATATGAGTAAGTTGGAAAAATGTGAGTGTGTCGTGGGTTTATAAAGGAAAAAAAAAGCATGGTGTTTGTTTTATTTTATGCAAGTCTCACCTAGTCTCTAAGTAGGAGTAAGGTCATATTATGTTTGAATATGGCATGCACTTGTGACGAAAAATTATGGGAAGGAAATGACCATGTCGAGCTAGGTTGGTGAATAAAGGGACACATTAACCCTTGTGTAATGAAGTCGAGGTGTGGTCGAATAGTTTTAGGTTATTAAACAATTGTTTAGGGTGGCTAAAATGAGCTTTGTCTCCTCTTGTCCTCTTACACGCTATGTTTAGGACTCAAAGAAAGGTTTCTAGTTTTAGTTTGGTTTGGTTTCTTCTTTACTCGACCGGTACTAGACAAAGAAATGCATATCACAATTTTGTATAATGGTTGGACTTTGGTGTTTCATTTGGGACGAGTTGGGCTATGAGCCTGACCCAAAATTATTAAGGGTGGTTCGGGCTTTGTTTAATGGATTGAGCGCAAGACTAAGCCAGGAAACAACCAAGCAGTTGAGCTCAAAATGGTTAGCGAGGCCCAAAAACAAAATGGTGTGGGCTTGGTTTGGATATGAGCCCGATGACATGTTGGGTTGGGTCGTGAGGTGGTATGAAGCCAATAAGTTCCAAAGCCCAATATGAATTTTAATATATTTTATTGTAATTTATTTTGTATTTTACAAATTTTACATATCCGTTCGTATTTTAAGATTATCGGGATGGTAGAATTTCGTCTTGATCACAACGGTATATTTAGTACCGCTTCAGTTACGTTGATCATGCATATGGCCCGATATGCAAATGTGATGTTTAGAAAATTTCAATGTTGCAAAAATCGTGAATCGGTGGTCGGGATCGACCACCATGTGATAGTGTCGGTCAATCGGGATTAATCGGTGATTAATCGATTGGTATTTCTGCGATTTTGGTATTTACGGAGACAAACTAAAAATCTTAACGATTCCAAACACTATGTTTCAAACCTCGTTAAAAGGCTCAAATTCTGATTATGATGCCCATTATGCGTTATAAATGAAATATACGATCCCCAAATTAAGTAGAATGCATAATTTTTTTTTTTTAAATGACCAATTTGACCGGTTTGGCCCATTTTTGACCGATTCGGCCGATTTTTTACCGATTCGGCCGATTAATCTGCTGGGTTAATGTCGGCCCGATTCAACCAGTTTTCTTTGCTTAGTGTCGATTTTTTCCTAGGCCAATTTTTCGACCGATTTTCAAAAATCAACAAAATTCGGCGATTAACGATTAATCGGCCGAGTTGACCGATTTTTGCAACATTGGAAATTTTCATGATGATATAAATCGTGCTTAATTTCTGATTAAGGTCTTAAGTACAATGAAATTTTCCGAGAGCTTACATTTTACGTTTTCGCTCATTTTTGCACGTTTTCGTCTAGTTTTACATGTTTTTCGATCGTTTTTACACAATTTGTCCGTTTTTATACGTTTTTGTCCATTTTTACACGTTTTCATTCGTTTTTTACATGCATTGATATGTTTTTACATGTTTTCGTTCAATTTTACACATTTCGTTCGGTTTTGCACATTTCATCCGCTTTTCAACGTTTTATACATGTTTTACGATTTACGTCCGTTTTTATCTCCATGGGTTTGCACATTTCATCCGCTTTGCATGTTTTCATCATTTTTGCGAAATAAAACATGTAAATGGACAAAAAGGTCGAAAAGCGGATCAAAGCGTATAAAACAAAGGAAAGCGTGTAAAACATATGAAAAATGTAAATGGATGAAAACATGTAAACATTTAAATAAAAAAATGAACAAACGCGTGTAAAGCAAGCAATGTAAAAAATAGGCAAATCCGTGTAAAATGGTGACGCTGCAGTAAAATCGGACGGCAATACAAATGAGCGACGCGTGTATCGCAGAATCAAAACTTATGACCACGAATGAAAGCGTAAAATAACGGACGAAAATGTGTAAAGCGTTGAATACGTGTAAAACCGTCTGGCGATGTAAAAGCGGACGGCGTGTAAAAGCGGATGAAATCGTGTAAAATGGATCAAAACGTTTAAAAAAGCAGCGTGTAAAATGAGCAGCGTAAAGAAAGGCGAAATCATGTAAAATGAGCAGCGATGCGAAGCGGCGGCGTAAAGCGAGCAGCGTTGCAAAACAAGCGGCGTGTAAAGCGGACAAAAACATAAAAGCGGACGGTTCGGTAAAAGCGGACAAGCGTGTGAGAGCGTAATAAAGCGGGCAAGCGTTATATAAGCAGGGCGAATAAGTATAAAAACGTTAGAAGAACCAAATTTGTAGTTAATTAAAAACGGACTACCTTTGCAAACGTTCGTTGACTAAATGAACTAACGTTGCCACATGATGACTAACAGTATATAAAGTATTTCAGGTCGAAATAAAATTTGAAAGTACGTTGGTGTATTTGATAATAAAAAAGTAAGTATTTCAAGTCGTTTAGAAGTAAGATATTATTTTTAGCTTTTACCGACATAAAACAAATAAAAAAAACTATTATTTTCAATCAAAGAATTATTAAATGTAAGAGAATATCATATAAGGGCCCGTTTGGTTTAAAGATAGGTTTATGATTTGGATTTGGATTATGATTTAAATTTAAAATTTGGTTTAGATTTGGAGAGAAATATCTTTACTATATAATATAGAAAAATGGTCAAATGTGAAAATGAAAATTGAAAATTGAAAGTTGAAAGTCAAGATGAATTATTGAATGTTGAATTTGAAAAAAATAATCAAGCTTGGTTGAATAGTTGAAATAAGATAAAATGGAAACTCATTACACATAAAGCAGAACTTATTTCTTATATAATTATTTGTACAAATCATTTAAGATATCATGATACATTTAATGATAATAATTTGTGTTTTGTTGTTTTTTTCCCATCCTTCTCGGTGCGAGATCAAAGAAAAATGAGTTTGTTGAAGGATTCAATTTCATGTGATGGGTCATGGTAGCATATGGTTCATTTTAGTCATTCGAAAATATATTAAGCAAGTATTTTGTAAAACTCCTTTTAACTAATTGTAACCACATTGAATGTTTTAACAACAACAACAACAACAACAACAAACCCAATCCCGCCTAGGCGGGGTATGGGAGGTAAAATGTGAGCGAGATCCTACCCTACACCGGGGTAAACCCGTGTGTGAGGCTGCTTCAACGAGACCTCCGGAAGGAGTGCATGTGTGCTGGTGCAAAAGATAGAGATAGCATACGACAAAAACAATAGGCAAAAGTGTACTAAAGGAAAGCAAACAAACAAGCAAGCAGGGCAAATAGGAAAAGAACCACGAAACACACCCGACAAATAAGCCAATATCAAAGCGCAAGAAAAAAAAAAAACCAAAAGCCCAGCACACCAAAAGCATACCAACAAAAGGGGCAACCCAGAGCAAAGCAAAAGTATGCGAGGCATAAAAGCAGCGAGAAAAAAACACGTGGCACCAAAACCAAAAGCGGGGAGCAAAAGCGAGCGGGAAAAACCTAAGAACAACAATAGAGCAAAGCAAACCACGCACGGGGCCTAAGACTACGGCAAAGCAAAAAGAGGCCACACAACAAAACACGCAAGGAGGCAAAGGGGGCACCTAAAAGCGAGCACCTAGCGCCACTACCCATAATCCTAATTCTATCCCTCCACCCTTCCTATACGAGATCATGTCTTCGGTCAAACTAAGCTCCATCATGTCAAGCTTTAGTCTATCCTCCCATCCGATATTGGGTGCCTCGCCTTCCACCATCTACATCTAGCGCTTGACCCTTCTAACTGGCGGCGGCGTGGCCTCCTCTCGACATGTCCGAACCACCTCGACCTTCGCCTCTCATTTTGAAACAATATTCCCTACCTCAAGTTTTGCTCACGAAAACCGTTCGGGATCATGTCAACAAGGTTTTACCACAAGTCCATCTTAGCATCCTCGGTTCGCCACCTCTACATTGAATGTTTTAAGTTATACCTTAATAACTCGAACATAATTTTCGTTTTAGATAAAAGAGGAAAAAAAAAAAAAAAAAAAAATTAAAAAAATTGAGCCTTTATCTTAAGATCTTAACTTTAAACACCAGCTGCAAGTAGCATTGTTAAGCATTTATAAACTTTGTACAACAATAACAAAGAAATCTTTTAAAGATGCAACTCACCGCGAAGCGCGGACACATGATTCTCGTATACACACATAACATATGTTATTCCACTTCTCTCTCTATCCTAATAACACATCAATCTCTATCTAATTCCTTATCACTGCGGCCTTCTGCCACCATCATCGACGCTATTGCTAACATCACCACCTTAACTTGACGCTTTGGATGATGGTGTTGGTGGTTTTGGTGGCACTTTGTGGTTTCGGTTTGGGATTTTGGTTGGGGTATGTGTTGTTTTGGAATATTGGGTTTTGTTTATATCTATTCTCATTCATAACTTGTATTCATATCGTTAATCTGTATTCTTATAATTAACGTTTCTTTCAAATAATTAAACCACCAAGTAACTGCCATAAATATGAATTTTGGTTTAAATGCATACTTATAAAAGAGTTGACTATTTTAACTTTCTAAATTAATTTATGTTTTGAAAATTTAAACCATTACGCTTTTAACTCTCAAAATAATTTTGGAACATCTGGACATCAAAAGTTTCATGCATAGTTGTGAAATAGATGCTTATGTTTTTATCTTTTATTAAAACTAGAAGGCAATCTTGGTTATAATGACATAATTTATAGTGATAGATAGTTATTGTGATATTTTGGTTAAGTGTTTTGTGTAAGTTTTATATAAGTATAGTTGTTTGCCATTGGAATATCTTTTATTCTTGTCGTGGGTGATGCGTCTAAAGTTTTATCTGCGACTAACGTGTATTGTTAGTTAGTATCTCGTCGTTGATGTAATGTTTTCTTTTCGAGTCTCAAATATTTTTATATATCGTTTGATACATATTTAAGTCTTTGTTAGGTTGAATTATCGCGTGTTAAACCAGTTTCTTATTACGTTTTGATCTTTTCCAAAACATTTTTAGATGTTATCTGAAAAACTACTTGATATCGTATCTTTAATTTTTTTGCCTATTAATTGGCCAGTTGCCCCAGGCTGACTATTCACTACCAGTTATTATAAAATTAATTAAATATTATTATTATTTTTAAAAGTTATAAATTTAAATTAAAAATAGTTATTAGATAATACAAATAAAAAAATATGAGATGATATGTCAATGGTCCCACAATATAGGACAATAAATTAAAAAACTCACGATTATACCATAGATTAATAAATGTCAGATTATTGGTATCATCTCCAAAATTAAGCCCACAGATTACTATATATCTTAAAAAAGGGGGGCTGTTTTTAAAACGTCGTTAAATCTCGTCTTTTAAAACATGAGAATAGCGCGAGGGTTCAGTGACTAAAGTAAGTCGGCGATTAAATCTGAAGTTCGCGACTTGATAAAAGCAGTCACGAGGTTTAAGTGTCGTTAAAATAAGTCCGAACATTAAATCAGTTTATGTTTGGCAAAACAGTCACTGAGGTTTAAGTGTCGTGGTAAGTCGCTTTTAAGCCGTCCATTGCGTGTAGCGGTTTCATATTCGTTTAGCCCAAAAACAATAATCTGGTTTCATCCTAAATCTATTCCCTACCCACCATCCAAACGGGTCCCTAAATTTGATATGAACATTAGATCCACCGACGACGCGTTTTAAACCAAAGGCATACTAATAACCACCATCCTTCGTCAAGAAGCAAAACCTCTCTCTACAAAACCATTGAAGCAAAACAAATCCTCCCAAAATCAAGCATGACGTCATCGTCACCAGCCATCCTTCAATCACAAACCAAACAAGTGAATCCCAAACCCCAGTAGCAACCCCCGCTTTTCGTGCATTCATTAACAACATCACCGAAACAGTCAGATCTGGTCTTTCAACTCGCCGGCCATGGTCCGAACTAATCGACCGATCCGCATTCTCAAAACCTGACTCAATCACCGATGCCGCTTCTCGTATCCGCAAAACTACTCGTATTTTAGAGTCAATTACATAACAATAATCGCCTTGGTTTTAGGTTTTCACTTTTGATAACCCTTCTCTTTAATAACCCTTGTTGGTTTATTAGCTGCTTGGTTGTTTTGTACTTGTTTAGGCCCTCTGATCCGCCTTTGGTTATATTTGGGAGGACTTTTTCTGAGAGGGAGACTTTGGGACTGCTCATTGTTTCCAGTATTGTCGTCATCTTTTTGACTAGTGTTGGATCTGTTTTGATATCGGCTTTGATGATTGGTGCTGCTGTTGTTTCGGCTCATGGTGCTTTTAGGACTCCTGAAGATTTGTTTCTTGATGAACAAGAACCTGGTGCTTCTACTGGCTTTTTGTCTTTCCTTAGTGGTGCCGCTGCTAATGCTGCCGTTTCGGCTGCTCCTGCTGTTGCTGCTGCTCGTGTTTGAGGACGGTTCGATTTATCAGATCCGATTTATGTTTTTTGTTTTTCTTAAATTTCAATCAGTATCATTCAAACAATAGATTGTGCAGCAGTTATTATCATTTGATATGTTTCTAGTTGAATGCTACTTGGTTATATCAGATACATGTATTTTATACATTTGACATGATTATATTTCCAATGCCCCATTTATGTTTACATCGGTTGTAATGTGTGAAATCGTTGATTGTTATTCAAATTTCAGTTTGAAAACATGCACCATATGTTTTACCATGGAGGGCATTTTGATAATGTCATATTCTAGTTGAATTTTACATTGGGAAATTATGTTATCCCATCAATACCAGTGTCGTGGTGATCTCATTAGGTTTAAAGAGGGGTGCGCCTTTGGTCTGTCTTAAATGGCTTTTCGGCATCATGGCTAAGTAGGCTTGTAATGTTTTTATGAGCAGAGAAATCAAAACCTGACAGTCGATAAATAAGTAATGGCGCGATCATCTGCTGATGAATTTTGTTGCCGAAAGTACTAGGGAACGTTGTTCGTTTGTTTGCAAGTTTGGGATTTGTTAATATGATCTCTAAATATGATTTCAATACAATTAAAAGTTTTCAAGCTGTTGTTTAAGACTATAACAGGTCTTTTGCACATTTAACACTTCTAAGGTTAGCTTGATGAGTTCTGTTACAAAATACAGTCTATTTTAACAAGGACTACCGTGTATTTTCGTTTGGGTTCAGATCCTTCACACGAAGGGATAATTTGCTAAGAAAAACACGTAGAGTTTTAAGATGTGGTTTGACAGTTTTTCTTTCCTACATATTTGGAGAAACATAGATTTCGCGGCACACCCAATACTTTTGTTAAATGATACCCAAATTGACAAATTCATATTAGAGAGCCAAACATCAGTTTATGAGAGTTACTATTCCATTATACCCAAAGTTTTCCTTAATGAAAAACAACGCCACCTGAGATTTTCTACATTTTCTCACAAAAGTTTTTGCACGGGATTCATTCATTACAAAAGGTTGTGATTCTAAAGCTTTTACTCAGGTCGTTTGATTCGCATAATGTTTTTAAAAAGTTTTATTTTGTTAAGAGAATTGTAATGTGAATGAGTTGTAATTTCTCAAAAGATTTGTAACTGTAATCAGAATTATTTCTAATGTGAATGACTTGTAATTCTGTGCCTGGTTGTGCGGTGATTGAGGCCGCACAGTGTAAACGCGTCAAGTGCTAGATGCGGAGATATTGGATATGATTTTTCCCTTTCTCATTCTCTACTTGTTTCGAGAGCGTTAGAGTGGCGTCTTTATACTTTCGTATTTTTAGTATAATTCATTTTGCTATAGCTATAAGAATGGAAGCCCAGTATTATCTCGATTCTTACCAATTTTGTAAATCATATAAATTTCTAATAAAGTAATGTTATAATAAAAATTAATAATAATAATAATAATAATAATAATAATAATAATAATAATAATAGACTAAAATACACCGTTGGTCCCTAAACTTGTAGTGGAGGATCGCGATGGGACGAAAGCAGGCATAATCGTCATGCGGTCCAAGGCAGTGGCGATTAAATGCGGATTGGTCCCGACCACTGCACCTATATCGCGACTCTTTTACATTAGTTTCACGAGGGTAATATAGTCCAATCACATTTATAACTCAACCTGGTTAATACATAAACGGTTTACCATATACCATCTTCATTGTTTCCCGCCTTCACACAACCCTTCGCGCACACTTTAACAATGGCGGGGCAAGGAGCTTACTTATGCGGATGTAGCGATGAGATGGTAAAATATGTGAAGGCAAAATATAGAATACTTGGTTAAAAGAAGATGAAATGTCGATGAAATGTTTGATGATTTATCTGATTTGCGAAAAGAAGCTCAGTGATGAAAGGTTAGTGGGTTTTTGTATTTGTGTTATTCCCATTTAAGGGAGGCATAAATTACTCTATTGTTGGAAATCGAGCGGTTTGAGAATCATCAAAAGAGGATTATAGCAAGCTAAAGGTATCTGCCGATATGGTTGACTATGCCATAGCTACTTATGGAAATAAGTGGGATATAGGAGATGACATTCTTGATGTGATACTTGAAGACTTGTGGGAAAAATATGGGAATAAGGAGTCTCGAAAGGTCGGACTTTAGAGTGAATGTTTACAAGCTAAGAAAGTTGTAATGGGTCAACTACGATTATATCTACTTTGTCTATCTTTCAGATACTAACGTGAAGGAAATGAAGTTGATGTCATCATTATTTCGACACATCGATGATGAGTGTGGGAACATGTCTTCTAAGACCACTAATTCGAAGGTTCCTTTGACTTCAAGGCGTCAAGGCTTCCGCTCCCAAAGTTGTACTTGGTCTTGTGGCGGTACATGGGATGCTCACTAAGACAAATAGGAATGAGTGGTATGTGCCTCCCCTAAGGACCTCAAGTCTCCCCATGAATAACAAGCCTCCCATCAAGAAGTTCACTGTTATTTTTAGTTGTTGATGTAATGAAGATGTATAGTTTTTGGGCGATGATGGTTCTGAAAGCGATACTTGTTAACATGTATGTTTTGCTTCATATGGTGTAATTAGGTGGTGGTGTAGGTATATTTTGGAAATGTTGTTTTCATTTTATAGTTTGCACTTGCATATCCGGTTTAGGTGGGTGCTTGGAAAACCCATTTGACTTATAAGGTCAACATAAACCAAATTATTAGAGGATACCAAACGAATTGTTAGTTTTAAAATCTCGCTTGTTTGACTTATAAAGTCATGATTCAAATTGTAACCAAAATTCAATTATTATAACAAAAAGCACGCATGTCGATTAAAGCTACATTTAGGCGAAAGACAACATAACATTTAGTCTCTGGCGTTGCGGTTGGTTCAAGCGGTGTTTGTCTCAGGCGTTCTCTATTGTCGATATTACAAAATGGCTAGAAGAGTAGATGCTCACAACCTTAAGCTGCGAGAATTTGTGACTTTGAGTCGATTTTATCCAACACATATGGATGTCTTGGATATAACTCTTCACGGACACTCCATAGTAAGCTCGCCTATATGCATCTTGACCAATTTTTCCTCTCCCATTCCTCTTCAATTCTTTTTACATTCTCTCTCTTCCAAAACTTCTTGGAATGCTTCTTCATCCAACCTGCACCTTCTTCATTTTCATCAAATTTGTGTGTTCTTCTTGCTCGTAAAGTGCATCATAAAACTCTTGTTCCATAGTCTTCCTTATATCCTCTTCATCCATCCACTTCAAAAGTAAAACATTTGTACATCAACTAGAATGTAAACACACTAGAACAATCGTTATACAAATGACAATTAAATGAATACTTGTTGCCTACGCCATCAGCAATGCCTTTTTCTACCGAACCTTACTTTCCTTTGTTGGTTTGGTACTGATCCTTGTGACAACTAGACTTATTATGTCCAACAGTTTGACAATTGGAGCATTTAATGCATTTACGAGCTCTAGATTTACCCATTTGACTCAATTTCTCCGAAAGGGTTGGGTTTATGTATTTGAATTCAAATTTGTGGTAAAAATGTGAGAATAAAGTGCTTGCTATAAGTTAATGCAAGGCGGATAGGGGACTAAAACACATGTCCCCACACTCTAAATCTGTTTGACCAAGGACCATAGTTCCACAACACCCAATACAATCAAAACCATATTACAACTCTCTTGAGCGAATACAACAATTAACAACATAATTAACGAATTAAAACAATAGAACATAACATATAGATTCATTAACTTCATATTAAAACACTAGAACATAAATATTCGGTACATATTTTTCAAAAAAAAGGGAAAACATAACCATAGCATTTCCTTGTCAACACTTCCTAAGATGATCAAGGAAGTTGTTCTGTCACACACACGAGTGTGTCGACGAGATCATCCTCCGTATCTCCAACGCTTGACACATTAGCCTTTTGCACATTGCGAAGATCCTCGATAACCTTGTAGTTCATCACCGTGGTTGAAAGCCTTGATCTCGGAGATGTATTGTTGGGTTCCTTCATACCCAATCAAGTCGGTCAAAGTGTTTTGGAGTCCTTTAGCAATTTTGATGTCTTTATCATTTCTCTCGGATAAAGAAAAGAAATCGAGTCAAACATGTAGTCGGAGTTCGAAGATTTGGCGAGTTCTTCAAGTAGTGGGAAGTCACCATTGGGAGGTTGTTTCTTGTGATTGTTGGTATGCAATGATATAGTGTATTAACCAATAAATAGCAAAACAATGGGACGTTCCAAATTCGAGGACTAATTGTGAAGTTAGTAAACACGAAAAAGTCAAGTTTGTGTAACAAAAATACTGGAATTTTAAGTGAAAAAGCAATTGTTGGACAAATTGAGGACCAATTGTGACATTATAAACCTAGTACCACCGCAACTTGGCCTTTTGCCTTCCTTGATACGCATATACACAATTAATGTGTTTGGAATCACCAAAAGAACCCAATTAACAAGATCCGAAACCATAAACACTATCATAATAACCCGACCCATTTAACAAAACCCAATTAAAACGTAACCTAACATACATCCACACTCGCGTCTTGAAACACACATCTAGTCAAACCCATTGTTAAAAACAAAAACTAAGAATGAAGGATGAAGCATATTCGTCTCCGCGTTTAAGGATGTCAAGGAAGAAGAAGAAGGTGAGGTCTGTTGAGAATCCACTACAATGGGGTTTTGATTATAGCCCACTCGGTATGAGCGAGGTTCATTAATTAATCGTGTGCCTTTACCGTGATAGGGATATATTTAGTTCAAGCCTTGATAATGTGTTATCGAGATTGATGAACAAAATGGGCGTTGTTTTTGTGATCTAAACAATCCCTAGAAAATGGTTTGCATTTGATTCATCTTGACGATGTTGATGTTCATACCTTGTTTGGAATGGTGAAACAAATGACTCGGTTTGATATCTTCATAGCCCACAAGCCCCAAATGTTAGCACAATTTTACTTAAAAACATCGGTTTGAAGTTGTGGGTTGGGTAGGCGGGATGCGAACTTTAGGATGTTAGTCAAACACCTTTTAGGACTACAAGTCAATGGCGGGGATCGATAAGAAAAAATGCGGTGGAACGGGACACCAGAGTGAAAGGAGGGTAGTAATCAAGACGAAGAAGGGGTTGTAGCTAAAAAGGGACAAAATTAAAGGAAATGGAAAAGGAAAGATGGTTGATGAAGAGGAGGTTTGCCAGAAAAAGGAGACAAGTTGTTCAAGAATTTAAGCGAGGTTTAGACTGCAGTGAGGGAAGGCCAAATGGTTGAGTTTGCGGGGTTTGATGTTGAGAACTTGCACAGGTTTGACTTGGAGGGAAGGTGAAAGGGTTGGTGGTCTTCTTTGTCAGAGGTTTCAAGCGGTGTTAAGACACCACTTCTCAACAAAGAAAAGATTACAAGCTGCGTCCTAGCACTCTTCGACCAAAAGCGACCCTAGGTGATGTTTGGTGATGAATACCATGTCATGTGTTAAATTCCATTAACACCTAACACTACACTTCATAACTTATATGTTTGTAATTTGTATACTTGTTTTAGCGAGACAAGGTGGCGACAACATCATCAACTTAGGCCTATGATTTTGTCGGTTCAACAGTTTACGGATATCAATCTCATACTGTGTAGATCATTTGAAGATTCAGCATTGAGCGTTTTGAAGTTGAGCCCAAATTCATCTTCTATATTTTGTAACGAATCGGTAAATTAACATGTATGAGACAATGACTTAGTATCGGTTATGTTCAGTTTAATCAAACATGTATAAATTCAACTAGCTAAGTAGTTGATAATGTATAAATTTGTTTGTTAATCTGGGTAAATTTATTATTACTTTCTTTAATACTTTTATAAGTCATAGTAATAATAATAATAACTTTTTTGTTTGGTGGAATAACACTAATAATAAAGATTTAAATTTAACAAATTTAATAAATAATTATTTATAAAATAATAAAATAATAAATAAAGTTAATAACTAAAAATAAATAATTTTATTATAAATATAAAAAAGTATCATATATTATTTTTATATTATTTAATTATATAATAATAATAATAATAATTTATAAATGATGCTTTAAATTATAAAATTTTGAATTACAACGTTATTCAAAACTTTTATCCAACTTCCTATGTAGTATGAATCTCTTATTTGGTGTAATTAAATTTTAGAAACCAAATAGTCCACATAATATAATCGAACTACAATTCCTTCTAATCTACATGTCAAGCAGTTTACGTAATCAAATTGCAATTATATCCGATCATACCGATTACGACTAATCCAAGAGTACCTTAGTCATCTTAAGCATTGTGATATCTTTGTGTCTATGAAACATAAAATTAAAATGTATCACAAATCGGTTTACCATGTTACAAGTGGACACCGATTACACGTAAACAAAGTTTTCTTTATACACGCGAACAACATCGACACTCATCTCCACGTATGTATCGTCCAAAAGGACTTCTCTTCATTTAAAAACTTCACTTTAACTTTTACACATTATTCTTATATTTTGTTTCAGACATACAAAGAAATGAAATAGTCGAGATAACGGGAAGAAGTTTGAGACCTTTCAAAAGAGTAAACTTGCATTTCTATATAAATTAATAAAACTCTAGAGGTTTTGAAGTTGCATATGTAAGAGCGCTGGGTGTGATAATATGTTAAAACATATATTTTTTTCTGCATAAATGTCACTTCATCATTTTCATTTTTCACACTCACACATTAAAATATGGGTGTTCCTATTTACACTCTAGACATATATCAAAGTGAAAAATTTCTAGAATGGATCTGAAAACTGTGCCATCAATTGGACCTTAGAATTTTGTCAGTGCAAATATTATGATATTTAAATTAAACGGTCTTTTATGTTTTAATGATAACAAATATGTAACTTGTAATGTATAATATAAAATTTGCAAGTTACTCGTCTACATAAATCATCAAAGTATACATTTATCAACACTTCTCGACATCTCCAATCCTCTCATGCTTCAACACAGATAACCTACGTAACTCAGAATTAATGACGGGTCACCAATTACCAAGTTTAGACTTAGTTAATTGGGTTGGGCCAAGAAAATGGGCAAGCTCATTTGGAATCCGTATGTGGCCGGCTTGGGGAGCAAGAAAAAAAAAGAAAGATGTAATCTTGTAGCTTCCTATTACACACTACTTGATGAGCAAGAAAAGAAAGGACAAGATGGAATCTTGGAGCTTGCTATTGCACACTAGTGAGTCCTTTTTTATACACATTAGTGACCCTTTCTCTTCAAGAAAACTTTGCTATAAATAGCAATCTATTTTCCTCCTCTTGTTGTTGAACTCACAGCACACACGTTGATTTTCGATCGCTTTGCCGTGTTTTCTTGCATTTGTCGGCAACTTTCAAAGAAGCATGTCCTATTGTAAGACCCCGGCTACTCAAACCCACGAGAGAAGAAACCCCGGTTAGATCCACACACGCATGTTTCCTTTCAACCCATCCAAACACCAAAACGTCTGCCGGTCTAAGTGTGGATCTTCCATCTAATGGGTCAGTTAAAAAGTTTACAGGTGCTTCTTTCTTGACGGAGATCCCAGCACCCTTACAAACATCAAAAAGGACATCCCTAACCATATTGTGTTTGTACTTGAAGCCCGAGAGCTCTTTGCAATGAACCGCATGTTCTCAAAGGAATTCAAACACGCCTTGCGATAAACTGGACATATCTCTTCAACCGGAAATAAAAGAATCATAAAGAGATACTTTAGGGGGAAAAAAAAGAAGAAGAAGCTACTCATTTGTATTTACTCCGTGAAAAGTTTTAAAGGTTTTGTGTTGTTCCCATTCGTGACTTTAGAAGATCTAGTGGCTTAGCGAAGTATTTGTGCCCTAAGACTCTTAGATTTCTAGAAGATGAAACACTTGTAATTTGGCTTTCTGTATGTATATTACGAAAAAGAAAATACGTTCCATTTTTTTCAATGCAATAAAATGGATACATCTGAATCAACTTTATCTTTGGTGGGATGAAAAAAGACACTATGGCTGTGAGTTTGTAGCGGACTAAAACATCTGTTGAATTTTGTGTCCATTCTAGTAGCGCATAATAAACTCACATCACAATTTTGTGTCATTAACGACAAATGTTACTCTACAATACGATAAAGATGAAAACCACAAGTCAAGGTCTTAAAATACGCAGTCAATGTTATGACATTTGAAACACAAATAATATCCACTGTTCATACCAAGATAGTGGTGTAAAGTTCAATTTTATGAGACCAGAGACCCAAATACTAATCCTTCCAAGCCAGCAGAAACAGATAGACTAAAAAGTGGATCCGTTCCATCCAAAGAAAGAGCCCTGTGGAAACATTAAACAATATTAGTAAAATTTCCCAAGAAAGGGCCGAGCTACCCACTCCGTGAACATGAGCAGGAACTCGGGAAGAATGAAATAAATACAAATGCATGTCCACGTGTACAGCAAGTATTTTTGAGATAGTAATTGCAATGGCACTTTGGTTCAGCTAGTCTGTATGCATAAAGATGGCGCTGGAAACTTTTGGTCTTCCGACCTCCATATAGGATCTTTAGGTTGTCAATAGAGCTGAACTAAATTCACACATACGACCTAGAGCTAGCAAAACAAACAGGTTGGGTGGATTGAGGACAGGTTCAGGTTAGAACGTGTAACTTCTATGTGTGAGTCAAAATACATGTGCACGTTTAAGTCATATTATAAAGGGTTTATGTCATAAAATAGCAACGTACTTTTTCAAATATACCGTTTTGGTACGTGTATTATTTATGTTGTTCCACTTAATGTTGTGTACTTTCATGTTTTGTTCCATTTTGCACATTTTGATGACGTGTCACAGTTGAAAGTTTGACATGTGTCACCATTTATAATGTGACACGTCATCAAAATGTGCAAAATGGAACAAAACATGAAAGTACACAACATTAAGTGAAACAATAAATAGTACACGTACCAAAACGGTACATTTGAAAAAGTACGTTGCTATTTTACGACCTAAACCCTATTATAAGTTCTTGAAGGCTATGTGATTTAGAAAATTATCCACATTTGAATACCGCATATTCCATTTTTGACCCATTCAACCCATATGACGCTTTTCATTTTTAGTTAAGTTGATACATCCGACTCTTTTTCATTAATTACAACCCAAATTAACCCAATTGCACCTGTAATCTGATCCCTAATATTTTACGAGCCATCAATTCCTACCTTCAGAGTAGTGTACAGGCATTATGGATCAGTAAGTGAGTTCTCAGGTTGGGCATCACCTTCAGAGTACTATTTCCCTCCCCCATGTTGGTCGTGGCACCGGTTGTTGGAAAGATTAAAGCCAACTGAGCATGGGTGGCGTTATCAAAATATAGTAATTTTTATTTTTTAAGAGGTGAAGGATAACAATCAGTTGGTGAACGCTTGTTCCTCTAAATTAGTGTTTGTACGTCACCCGTCGTGGCCCCTACTGAAACTGACCCTCAGGCCTCAACCCATACCTGGCCCCTACTGAAACTGACCCATTTCAACCCATACTTGTCACCCAACCCACCTACCATCCAACTTGCCACCTCTAATGTTAAGAATAATTCTTTTGACACATTTGAGGTCCCCTTGTAATTATTTCGGAGGTAAGGATTAAGAAACTTGCCTTTGCGTCAAAAAACTTGAGGAAGAATCGAGACTTGGGGACAGATAACTTGGTACTTAGAATATCTGCCACTGCAGCACTCAGTTTCTTATTTACATCAGGATTTAGCCCCCCAATAGACACTATTTCACCATATGCTGCTGGCTCCTCAGTACCTCCAAATGCCATTGGTACAGATCCCTTTAACACGATCATCACATACTGTGCAACATAGAACAAAAAATTGCAGATTTTTATAAATATTGGAGATGCAAAATGAAGCAAAACCATAATGTAAAATAAAGATATTTGAATGAACAGAAATGTAAATAATAAATTCGGTATCAATGTGATAAAAATGCTGGAAATAGCACATATGTTATATTTGTTGAGGAAACAAAAGTACCCATCCCAAAGCATACATCTGACCTCAGCTATTTAAGTGTGTAAAGTGTAAACTGCTATTGTTGTTAAAATTTACATAAACTAAAGTTGACAATCTCTAACATATTAAAGAAGCAACAAGAATAAACTATGGGTATGTTTGGCAAAACTAGCATAACTCCAAGAGTTATCAACTTCTAATAAGGACTCATCAAATCGGTGGTTTCCATCGGTGAAAATATCACCATGTGTTCACTGAGGTGTCTAACGAACTTAAGTTTCTCATCCTTGTAGAAAAGAGTCAACATATTACTAACTATAACACATATTGTAATTTGTAACTTATTAATGACATGTACGCTTATCACAAAGACGGCAAACAAGTGCAGATATGATCCTTATCAATATGCAAAAATTAGCAAGCAAATATACTTAAAAGATGTAATGATGTCCAATTATGAAAAAAAAAAAAAAAAATTATTCTGTTAACTGTTAAGCATCCCAAACATATTATCAGACGTAAAAAAAAAAAAAAAAAAAAAAAAAAGTAGTATAGTACGGCTTCAGGTTTGCCGATGAGTTTGGCGACGACGGAAGTGGCTTCGTAGAGGATGGCGGAGGTATCAATTCCATCCAAGTTCACATTCGTTGAAAGATTGAAGCAAGGCATTTTTTCACACTATTATTTTCTTTCTTCACCAAACAAGTATTATCACCACTCACTCAAAATCCATTTCTCCCTTTATACCCTCCTTAATTGACCTTATGTCCGCTCACCTATTGATGACATAAATAGTTTAGATTTAAGATCCATACTGGGGATCAATCTCCACCATCCATTTTATTCGACCTTATGATTAATCGCAACAATTTAAAAACTCACTTTCCTTTTTTCATATATTAATAATCTCAAACCGTTAATCATAAAAAAAGATATTTTAATTATCTCATAAACAAAAGATATAAAATTTTTTTCTATTTTCCCTGAAATTGCCGTAATAAACATTAATTTGATCTTCTATAATCGTATATGATATGAATATCTCAAAATTATATATCTATGCGTATGATATTCAGTGATAAATTTCGATTCAAAAAATAACGTCTTTTTTTCGAAAATTTCAAAGTTACTTTGATCTAATTAAATCGCTCGTGCGGGATTAACCCAAGATTTAATATGTCTAATAAAATGTTTTAATCTCTAAGTTTCTTTTTAGATGTTTTTTTGCGAGAAAAGTTTTTTTCTTTTCTTTTTCTTATCTTTTTAAATCTCACCTTTTATTTATTTTCTAATGGTGGGGATTATTTGTATTTTTTAATCACTTTTTAATTTCACGTTTTTTTTTTTTTTTTTTTTTTTTTTTTCGCCGCCATTTTAATACGTTTTTCCGCTCTTTCCGCTTTTATACGCTTTTACGATTTCATACGTTTTCTTACGTTTTCGTCCGCTTTCATACGTTTTGTCCGCTTTTCTTACGTTTTCGTCCGTTTTCTTACACTTCGTCCGTTTTTACGCTTTCGTTTTCATCGTTTTCGTCCGTTTTCATACGTTTCGTCCGCCGCGCTTTCATACGTTTTCGTCGGTCTTATTACGTTTCGTCGCTTTTCTTACGCCGTCCGCTTTCATACTTTTCGTCCGCTTTCTTACGTTTTCGTCCGCTTTCATCCGCTTTCGTTCGTTTTCCGCTTTCATACATTTTCGTCCGTTTCATACTTTTGCTTTCTTGCATTTTCTTACGTTTTCGTACGCTTTTACCTTTTCTTGTTTTCTTACGTTTCGTCCGCTTTTACGTTTCATACGCCGTCCGATTTCATACTTTTTCGTCCGCTTTTCTTACGTTTTGTCCGCTTTCATACGTTTTAATCCGTTTTTACGTTTTGTCCGCTTTTCTTACATTTTCTTACATTTTCCTATGTTTTCATTCGCTTTCGTCCGCTTTCACGTTTTGTCCGTTTTCATACCTTTTTCTGCTTTTCTTACGTTTCGTCCGCTTTACGTTTTCTCCGTTTTGTCCGTTTTCATCGCTTTTCATAGGTTTATATCGCCGTCCGATTTTTACGTTTTCGTCCATTTTAGACGTTTTTCTTTCCGTTTTCATCGTTTCATACGTTTTAGTCCTTTTTATCCGTTTTATACGTTTTCATCCGTTTTCACGCTTTTCATTTCTTTTTATTCGTTTTTGTCCGTTTTCATCCGTTTTTGCGCTTTTATACGTTTCGTCTATTTTCATATGTTTTCATGCTTATTATTAAACTTTATTATATTACATGTCTAATATCAATTGTGATATTTATTATAAAAAGTTAATGTCTAATATCACTTGTGATATTTCATAAACAAACAAGTATGTTTTTAACCTTTAATATCACCGAGATATTTCATTTCTCTTTATATTTTTATATATTATCACCTATGTGTTTTCTAATATTTTATAATTTTCGATTCTAAGATAGTTTTGTGTCTTTCATCGCAATTGACAAACGCATTTTTTTAATGCAACCAATGTTATCTATCACTTGTGATATTATACTCTTAGTAGAAATAAAAGGGTTAAACTCTCTTTAGGTGAATTCTTATTTTGTTCAACAAAATGCTAATTTAATGCAACACTTGTTTGATTTTGAGAATATGTCAAATCTCTATTTTCATAGTTTGCTTCTTTTTTATTCATTTTGATATTTTTAAGTGAACTTATTTATCTCTTGTGATATAACACTGTAAGAAAGATGAAGAGTATTACACTCTTCATCATATATGTGTTATCAGTTGTGATACTCAACTAAGAATGTGAAATATTAAATTCATACCAAATGTGATAAGAATTTAGTATTTTACCAAGTATATATGAAAGAAATGATAATAAACATCACTTATTATATTACTGTGATGATTGTGTTCATTTTTTTATTTGTGTTTTTGAAAATATTTAGAAAGATTTTTGTGTTTTAAGATAATATGAAATATTAGAAAAGGTGTTTAACTGAAAACAAAAGATGTTATAAAACTTTTGTTAGACTTGTGGTATATTTTTCTATTTAATGGATACATTGTGCATGTTTCGATAGGTTTTATAGCGAATTTAAAATATCTATGGTTGAATCGACAAATTAAAGAAGTTATGGTTGAAGAAAGCACATCTTTATAAACAAACCGAGTAGTAAACACCGTGATATCACACATGATATCACGGTGATATCACACATGATATCAAAGGTGATATCACCTCACTTGTGATCTCTGTTGTAAAAATCGGCCTAGGCGGCCGATTAATCCTCGCATAATCGCTGATCGCTCACAAAGCGCCTTGATTTATCATAGTCGGCCTATTTAATCGGTTTGGCCGAACATCGCTTAAAAATTGGTCAACAAACCGATTTATCGGACAAAATCGGTCTAATCGGATTAATCGAACAAAATTGCTTAAAAATAACAAAATCGCTTAAAATCGGTCAAAATCGCTTAAAACCGGTCAAAATCATTAATCGATCAAAGATCGCTTAAAATGGTCAATGCACCAAGTAATATCTATGTTTGACTTTGAACTTTTAAGAATTATGTATTATGTTTATATTTGAACACTTGAAATATTTGAACTTTGATGCACTATGCTTATATCATACATATAATATAATATAATATCTAGAATTACAATTTTGTGCATAAAATTCCAATCCGATTAATCCCCGCCTAACCGATTAATCGCTAGCCCTACACTACACCGCCTCACTAGCGCCTAGTGCTTTTACAACCTTGCTTGTGATATCACGGTGATATCACCGGTGATATCACAAGTGATATAAACTATGATATCACAAATGCTATCACCGGCAATATCACACATGATATCAACGGTGTTATCACACATGATATCACGTGTGATATCACAAGTGAGTGATATCACCGTGATATCACAAGGGTTTGAGCTTCCTCGGTTTGTTTATAAAGATGTGTGCTATCTTCAACCATAGCTTATTTAGTTTGCTGATTCAACCATAAATATTTACAAATCCCGCTATAAAACCTATCGAAACATGCACAATGTATCCATTAAATAGAAAAATCCACCACAAGTCTAACAAAAGTATCATAACATCTCTTGTTTTCAGTTGAACAACTTTTCTAATATTTCATAATATCATAAAACACAAAAATCTTCCTAAATATTTTCAAAAACACAACCATCATATTCTTAGTTGAGTATCACAACCGATAACACATACATGATGAATAATGTAATACTTTTCATCTTCCTTACGGTGTTATATCACAAGAGATAAATAAGTGTCACTTACAAATATCAAAATGAAAACGTCTCGAAACGGACAAAACGATAAAATCAAAAGAAGAACGTATGAAACGGACAAAACGTCGAAAATGGACAAAACGTATAAAAGCGGACAAAACGATAAAACGGATGAAAACGGACGAAAACTTATTAAAACGGTTGAAAACGTTTGAAAACGAAAACGTCTAAAATGGATGAAAACGTAAAAAGCGGATGATGAAAACGTCTGAAAACGGACGAAACGTATAAAATAGATTTAAAAATACATGAAAACGTAAAATACGACGGCGTCTAAAACGGACGAAAATACATGAAAACCTAAAAAGCGACAAAAAACGTATGAAAATGGATGAAAATGGCGGCGTAAGAAACAGACGTAAAAACGCGTAAAACACGTCCGAAAAATGGACGAAAACGAAGAAAACGGATGAAACGTATGAAACGAACGAAACGTAAGAAAATGGAAAAAGCGATGAAAACAAAACGAAAACGTAAGAAAAAGGCGTAAAAAACAGAAAAAACGGACGAAACGGGCTAAAACGTGAAAAGAGACGAAACGTATGATAATAGACGAAAACGTATAAAAGCGGAGCGTCTAAAATGGATGAAAACGTAAAACGGACGAAAACGTGAAAGCGGACAAAACGCCTAAAATGCATTTAAAACTTATGTAAACGTATGAAAACGCATAAAAAGTATGAAAACGTCGAAACGGATGTAAGCGTGCGAAAATGGATGAAAACATCAAAACGTCTCAAATCGAACGAAACGTAAAAAGGACGAAAACATATGAACACGGACGAAAACGTAAAAAACGAAAACGTATGGATACAAATGAAACGTATGAAAGCGAAAAAAAAAAAAAAAAAAAAAAAAACTTGAATAAAAAGAACGTGAACTTAAAATAAAAAAAAAAAAAAAAAAAAAAAAAAAAGACATGAATTTAAAATGAACGTGAATTCCAAAAAAAAAAAAAAAAAAAAAGTTAATAAATAAGAAATATAAAAAGACAAAGAAAAATGAGAAAAAAAAAAAAAAAAAAAACTTAGGTTTCCATATTAAATCATAGGTTTATCCCCACCATTAGATTATACTAGATGGATGGTGGGGATTTGTCCCTTGATAAGCACCAAAATAAGAGTAAGCATTTGAAAATTCCTCTCTTAATCATATGATTTTAACAAGCGAAATAATCAATGAAAATATTAAAAGAAAAAATTGGCTATACACATTTTTCTTTTTATTGTAAATTAATATGGGCTTATGAGTTTAATGTCTATTCATCTATTAACCTTATAAATACATCTTCTTGTAAACTCTTGGAATTAATTAATCAATAATAATTATTTCTTTTCCTACATCTTTTACTTGTTCATTCTTTTCACAATATGTTATCAACATGAAGTTTGCTTCAACTAAAAAGAGGTAGGAAATTAACATACACCTTTTCGTGTGTTTATTTTTTTTTCCTTACCGTAACATGTTTTTCATCCTTATTTGTTTTCTTTTATTTATTTATGACATTCGAAATATGATAAGTTGTTTATTTATGAACTTCAATGTTACTTTATATTTGTAATTATGTTACACCTAAGAACATGATCATTCTTTGAAAATTATCTCAAAGTTCATGAAAACAATTTTATTAATTTAAACCTGCTATTATCATATGACGATAACTGATTCTTTCAAAGGGATTGTAATATCAAATTTATACTGCACAGTTAACATACTATCTATCTATACTAATAAAACACAATTTTAGTTAGCCCACTAATTAATTTTTTCTATAAATACCTTTTCACCTCCGGCTGACACGTGGCAAAGAATGCGAATAAATGTTCCAGCTCAAAAACGCGTTATCGGAAATTTCAAAAGCTTATAAAGTACGGAACTTTAATTCTGCTCTTTAAGTTAGGAATGTTGATTTCAGTATATTTGATCGTTTACTAATTACTATTCTATTGAATCTCAACAGAATTAATCTATTTCCCAATTTCTCCATTAAATCTAGATTCGAGAAGTGTAATTTTTCTTCTAATCTTGCAGGTTTAATTCTATGATCTTTCGTCTTCTTCATGTACTATGAAACATGGAGGCAAGCATTGTTCATAAGATTCAGTTTATGATAGTTTGTTTAGTTTGATTTGTTTAGAACATCTTCTTGATATTACTTGACTATGTTTGTATAGGTTCTTCTTGATACCGATTTTCATCATTCGTGTCTTTCCATAATAAAAATTTGGTGAAGCATAATAAAAAGGTTAGTCTTTGTTTGAATTTTGTTTGATTCTTGTATAATATGTTTTGTTTTGATTTCTTATTATTGACATTTTATTTGAATGCTATGGTTAAAGTTGAACACCAACTGTATGATAAAATGTCTGACTAGAAAGAGACATTGACAACATTCCAAATCACAAACATTTACGCAACTACTTGAAAAAAATTACATGATCACACCACATGCTTGATAAAATGCACATTAAAACGTAACCACCTATTTTCATGTAGTGAGATAGTTTCTCTAAGTGTTCATCTTATCATGAAAGTTTACTATACATAATAAATGGGGAAAATAATGAAGATGCAAGGTTTGTGACTTTTAGGATCATGAGTGTTTGTAGTTTCTTATCCATATAACTATAATGTAAGATCACGGTCAGATAAGCAAAAATTAGTAGAATAAAAAGTATGAATATTCAATCATTCTATAGGTGTTATTTGCTTATTCAATGAGCGGATCAAAGGCACATAAGTAGAGGTTAGTGAGTGTCTATAGGTAGACTGATTGTGTTATTTGCTTATTCGTGTTTGATACAAAGAATGAATATTGAATCATCATTTTAGGGTCTGTTGATATCTTACCAAACTTTTTATGAGTATCCCTTTTATTTTTGGTTTCTAAAAATGTATATAAGTATATTGATGTTACATTCAAGAACATAAGTTATAAGACCCGTGAGTTAAGAGTTGTATACTAATGTCCTACAAAAGAAAAATGGTCAATTGGTTGAACTTAAAGGTTGCATACAAATATCCCAAATAAGTTTGCGAACAATTTATAAGCTTCAATTCTACCCAGAGACACTTTTTGTCCAAAAATTGGTCTTTTTTTTCTGAAACATAAGCGGTTCAAATATGAGCTTTAATAATATGATTTTAGTTATAAACTAGGTGTTGCAGAAAATTATTTAGGACTTTTTATGCATGATTTTTGGTGACTTTTGACCCTTTTAACCCATTTTGAGTTGTAAGACTCAATATGGTAAAGTAATGCATGTTGTGTTTGCGATCTCTGTATATAGTCGTGTAAAAAGGATTAACTCTATTTATGTATATTATATGTTTTTGTTTAGGATTTTGTTTCTACGAATTGAATCATAGTCATACTCCTACAGTCATATCGAGTTACTCAACCTCAATTGACCATTACAAGAGTTTAAGTCTAATGATTGTCATTATGGGGCCCTTTAATAAGAAACAATGAATATTATTATTACTTGATCTAATGATTATTTAGGTTATAGTAGATATTAAGTTGCTTCTTTCATTTGTCATCTTTATGCAGATGAAGACATTCAGACTTGCGTCAAACCATAATTTCGTGGATCAAGTAAGAATTATGCACGAAAAGGTCATATCGACCATTTAGTCAAAAACCTAATGGGATCCAACTAATGTGGAGGCATGGCCGAACAAAGGTATTTAATTAACTGTTTCAAATGTATGCCTTAGGTTGGGATGAAGTCATTGCTAACCATGTCTTAAAATGGTTAAAAAATGACTGAAAAACAACCCTTGAACTATAAGGAAGTTGCAAAGTCTAGACATTGACACATAAACCATTATTCTCATACTCAATGAAATTTATATGTACTTTAATCAAATGTTTAATAATACGTAGTACGTCTCTTATAGTACTACTACAACTCTTCAAATTTACATCCTAACTCCACCACACTAGATAGTTATCGACATGAAATGTTGTACACGTCAATACCACTACTTACTAAACATTGGCCTTTCATGAGGTATAAATATCCATTCATACTTTGTTTTCCTTTATATTTTTTTAAAACTTGTCACTCTCTTTGACCTATACATGGTCGAGATGGATTGTTTGGATTATAAATGAAGGAATACATTAAAAAAGAATGAAGTATGTACCACTTTTGAATGGTTTATGATGATAATGTCAAAAGAGTATATCATAACGTCGCAAACGTGGTTGCATCAGAAACTTTTCAAATTACGAACATAGCCTAATTAGTTTTAATGCTAGAGATATTTGGATCTCTTTGTACTAAAATCAGAGAGTTTGAATGATGTTCTGTATAACTAATTAAGTTTCTATTTCACTAGCTCTTTAGTGACAATTTGTAGTTTGAAACATGGCAGATGAGGGGATGCTAGGTGTGAGTCGAAGTATAGTTCGAAGCATAGTTCGAAGCATACGTAAAGGTCTTAGCAAAGAGAATGATGGTTGGCATATAGAAGACATGTTTACAAGAGGTAGTGGTAGTCATGATGGGTAAAACAGTCGTTAATCACATTACGATGTATCTACTTAACATATGTTGTTAATGTTTGTGATCTTGATGCTCATGCTCAACAAAACTTGATTAATAAGATTTTTAAAATTGTTGAAGATAATGAAATCTTTTAGAGAATTTAAGGGATTGTGTTAGGATTTATAAAATCCTATAGTTAAAGAGTCGGCCACCTTAAGTATATGTATTCATTAGAAAGCTCGTAGTCGTAGTTATTTTAGTGTTAGTAAGTAGTTTGTTAAGTAACACCGTGGAGGATGGACGGGTCTTTACCTACTGTATGCCTGATCCACAGCCCGTAGGAGGCGTGTCTTGTAAGAACCTATAAATACCTTTTGCCTAGCAAGGCAAAGGGTTGGAGATTTCATAATATCATTTTTCTTTGTCTCACTAAAGTTCCCAACACTCTTCACTTTCTCTCTCTAGAACTCATTTTATACGCCCCTGTGTGATTTATTATGTGTATGTGAAAACCAATATGTTACACTTGGTATCAAGAGCCATGGTTTGATCACTCATCTTTCATGTTCTTGGATTTCTAGTGGTTTTCATAAGGTTTTTGGGTTTGAATGAGTTTAGAGTAGTTTGCATCATTTGGATCATTTCATGTGTTAAAGTTTGAATTTTGATAGTACTTTTGTGTTTAGAATCATTATAAGTGTTTAGGTTTTGGTTTGGAAGGCTTGAATCATCGTGGTTGGGTTGTTTTTGGATTGAAAAGTGGTGTTTTTGAAAGTTTTCTAGCATGCAATTTGTGTCTCGAATAGACTTTCTTCTATGCGATTTGTCCTAAAAACTAAGCGATTTGTCTCTTTAGTGAACGCTTTTTGAAGCGATTTGTCACACTTTGTATGCGATTTGTCATTTTCTGTGAAGCGATTTGTCTAGTATGCGATTTGTCTATTGAGACAAAGCAACAAGAAAGGACAAAGTAGTGGAAGTAGTAGGTGTACTTGTGTACTATGCGATTTGTCAGTTTATGCGATTTGAGTGTTATGCGATTTGTCTGCTAAGCGTTCTGTAAACTTAAGCGATTTGTCTATTAAGCGATTTGTTAATCAAGCGATTTGACACTTAAGCGTTTTGACACTGATGCGATTTGAGAAGAGTGCGATTTGACTGAAGGTGCGATTTGTCTAGGGTGCGATTTGACTGAAGGTGCGATTTGTCAAGTGTGCGATTTGTCTATTGAGACTTGTCATTTCTTCGTGTTACGTTTTACAGTTTTCTCTTGATTTAGTAAAATCACGTGAAAGAATCTATTTCCCGGTTTAATCAAAGAGTAGTAAAATCCCGTGGAATCTGTAATCATGTCTACGATCACTTCTTCCGCTGTCGATGACGCTCAAGCCGCAGGATCGATACTCGCCCTCCCATGCCGGATAGAACCGATTATGACTCTTGGGCTCAAAGAATCGATCGTATTGCTTAGGAAAGGAAAATGGGGTTAAGATACCATATCAAATGGAGACTACTAGGATATCCTTGAAACTTCACGATGGTTCGCTTGTATTGGGATTGGATAGACCAAAGATGTATGATGAGCTTGATGATAAGGAGAAAAGAGATACGATGCGCACATCGAGCTTCAAACATTATACTTCAAGGTTTACCTAAGGATATCTACAAGTCGATCAATCACAACAACAAGCTAAGGCGTATGGGATAATGTTAAGATGCTTCTCTCGGTTCGAATCGACGAAGAAGACAATGAGTCTCGACTTTATAATGACTTTGAGAATTTTAAAATGAAACAAGGGGAAAGTGTTACTGAATATTATGTGAGATTCCACAAGCTTGTGAATGATATGAGGAACATCAAAATGACAATGCCAAATATCCAGCTCAATTCAAAGTTTGTGAACAACATGAATCTCGAATGGCACAAATTTGTCACTACAGTCAAGCTGAACAAAGGATTGAGGAACATCAATTACGAGCAATTGTATTCTTATTTGCTCCAAAATGAGAAGCATGATGCATTTGAACGAATAGTCATGGAAAAGTTTAGTACCAGTACTGGTGATGCATGTTCTTCAAATGATTCAACTGCATTCTACACTAATGTAGGAATAACCACCAAAGCATCACAAGTCATACCTACGGGATGGTAATCACAAACTTATTCCAGATCCAAGTTATAAGCCTTCAGACTCATTCATGGAATAATTTGCTCATCAAGTGGCTCTAATGGTTAAGCAAAACCTGAACTTTACCTCACCTACCAACAATCATCTTAGAATTGCTTCTAACCTTCACAATCATGCTACGATTAAAGATGGAAGGGTAGTTGTGCAAAACGTGCAGGAAAGGCAGAATGCTCATCTTCCACATAATGAGCAAGGAAATGTTGGGGTTGGTGTTGGTTATGGAAATGCTGGTATAGGTGGAGGATATGTGGGTAATCAGAATCGTGGAAGGAACATGGCCCAGGGACAAGGAAAGCCAATCATGTGCTACAACTGTGGTAGAGAAGGACACATAGCAAGGAACTGCACTCTTCCAAAACGTCCACAAAATGCAAAGTACTTCAGGGACAAAATGCTGCTAGTGCAAGTTCAAGATAGTGGAGTTGTGTTGAATGAGGAAGAATTGCTGTTCCTAGCTGAGGGAAATGCAAAAACTTATGATGCTGATGTGGATGAACAGCCAGTGCAGGGTATGGGTCAGAACAATCCCAATGCATTTCAAGTTGCAGACTGTGATGCGTTTGACTCTGATGTCGATGATGAACCAACTGCCCAAACCATCTTCATGGCTAGCATTTCACCAATGGTATCTCCAAAGGTCTCTTCACCACAACATGCCATTCCCTCCAAGGAATCGATCATATCAGAGGTATTAAAATTATACGATGAGATTGATGGGCAAAAGATTCACGACAAAGTACAATCAACTGAAATCATTGAATCAAATATTGAAAATAAGGGTAATAGCAATGTTGTCCCATATGATCAATATATGAAACAAGATGAAAGTGAAATTGTACCAAGTGATGCATCTTCTGCAGTCAATGATAACTATATTTTTGATGAATACACCGCATGTGCTCCTCGATGATTCCATAACCTCCGAACTAAATGCCTATAAAGAACAAGTTCCCATATATGAACAACAGCAATTTGAACCGACTACCCGTGAGCGTGAGATGGATAACCAAATACGTATAATTATTAGAAAAAGTAATTTTAGGAAGAAATGTTAAAACAAGAATTAAACTCCTTACAAGAAAAGCTCAATAAAACTGTTAAGCAAAAGCAAGAACTTCAAGAAAATGTAAAAGTGCTTAAACAAGAATTTACTGCTAAGGAATCAAAACTTTTAAATGACTTTTCCAACCTAAAAACTTTGAAAAACAAACTTGAAAACAAACTGTACGTACAAAGGAACACCATTCATACTGCTCACATGATCACTAAGCATAAAGTCTTAAGCGATAAACATAGTATTCCCCTTGTAGAGGAACCCAATCCCGAGTATGGTAAAATAGCTAGAGCTGCTCATAAGGTAGTCTATGATGGGAATGAGATCCTTAAGCCTAGGCAAACACCATCATGTATAGGAAGCACTGAAGAGGATAGAAAATTAGAAGATGCATCTAGGTGAGAAATGGCAAAGAAGTTAAATGATCCTTTAGTCCCCAAGTGTTGTGTATAAAGAATAATATAATGCTTAATGATCAAATGGCGGAAAAGGTCATGATTACCTTGTACTAAAGAAAATTGGATAGCCTTGAATAAGTTTAAACCTCAAACTCAATTAACCCCTAACAAACCAAACGGATCCTTTATATTATCTCGTGCCCAATCGAGCAAGTATTCGTCAAAACCGAAGAAAGATTTGGATAAATGTCGTTTAAAAAGCTTTCGATTGTTGATAATCTTATTGATCAAGTTCTAAGAATCTCTCTCAATATGGTTTGTAGGAAAATGCCTCTTATAAAAGCTACCTTAAAAGTCATGTAGTATCATAAAGTAAAATTCACAAAATACCAAGAAAATAAAGAGAAAATAAAAAAGTCTATGGATAAATGATCAAGGCGATTAATAGCAGTATCCCCAATAGGTGTGATCTTTGAAATACACCTATGCATTTAGTGCCCAAATTAACTCTTTCTACTCAAAGCAATTTAGCTTTACCTTAATTTTCAAATCGGTTCCATTAAGGTGTGTTTGGTTTACTTTGTTTAACCGTGATAAAGGTTGTTCTAGCCTTTGTGTTTGTTTAGTGCATGTCTCACTTGGTTTAATTAGTTCATCTAAACAAGAAAAACTAGTGGTCATAAGTTGATAAAGTCAAAATCATTTTTGATCACACTTAGACAGTTAACTGTTTGATTTTCAGAATCCATGCTTATGATTTCTTGTTCATAAGTTGTTATAATAGCTTAATCTAGTCTTAATATAACTTAATATATCATAATCAGTAGCCTAGAATCATTCAAATCTCACATAAGTCAACTGCTTCATTTTCTCAAAAAGTCAAAGAGTGCTCTGTGCACAGTTGTGGTACCCTATTTCACAAGCTCTTAGAGAGCTTATTAATGGCCTCTAGCTTATGTGTTTTAGTTTTTTGAGAAGTTCACCTAGCTGTCTCAAGGTTACAAGTGCCTATTTTCCATTCATAGCTTATTTAATAGCTTTTTGTTTAGCTTATTTAAAACACCATTTCAAAATTGTGCCACGTATGCAGGTTTACACTCATTTTCAAGAGCTTGTAAAAGCTCTCGGTGCACCTATAGCTTGTCAAATTTGGTTTTTAGAAAGTCACCAAGCCATCTCATTGATCCAAGCTTAATTTTGTATTTTGTAGCTTAATAGATAGGGCTGCTTATTACTTGTTCTTTGTCCTATTTTTATGTAAAACTGCATAAGCAGTGACCTGACACCATATTCATAAGCTCACCACAAGCTCTACAGTGGTCCCCACAGTGAGAGCTTGGGCTTTTTGGATACCTCACCAACCCAGCTTGGTAACCAAGTGTTTGTTTTGAGCTTTAGTGCTTATTTGCTTAGCTTATTTTTCTCTTTAAGTTCCTCACAGGACTGTTTAGTTGAATAGTTTAAATCATAGTGCTTGTTTGCTTAATATAGCTTATCAGTATGTGTATTTGTATCTTTTTAGCTTCATTTCAGTAGTTTTAGCTTATTTACATCCTATCTCATCTTTGTTTTCCACTATTTAGCTTATTTGAAACTTGTTTGAACTTAAAATTATCAAAATAAGCCAAGAGTCAAAACTGTTGAGAAACATAAGCTTGTTCAGTGCTTATTGGTCATTTTCATAAAAAGTGGTAGTTGTGAAATTTGCTTATTTTCTTGTATATATGTAGTTTATCAATTATTTGTTGATTTTGAGAAAACGTGTAAGAAGAGAATTACACCCACAGGGATTACTTAAGGGGAAATGGTTTTTGAGCAAACTAAAGAGTGCTATTTAACTGAGGTCATGCCTTTCTTTAAACTACTTAAAGAACAATTTGAGAGTCTTCAAAAGAGCATAGATACAGAGATTAAAGAAATGAAAAAGGTGTTCAATGAAATGGAAATTGAGGTCAAAGATTATGAACGTGAACTTAAAAGTAACGAAATTGAGAGAAAAAATCTGCATATCTTAAACGATAACTTGATTTCTAGATGTGTTGCTCAGGATGTGTTCTACATTGTTACGAATTATTCTATTACTGCTTCTCAATTTCATGAATTATATGTTGCCTTGAAAGTTTCACATGATCGTGTTATTAAGCTTGAGTCCACAAATTCAAAATTTTATGAGAAAATAGAACAAGATGATCATGATAACTTGGTCAAACATTTTTCTAAATTGGAAGTTGAACATCTTGCTTTGCAATTAAAATATCAACATCTAAAAGAAAATGTTAAAAACTCAAATGTCAAGACATCCTCGGATGCTCCTGAGTTTGATACAGTTTTTGAAATTAGCAAACGTGATGAACAAATTCGAGCTCATTGTAACACGATCAAAAGATTGAAAACCCAAATCTCACAATTAAAGTGTGAAAAGAATGATGTGACTGGCTCCCAAATGCCTCCTCCTTTAGATTCTCAGAATTCTCAGAATTTTCATCTTCAAAACATCATTAATGCATTACAACATGAAAATGAATGTTTTCTAGCTGAAAATGAAAAGGTTAAATTGCATTTCAAAGTGTTATATGAATCAATTATAGTCACTCGTGACAAGAACAACGAAAAGGTAACTTCTTTGCAAAATGAAATTGAGAATCTGAAGAGTCAGGTAAAAGGGAAAATGCCAATCACCAATTATGAGACCACTGCACCAAAGGTGCCTGCTTGTGCTAAATATGCTATAATTGTGAAGTACATTCCACCTCATCTTAGGAATAATGAACTTGCACTTCAAACATATTTTTCATACCTTAAGGATAGTCTAGAATGTCTCCGTGAGATTGTTGAAGAGGATAAGATAGAGAAACCACTTGATAGTGTGATTAAGGATGCATGCTTATATGCCAAACGATCTCTGGAGCTGTTAGAATGCCTAATAACTATATGTCCTAAATTTGGTACTAAGAAAGATAGAGTAGTTATTCTATGCCCAAAGTCAAGCAAGTGTCCTTTGATGTGCCTCCTAGTACTTCAGATCCCATCACTTCTAGACCAGGAATGCAGAAAGTAGTGAAACCAACTAATGTTCCCATCATTCCCTTTACAGGAGTAATCAGTGACACTAAGGCAAGCAGGTCAAAGCCTCCAGGCAATACAAAGCAAGATAGGACCTCGCAAGCTAAGAGTGATCAAGGGAAGGAAGTAGAAGACCATCCTAGGAACAACAAGTTTGAGTTTAATAAGACGAATCGTGTTGATTCTAGTATTAACTATAAGCGTACTGTAATTAATTCGAATTATGCTACAATTTGCAAAACATGTAATGAATGTTTGGTTTCTGATACTTATCATGAATGTATTGTGAATGAAGTAAAATATGTTTCTAAGTCTCCAGTCAAAACTGTTAGAACTGCTAAACTGGTTAAGGATGTCAGAAAACCAAGGTGGAAAAAGGTTAAAAAAACATTGGAAACCAATAGGAAGAAAATTTAGTAATGTAGGTTATCATTGGAAACCTACTGGTCGTAAATTCAATCTTAATGAATTGTGCCATAAATTATCTAGTTCAATGCCCATTAGGAAATGGATGCCCACTGGTAGAATTATACCTTTGAGAAGTGAACACACTTTGAATAGATCTACTATCACTACTAGTCCTGCATCTACCTCTAATGATATCATTGATTCTGCTTCTGATGTGGGTGTTCCAATCTCATTTACTAACCAAATGGAACCCATTCTTGCATGGGGATCCAAATTATCCAGTCGTCCATACTTATCTGTGTTCAACCGCAGTCGATAAATCGCTCGTGGTATTTGGACTCAGTTGTTCCAAGTATATGACTGGAGATCGCTCGCGGTTCATGAACTTCGTGAGTAAATTCATCGGGACTGTTAGATTCGGGAACGACCACTTTGGGGCAATTATGGGTTATGGAGACTATGTTCTTGGTGACAGTGTAATTTCCAGGGTCTATTATGTTGAAGGTCTTGGTCATAATTTGTTCTATGTTGGTCAATTATGTGACTCAGATCTAGAAGTGGCCTTTAGAAAACATACTTGCTTCGTTAGAGAACTTGATGGTGTTGAACTCTTAAAAGGAACCCGTGGAACCAATCTATACACCATCTTCATCGAAGACATGATGAAGTCCTCTCCAATCTACTTGTTGTCAAAGGCTTCGAAAACAAAGTCATGGTTATGGCATCGTCATCTCAATCATTTGAACTTTGGAACCATAAATGATTTTTCTAGAAAGGACCTTGTAAGAGGTTTTCCTAGATTGAAATAAGAGAAAGATCATCTTTGTTCGGCATGCCAATTGGGAAAAAGCAAGAAATACGCCCATAAACCCAAACCTGCAAACTCAATTACGGAAGTTTTTCATACTCTTCATATGGATTTGTGCGGACCCATGAGAGTGCAAACCATAAACGGGAAGAAATATGTGCTAGTCGTGGTTGATGACTATTCTCGGTTCACATGGGTTAAGTTTTTGAGGTCAAAGGATGAAACTCCATATGTCATCATCAAACTTATTAAATAGCTTCAGGTTCGACTTAATAAAACGGTCAGAATTATCCGAACAGACAATGGAACTGAGTTTGTAAATAAAGAACTGAGTCAGTTTTACGAAAGCATTGGAATCAGCCATCAAAGAAGTGTTCCACGTACTCCTCAACATAATGGTGTAGTTGAAAGACAAAATCGGACTCTTGTCGAAGCTGCAAGGACTATGCTGATTTACTCAAAGGTTCCAATGTTTCTCTGGGTGGAAGCTATTGCCACTGCATGCTACACCCAAAACCGTTCCCTTATTCACACCACTCATGGAAAAACCCCTTACGAACTTGTCCACAACCGTAAACCAGATCTTTCCTTCCTTCATGTATTTGGTGCTTTATGCTATCCAACAAATGATGGTCAAGATTTAGGAAAGTTAAGAGCTAAGGCGGACATTGGAGTTTTTGTTGGTTACGCACCTAACCGGAAGGGTTACCGAATCTACAATAAAAGAACCCGAGATATCATGGAAACTATTCACGTCACATTCGATGAGCTGTCTGAGCAAATGGCTCCTGGACAATCTAGTTCTGGACCCGCATTTCAACATTCATTAAGTAGTCCCATTAGCTCTTCTCTTGTACATAATCCCTCACCTACAGTTCCATATGTACCTCCATCGGGAGAAGATTTGATGAAATTGTTTGATCCAATGTTTGATGAATACTATGAACCTCTTGATAATGCTCATTCTACACCATCAACAATGGCGACTCCTAATCCAATCAACACAGATAATCCAACTGTTTCTGTGTCTTTATCTCAAGAAGCACCTGCTGCAGATCACTCATAATCATCCTCAAATCCTCAATCCTCGAGTGTATATCATGGAAATGTTTCTGCCAACTATGACGGAGATAACCCTTTGCCACTCCAAAAGATGCACCGTTTGAAAATATATTTGCCCCTGAACCAACACCTGAACCATCTGCATCAGGGGATCCAAATTCTGCTACATCAGTTCCTCATCACCAACCACATGAACATATCAGAAAATGGACACATGATCATCCATTGGACAACATTACCCGTCTCGTCCGGTATCCACTCGTAAATAATTTGCCACAGATGCCTTATGGTGCTTCTTCAATTCGGAATTATCAAAGATTAAACCTAAAGATGTCAAAACAACAATGTCTGAGGACAACTGGTTTAGTGCTATGCAAGAAGAAATCCATGAGTTTGATCGTCTTGATGTATAGGAATTAGTACCAGCTCCAGATTGTGCTATGATCATTGCTCTCAAGTGGATCTTTAAAGTAAAACTTGATGAACACGGTGATGTTCTGAAAAATAAGGCAAGACTAGTGGCTAAAGGGTACCGACAAGAAGAGGGTATTGACTTTGAGGAATATTTTGCTCCGGTTGCACGAATTGAGGCTATCAGAATCTTCCTGGCTAATGCTACTAGCAAGAACATGATAGTTTATCGATGGATGTAAAGACTGCATTTTTGAATGGAGATCTTAAAGAAGTAGTCTACGTCAGCCAACCCGAAGGTTTTGTGAATCCAGAGCATCCTACCCATGTCTATCGCTTGAAGAAGGCCCTTTATGGTTTGAAACAAGCTCCAAGGGCATGGTATGATACACTGTCAAAGTTTCTCTGAACTAATGGATTCAGTAAGGAGCAGTTGATCCCACATTGTTCACCAGAAAGTCAGGCAAACACTTAATTCACGTTCAAATCTATGTTGATGATATTATTTTTGCCTCGACCGACCCTAATGAATGTGACCGTTTTTCTAAGGAGATGAGCTCCAAATTTCAAATGTCTATGATGGGACAAATGTCATTTTTCTTGGGATTACAAATTTCACAAAGTCCCGGAGGCATTTTTATTAATCAATCCAAATATGCAAATAAAATTTTAAAGAAATTTAGATTTGACTCGTGTGACCCTGTTGACACTCCTACGGTGGAGCGCACAAAACTGGATGAGGACCACTCCGGGATCATGGTTGATCAAATCGGTATGATTGATCCTCGATGTACTTCACACCAATTAGACCCGATATTCTGTCATTGTATGCATGTGTGCTAGATACCGTGCTAAGCCTACTAAAAACACCTTGAAGTCATTAAACGGGTCTTTCGAGATCTCCAAGGAACCATTAACATGGGACTTTGGTATCCGAAGGACACCAATATGTCACTAACAACATATGCAGATGCAGACCATGCAGGGTGTCAAGATACACGTCGAAGCACGTCAGGTGGTAATCAATTCTTGGGAGATAAATTAGTAAGCTGGTCTTCAAAGAAAACAAATGAGTACGTCTATATCCTCTACAGAGGTGGAATACATAGCCATGTCATCTTGTTGTGCTCAAATCCTATGGATGAGATCACAATTGTCTGACTATGGCTTTGAATTCAACAAAATCCCTCTATATTGTGATAACAAAAGTGCCATTGCTCTCTGCTGTAACAATGTTCAACATTCAAGAGCAAAGCGTATCGACATTCGACATCATTTCATTAGGGAACACGTGGAGAAAGGTGTGGTGGAACTATATTTTATGAGAACTGAATATCAGCTGGCAGACATCTTCACTAAAGCTCTTCCTAGAGAACGTTTTAAGTTTATTCTTCCACGACTTGGACTAAAGAGTCTACAACCGGAAACACTCAAACGTCTTCAAGAGGAAGAAGAAGAGTAAAGGCTTTTCTTCATCTATTCTCTGTACATATATTATCAAAAAGCAAAATACAAAACTATAAAATCCACAAAAAGAAAATATAAAAATATAAAATTTTAAAACCCATAAAAATCAGAAATTTTTTGAAAAAGTCAAAAAATATATTTTATATATCATGCTATATGATTTCGATAACATCTACGGACTTAGATTTGTCATTCGAAGAATTACACGGGTCTTTAGATGAAGTTCGATCAGTTGTAACTAGCTGGGGTAGCCCGCGCGTTGCTGCGGGTTTGTTTTGTTATTTTTTTTCCGCTGCCTTTTTTGTTTCTTACGAATGTAATAACTTTGAAATAACGGTAACGACTCTTATAAATGAGGGAGTCATATCTGATTTGAGTTTGTATAGAGAGTTAAAGGGGAAACTTAATGAGTGAGTCTAAACCTTTGTTTCATTTTAAGGTTGGGCGTAATAAAAGGCCTTGACTCAGAAGGTTTCCCCCCGACCGATCGACCTTATTACACTTGTGGTACACGACTCGGTCGTTTCACGAAGAAAAGGAGAAGTGGGTCGTGCCACTTGATAACTAAAGATTATATTTGGATGGATTGTTGTGTAAATTACATAAATATTCTTTTTCATTTGGTCATAGATACATGAATATTATGAGTAGATGATGACAAACCTATAACTCTACATTTTGAGATACATGAATATTATGAGTAGATACATTTTTAGCTGGTTGGAAAAAAAACCAATGACAATTTATTTTGAGAACTTATAATATCAGCATACTGAATTTACAATTTCCAAATACATAATCAACATTACCCAAACACTACTACTTGCTCTCTTCCATCCTCCGTATTCTTATGCATAAGTTTTGGTTTCCACATATTCATGAAATTTAAGTGAAACTATCAAAGATCCGGTCATTTTGTATAATTACGTTAATTTTTCTAAATGGTTTAAAGTCAGAGACTACGTACCCTTGTGATAAAGGTGACACCAACTCGGATATCTCCACACCATCTTTCGCTACTATCCACAACGCGACACTTCTGAGGATGTAGTTCTACAGTTCCATTCTCAGTTCCTAGTTCCAATAGCTGCTTCAAGTATATCCTGAATTCAGAGTAACAAAAATGAATATGTTTGAAATATGGCAATTGAAGTATCATCGGTAAATTTACAAACATTTTTGTGAAACCGCAATAAGGAGTTTATCATAATGAAGGTATAACGTTGTTTGTCCGATGTTATCATCAGATGAGAAGATGTCGTGATCCACATTGACTCCCCATATCATATGTCAATAAAAGAATAGCGGGATTTTTTTTTTTTTTTTTTTTTTTTTTTTCCCGGTGGTCAAGAGCGTGAGGCGGCTTTGTTGCAACATTGACATCATGTGATCCCGGACAGCAGTAAAAAGTGCGAGTTTTCGGATATGGAATGTTGGGGTGTTATTGTTATGAGAATCTTTCAGCTATGTAGCAATTTGATTTGCTAATCAGGCCACTGAAGCTGCATTTAAGCAAGAAAATAAGCGTGAGTGAGTCAATTTTACCTAGTTACTTGTATTTAAAGCATCCTAACATGAACCAACGACATATTTGGAGAAGATTATATATATACTTCTTTCATTTGTATACATTCTCAGTAGCTATAGTTAGTGAGGAATAAAGTATAGGCACGGTTAGGATAACGAACTTGAAACGCGAAGCCCGGCGTCCCTCGAGTGAGTGGTTAGTGGGCAACAACACCGCATTTACTTTGAAGACTTTGAAACTTGTTTATGTTACGGTGTAATGTGATCTGACCACGCTTGTGGCTTTTTTAGTATCTTAAACAACACTTTCAAAAGGTTTAGAAAAACTGAAACCATATTTTATATCTTATACCAGTTAAAGTTTTTATTATTGCTAACGACGTAATTACAACTACATACTTGCATTCTGAAGTAGATTACCTCCAGTTGTTGCTGAGCCGGTGGCTATAACGGGTTGTTGTTCAAACATCCGTTCTTAGACACGAACTCAAGCATCAAATAGCTATTCTCTCCCGGTTCCAATCTGGTTTTTTGCTTGGAAGATTTTCTCTTCTTCAACGCGCTACAGGGTCTATTTCCCGACCCTTCGACAGAAATTCCTGCACTTGGGTTAAATACTCAAATAAGCATACAAAAAAAAATTATGTAATGGTCAACCTGCTAGAAATATTTAGGCTGCCATTTATTTCTCAAGACCACTCAAGTACCAAGTTATTATAGCACCATTATATAGCATACTTAAGAAACTAAATACTCTACGTATCACATCATAAAAACCTCCAAGTGGTGATAATAGTTCTCAAGACCACTCAAGTACCAAGTTCTTTTAGATAATTTGAACGCCCCAATGAATAATCAATCAATTACAACATTCGGAAAGACAATAACAGATATAACAAATGGATGAATAAATGAATGTTACCTTTTCGTAGTATTGGCAAGGAATCAAATGTAGGCGTTCTATCTTGTCTAAAGCGCAATAAGATCTTCACTCTTCGTTCTATACAACTACTCTTGTAAAATTGTATACTTGAACTCATTACACACCACTATACATTATATATGAAAAAAATATTGATTTTCACCTTCTTTGCAAAAGACCATATCTTTTGGAACCTTCAATGAATGGTTCTTAGTGGAAGACAGTTTTTATACCTCACTCTTGCCATAGCTCTCATCTGCTGCTTGTAAGCTATTAAGCATACACTGGAAAACATAACACAAACGTGCTGAAGCATTGCCGTTTCAGCTTAAATTCTTGTTGCTATCTCCCAAGCATTGTCGTTTCAACTTAAATTGTTTCTTCAATTGTTTACGGACTATAAATTGTAAGTATATCTATTGTTACACCTTGACTATTCCGTTTGATTAAATTCCTCCAACTCCCCAATTCGAGCAGCGTAACACATCAATCATAGTGTGTCAAATGATAAACCATGTAACCCATATTGTATTGAATGGAAAACAGGTAACACCCAAGCATGGTCGCAACAATGTTTGTGATGTGGTAGCCTCGCCAAGATACACATATCATACACATTTGCATAAAAGTTGTTAGGTCATTAAACAAACAATTAAATGATGATGCTACGGTGTTCACTTACCTCCAATAACCCATAAACCCGGACATCACACGGTCCTCATTCATGTATTCACAACCAACCACCAAATACAAAGTTGGAAAAAATGAATACCAAGGCTCAAATCGCCTATGTGATTTAAAGATGATTAATTACACCAAGCACAATTTTTTTAATGCTTGATCAAGATAGTCTATAGTTCCACTTGGAAGAAGCGATCAATCATTATAGCGGGGCCGCAACTACCACAAGAAGAGTCGTGAGGAAGCAACCGGAAAAGCGCTTTTTAGTCGGCTTAGTTGCCACGGTTCGCCTCTTTGGTCTGTTTGAAGAAATGAAGGTCACATCGGACTTACTTAATATCTTTTAAGTTGAAAAGAATACAATAATATAAATATCTCGGTCACTATATACATAAATCACTATAATGATGTCTAATAAGTTCTTTCAATACAAAATTCTAAACACCCTCTAAAGCTAATTATTTCACGTTAATGTTTTCTAGAACAATCGAAATTCTTACGTCTTCTTAATAAGATCTACCAAATGTTACATAAGATTTACCATTAAGGTCTCTCTAACTAATAGTATAGGCTCAAGTGCAAATATGGTTTAAACATTACAGGACAATTTTATAACCTTTTCAAGTATTAGTGACCAAATGGACAAACTGAATCACCGGTCAAAGGGATAAGCGATATGAGTTTAAGCGGCCAATGGGCCAATACTCAGATTGAATAACTCTAAAAATAACGTTAACTGCTAAAAGAGTGAGAAAATGGTTTACATGGGAATGCAAAGATGGTTTGACAAAATGTAACTATGACATTGATGAATATGACTAAACAAAATATGAGCTTAGGCTAAAAATATTACATTTTCTAATAAAGGGCTCACTTGCCAATTAGTCTAGGTACTATTGTAACCATATTTTTACTGTAAGATATCTTGTTTACACCATAATCAAAAACAAAGTAAGGAGCTTATTAATAGATTATAGCATACCTCTAATTTTTTTTCTCTAACCCATTTCATTAAATACTCGTTGCACCCTTCATCAAGCATCCATCATGAGGCACATATAACAGCTTAAGTTTTAATAACCAATCCCAGTTCCCAAACGCCCTTTAATCACATAAACAACCAAATCCACTCACGTCACTAATGCTGATTCTAACAGCAAACACACAAAATAAATAGGCCCTTAAATAAGCTTACCAAGACAGTGCTTAAAAGCCGGGCAAACACATCATCCACTCATACAGATTGAGCACTTGAAGATCTTTATAATCGTCGCACTTCTACTGAATAGCTCCTCCTCCTGCATTACCAAAAACAAAGTGGTAAAACTCAATTACCCATTATAATCATTTCATATGGGGCGTACAATTAAGACCAACAAACATTTTTTTACATGTCAACAAACAGTTTATGGCCATCATCCAACCTGCCACCAAATAACATAAACCAACAGAAATTAGATATCAGGTATGTATAGAAAAACATACCCATAAAAGGAAAACGGAGTGACTCAATCATAGTTGATGAATGGAGCGGCTCAATCAATACTTGAGGCAATCCCATAAACCCCTAAAAAAAACTGTAAATCATGACGGAACCTTAATTTCAAAAAAATAAAAATTTGAAAAAAATACCCAAACACCCCCAATTAAAAAGTGTCTTACGCACACATTTTTCAATGCAATGTTAAACGATGCGAAGAAGACATAAACGGGAAAAAAGAAATACCAAAATCAGCAGGAAAAGGATACCTGACCACTGGAAATCACCCACATACCGCCAACTCCCACTCTTCCAGTATATGGATTGGGCTCCTTTAGATCTCCGCCAACCCCATTGTAGCACAAACAATAACGCACAAATCTGACCCCACGACTATGCTTAGTAGTAGGCCTATCCCTACACCGAAATTTTATTTCACAATAATTTATACCCGATTAACGAAACCCTAATTTGTAAAAAAAATTAAATAATAAAAAGCGAATGACTTACATATATGTTTATGGAATCTGATATCGGTTTGTTTGGAGATCAAAGCGTATGCGTGTGTGTGTGTTCGGATGGATGGATCAAGAAGATTCCCCCAAATTAATTCAAACCCTAAATGATGATATAGAGAAGATAAATGAAAGTGGTAGATTTTTCTAGAGAGATGAGATGAGAAACGTGTGATTTTTAGAGTATGTGTAGTACAATGTATCAGTTATGTGTGTATAGGCTGCAAGTATGTATATATGCATGAACAGTAACTTCCCAAACACACTCCAGCCAATGGGGTGATGCCACAATGATTTTTTTGGTATTATACCTTGTATAGGACCAATCAAAATTTGACACCACACCATTTATACCATGTATTTTTATACATCCTCCAACTCCAATTAGTATATATTATAATATATTAAAAATATGATATGGAGAAAAATGATGGTTTATTGTCATTTCAGACAGTAACCCGTTTTTAAAGAAAGAACAGAGCTATGCTTCATCCAAATTTAAAACCTCACACTCTGATTCTAAAACAAAATTTATATAAGGAATATTTGTCGCCAAAAAGACAAATGTTTCCAACCAAATATTTTTCCTTCTAAAGATTCTTCTGAAAAATATTTGTCATCTAATGAAAACAATATTGCTTTGAAAATAACTCGATCTTTTTTTTGAACATCATCTGGGCTTATCATCTGTCAACATATCTATCACTCAATCAACAACTTACGTCATTGATTGAGGGGGAGAATGATTTCAAACATATCAAAAAGGATATTTTTCAAACAATTGGCACGTAAATGTTCAAGGTCTAATTTTAGATAATCATAAAGAACAATGTTTTATACAATTGGATCCAGACCAAGATTGTGTTTTCATAAGATCATTAAGCATGTTTTAAACAGTGGAGTTTAAAGTCTCAAACTCTGATTCTTATCAATTTAAATGTTTTCAAAAGAAAGTCACAATTCTTCTCATAATCTTTCAAAATCAATTTAAATCAATAGAGATCACAAATCTCAAAGGGTTTGAAAAGTGTGATCAGGGGAGAATTTGTGATTTAAATTGGATTTAAACTGTTAATTTGATAAGTGGTTTTGATAATATAATAGCTAGCACTCCTCCCTACATGTGTCAAACAATTTCAGAATTTCATGCACATGTTAAGGGGGAGCATTCATCTATGTTAAACCAAAAATAATTGAAACGTGATTGATTTGTCTCAAAGTGCAGGTTCCCTCTAATATGTGCAAAACTCTTTCGAACCTCGATGCACATATTGAGGGGGAGCAATCTATTGAAAACCTCATCCTTCCCAAAATATGTTTTCCAAAATACTTGAAATACTATATTTGATCGGGGAAGTGATGATGATATTTTTAGAAAATGATTAATCAAAGATTGGATCTTTCGTTCACAATCTAAGATTTCAAAATTCCTCTTGCCTCCGTGAGCCAAAATAATTTCTAACAACTGAAGCACATGTTGAGGGGGAGCATTTCTAAAATATAAAAAACAATTAAGGTACAAAAACGCTTTGATTTTATATCACATGTACCTTGATTGATTTTCAAATGGTTTTCAATTGGTTTCGAGGCGGAATGAACAATACCTAAAGACCGACCAAATTTACTTTATGCGGGAGATATAAGGATGGTTAGGTTAGGTATTCGTTCCCATGATCCCGCCAGAGCGAGAGGGATCTACCGAGGATAATCCACTAGTTAGTGTAGAGTCCTTAGGTATAATGAAAAAGGAGAAAATGTGAAATGGGAAGAGTGTTGACTAAGATGAGAGAGAGGATGGAACAAACCTAACAAGGTTCTAGTAATGAAGTCTCAGAAGCTGAGAAGGGATGAAGAATGAAAAGAAATGAAATGAGAAAAGGGTGAAAAAAACGACCATCTAATAATTCAACCTTAGGCGTAAACCGGTTCAACAAATATGTTCTGGTGTCTACTAAGGTAACACCGGTATTGAAGACAAGACTTCATGGACCCGGTGGACGCGCCGCACCAAACTTCCCAAGCTACTCAAGTTCCTCTTAAAAGGACTTGTTTCATTCTCACGGGGAACCTACATAATCCATCGACTTTCTCTTAGAGATCATTGATATTGAAGAAGGAGACCCTCTTCCTAGCTCCATCATAGGAAACCAAAATGCACTATTGAGTCTAGAGCCAAGAGATCATCAGCAAATCTCATTAGGACACAATCAATGAAGACTCACTATTTCACACAATGTGGAAAGTGAGAATATACTTTAAGAGTCCTACACATTATCCTTGTGGTATTGCCAGAACATCCGAGTGATATGTTAACATATTCACAATGAAGATGGAAAACCTTCTAGAGCCAACATCAAACAAGTTCTTGGTGGGTGGCATGTGAGATCTATCCAATAGATCAACCATGTGACAACCGAGCGAAATGATGGGCGATTCACACTTGAATCAATCACGGTTCGGAAAAGGATTGACGGATACCTTTGAAAAACCGATCGTTGTGCTCGAAACTATTTTCTATATCTCATCGATTGTGTATCACATATTCAAAATCAAAAGGTATTTATGATTGAAAATTGATTTTCCTTATAAAACCTTCGTTGTATTGCGAAAATTACTTTCTATTAAGCAATACACGATTTTTTTCAAATAAGTTTTAATCAATCAGTAAATCTCAATTTGTTGGTTCACTCACTCCGTGTTGTCTTCTTTGAGATGTTACGGTTTGAGAGCGGCTAGAGTATTGCGAAACCCCATCAAGGAGATTCTTGAATTTTACACGATCACAGGCGTGCTTGTCTTGATCAAAGGGAACCGTGGGCGTGTACCTCAATTCAACGAAGGTGATCAAAGACACTTTTCGTGCGCTTTATTGCTAATCGTTGTTTGTAGGAACACCGATGGTTGCGGTGATCGAATTGAGAAGTCAATCCATAGCCGCATGCTCACACATCACATTACTTCAAAAGAAATCATGATAAGTGCACATCTTCATCAACTGACTCTGATATTTTTAATCCATGCTTCTGCTACGCTGCTGAAAATATCATGAATTAACAAAAGCTTCCGCAACTCTGATGAGAAGATATCATGATAAAAAAATATGAGCATGTCGGTCCAAAAGTCACAACTTCACATGATGGCAACACTTCAAAGGATGAGTCAGAGATTTATGATGGCTGATGATCTCAATGCTGGTTCAAAACTCATCATCACGTGGATCAGATAAAGACCTCCACTTGAAATAACCAAACATGCGGAACTTGAAGAATCAAAGACTACTGGCTACGAAGCAAAGAACTTAATCAAGAATCCAAGAACACCAAAGTGTAATATCTGTTTGTAATTAATGTAATTGAGGTGACCTCCCTTAGGGGGAGATTGTTAGGATTTATAAAATCCTATAGTTAAAGAGTCGGTCACCTCAAGTATATGTATTCATTAGAAAGCTCGTAGTCGTAGTTATTTTAGTGTTAGTAAGTAGTTTGTTAAGTAACACCATGGAGGACGGACGGGTCTTTACCCATGTATGTCGAATCTACACCCGTAGCAGCGTGTCTTGTAAGAACCTATAAATACCCTTTTCCTATCAAGGCAAAGGGTTGCAGCTTTCATAATATCATTTTTCTTTGTTTCACTAAAGTTCCCAACACTCTTCACTTTCTATCTCTAAAACTCATTTTATACGCCCCTCTTGTGTGATTTATTATGTGTATATGAAAACAAATATGTTACAGATTGTGTTGACAAGTAAGTAATCTTACTCTCTTTGATTGTTTATGTCAGTTGTTAATGAGTACTTAAAACAATAATGTCGTTGTTGCATTCGTTAATTTTTAATCTCAGGATTGGAATATCACTAAGTTACGGTGTGTTTAAGATTGCTTATTGCTTTCATTTGTTTGAAAATAAGGTTTGGCAGAATTTTGAGTATATAAGCCAAAAAAAAACTATGTTGCATTTTGAAACTGCATTAAATAAAAAAAACACACACCCTTTATTATTGCTAATTTTAAATTAAATTATTATTGCTAACTTTAAATTAAATTATGCTTCTGACCTATACTATTTAGGATTTTTTTCTGTGGGTCTCTGATTTATTCAAGTGATTGCCGCAAGGAATGACGTGATAGCTCCTGTAAAAGTAATAAGAATGAAAGCCGTAGGTGGGTATTCAAATAAAGGAGAGCTAGTGTAACCATATATACATAAATGGATTTTTCGGCTATTGTGTTTCATGTAACATGTGTTTTGATTATTACCAACTATACATTTTACGTTTGTTTATCAAGATGTGGTTCTTTGTAACTTATAACTTCATAATATGCAACGTCGTTTACTACATTCTAAGACGTTGCAAAAAAATGTCCGTGAATTTGACGGGTCTTTTAGCTAGTATTATTATATAGTTAGGGATTAAAATTTACCTCTTGTAATTGAGCCATATTTATCAACGAATTTTGTTGTTTGTGACTCGTATGGATAAGTTACGACTTCACTGTTAGTTAGTCTCTATTGTAATTGACAAGAGCAATAAATGTTCTATAGTGATTACATAAAGAGAATTATGTTTTTTTTTATTTTCATGTTATTATCTTAAACTCTCTTATAGTTAACAAGAACAATAAAAGTTCTATTGTGACCGCAAAGAGAGAAACAAAATAACACAACCTTATGTTGTTGTTTGAAAAAATACAATTAGAACATCAAGTTCTAATATGATCTTTGTATAAAGATCAATATCATAACCTCATGTTATGAAGGTAAAAAAAACAAAATTAGAACCTCATGTTCTAATATGATCTTTTCATAAGGATCAATATCATAACCTTATGTTATGATGTAAAAAAAATAGTTAGAACCTCGTGTTCTAATATGATTCAATTAATAGAATCACTAGCATAACTTAATGTTATGTTTGAAAAAATATATGATTCCCTGAAGAGAATCAAAATAACATAATTTATGTTATTGTTATATATTTGTTACTAGCTTCATAACCCGCCAGATGGGCGGGCTAGCTTCATTTAAACAATACTAATCATAGTTAGAATAACATTGCGAATACTAATATAAATGGATTATTGAAATAAAAGTACTTAAGTTGTATGAAAAATTCAAATTAGTTTATTATATAAAAAAAAGACATGTGAATAAAACAATAGTCGATTGAACGAACATTAATAAAACATTATAGTAATATGCACAAGTGAACAAATACACTTGAATTGTACTACTAGTTCGACCTTCGAAAATACAAAATGTCGGTTGTATTGTATTTAATAATTTAGTTTTTGAACAAAACACGGACATATATGTTTGATGATTCTTATGAGGTTAATATGGAGTTTGAGTTTTGATAGTCAAACTAAAGAAACATTACTAATCATAGTTAGAATAACCTTGCGAATACTAATATAAATGAATTATTGAAATAAAAGTACTTAAGTTGTATGGAAAATGTTAGGAATTAGAAAATTCCAGAGTGAAGAGTCGGTCACCCCAAATATTATCTAGCATAAGTTAGCTCGTAGACTTGTAGTTATTTACGTTATTTAGTAGTTAAATAGTTAATTAGTAGCGTAGATTAGTTTAGTGCTACACGTGGAGGAAGGACGGGTCTTTACCCACTGTATCCCTGATCCACAGTCCGATAGGAGGACGGTTTCATTGTAACTATAAATACCCCTTCCATGGATGGAAGGGGTGGTGCTTCTCATTCAATCTAACATTTCCTTTGTGTAAACCTCTAGCAAGAACACCCTCTCTCTCTACTTTCTCTCTCTAAAATGGTAAACATGTATTTTGATCATCCAAGACCACCCGAATCATCAAACACAATAAATATATCGATCCTACAATTGGTACGAGCTAAGGTTGTTGTGTTTTGATGATTTGTTGTGGTTTCTATACATGTTGTTATCTTTGTATTGGTACTTTTTGATGGACGAAAACTGTTCCATGGTTAACTGTTTTAGATATGGTCTCATTTATAACTTTTGGTCTAATATGTTTTAAAATTGTTGTGGTATTCGTGGTATAACATGTGCTTAACATGTTTTTTCTTGCATCCTTTTTTGGTCAAAAGTTACATCTGGTCTTGTGTCTATGTCCTTACAAAAGTCCAGCAGTCTTGTTACTAATATCTGTTGTGGCTTTGTACCAAAACTGATAAGAAAAGTGGTCATATGGTTATTACAGAGCTCAAAATGAGTCAAAAGGTTGTATCTTTATGATAAGCTTTCTGGGTAACTATGAATTTGGTCGGAAAACGGTCAGAAAACTCGCCGGAAAATCTTCATAGCGACTTGTCATTTTTTGTCCAGTTTCAGTGTTTCTATGCTAGCGACTTGTGGTTGGTTTGACTATTTAGTCAAATTAATGATGCAGCGACTTGACTCCAAAAAGTATATCGACTTGGTAAATTAAGCTAGCGACTTGTTTTTTAACAAGTTAGCGATTTATGACAGCAACTTGTAATGAAAAATTTTAGCGACTTGTTACTGAACAAGTCGTAGCAACTTGTGCTAGCGACTTGGGCTAAATACTTTAGCTAGCAACTTGTTTAAAATGGTTAGCGAGTTGTTAAGATTTTGACAGTTAGCGACTTGACTCTATACTTTGGCTAGCGACTCAAGACAGAAAGGATGAAGGAGAAGTAAGACCTCGACCACATATACCACAAGACCACGACCACTAGACCTCAACAACAAATACCAATACAAACATATACCAATCAAAACTCGACCTCAGGTTATATCCATCATTGGTCCATGTTTAAACTAAAGCCATGTAACTTAATGAAGAAGTATCTACATATCCGTGACTCATAAACATTCAATCCTCTTAACCTAATCTAGACTCACTTCAAGACCCTCTCTATCACTCTTCAAACGCGACTCAAAACAAAAATAAACACATGATTGATCTCGAAATTGGTTCGGTGTTAATCATTACAAGATTTTTAACCACCCTCGTCAATGATCAATTGCTTGTGCTAATATCCGAAACTCATATAATCGATTTTTAACATGATTGTTAAAGTCGATTATTGTTTCGACTCTAAGACTCATGGACAAATAACAACGAAAACCACAAATTTTAGTACCAACACGAGACCCTTATTAGGTCTTGATGAGCGTGTTTATGTTGCATCTTTCGTGGTTTGTTCTCGATGCTAATCACTTCCTCTAGCCATCCTGTGGCGAGGACATCATAAAGCTCAAATGATCGAGGGTAGATCGATTATTGAGTCCACAATCATGAAACTTGGTTTGTTGTGACAAGTCTATGAACCATGGGCGTTATAGTGAAAGGTGGATGTTTAACATGTGTTGTAAGATTGAGATATCTTTTGATAAGAATCATTTTGATAAAGTTTTTGTGTTGAAAGTTGCGTTTGGAGAAAGCGGTTGGTGAGGGAGGCGATTTTTTAGTGAGAATAAGACTAGGTTTTGAGTGGTTGTGAGAAATATTAGGGTTTGTCCAGTATTTACACTAATACTGTCATGGATCAGGTATTTGTGTATTGGATCGGATTCATCTAATTTGATGTGGGCCTCATTACTTGTTCGGGCCCAATGAGTCTCACATGCTGATGGACTGATGGGCTGATGGGTTTGATGTGTTAAATTATAAGCATTTGTAGTTTGGGTTGACAAGTAAATGGGCTTATAACAATCATGCTTAAACGGATTAACAAAGGTGAAATATCAAAACTTGTATATTCTATACATGTTTTTGATAACTATTGATTTTAAGTGGTATATTGATTGGTATTTTGGGTCATGGTAATATTTCACGGAGGATACAAATTCACGGCTTGGGCTTAATTTTCTTAAAAAGAAATTTATCATTACGGAGTATGATTGATTTACAAGTTAGTTTGAACATCGGGCCATGAAGCTTGGATTTAAATGACGGTCAAATGGGATTCTCAATATGAGATCGGTTTATGTGATTTAATGATGAGATTGATTGATGTGGTTTATTGATATAATTTAATGATGATGAGATTTGTGGATGAGATTTGTCGGGTTATAAGATTTGATCATGAGTTTTGATGTAAAGAGTTGGTAATGGGTTTTGATGCGAGTTGATGATTTGTTGAGATTCGTTGTCATACTTTGGTATATACATTTTCACGGAAAATATTATGTCACGGCTTGAAGTATTTATTGGAAAATGTTGACTACGGGGTTGTTTGGACGGTATCTCTTATTTGGAATTGAAGTGAGGTTTTCCGGGCGCGTTTACTTATTTTCGTCTTCTTTCTTTCTACCCTTCCGCGAAGATGACTTGTTTGGGCGTTTATAGAGGGTGATAAAGACTTGGCTATTTAGTTGCGTTTGTGATTCTTTCTCACTTAACCCACAACGTAGCTATCACTTCGGTGTCTCACTCAGTTGAGAATGTCAAGAGGTTTTGTACATTGGGTACACCGTTTCTTGTTCACGAGGATTAGTACAAGTTTAAGTAACAAATCTGGGGATTTTCACTTCATGATCAAGTTTGGCATATCGGGTTTACTTCTCAATGTGGTCACTACAATAGCCGACAGAATGCGTGAATGATGTGTTTACCAAAGTGTTGATTGGATGGTTGATGATGTTGGATTTTGAACCGTTGATGAACCGCTGCATATTCCCCTAAAACAGATATTCAACGAAACCAATGTTGTCTGAACATGAACTGACATTGCTTACGGTTTTGTCTTGATTTTGTAAAATCCATGAAAGAACCTATTTCTCGGTTTAAATCATAGACTTGTAAAATCCGTGACAATGGAAACATCCCGGTATTAGTAAAGTTCATTTCGGATCTATCTTACGGTTTATTCTTGGTTTTGTAAAATCCCGCGAAAGAAACTATTTCTCGGTTTAAACCATAGAGTTATAAAATCCCATAATGATGGAACCATCTTGGAGAAGAGAAAGTATAATTCTGGATCTTACTTGATGTTGGTGCTACGGTTTCTGCTTCAAAGAAGGGATAAAAGGGTGTACTTCATGAATTGGGTGTGTGTTTGGGTTGTCTTCATGGCAGTTTGGTTTTTACAAGGTTTTACGGGGTTACGTGCTTTTAATCATGGTCGGGATGAAACCATTATCAGAGTTCACTTAAAACGTCAAAGGAGGCTAGAGTTGAGTTTTAATCAGAAGATGTGACAACGGAGTTAATTCACTATTATTTATTTGAGGTTGAAGTGAAATATCACGGGCGAGTGTACTTAGCATCTGAAGGTATCGGGGATGGTTGGATAAAGATTCTTCATGATCCTTGTTCGAGCTTATTATCAAAAACGAAGACTTGGAAATCTAGTTATTGTTGGGTGTCTTTTACCTTTTCTTTTACCACTTGGGGGAATTGGGCTCATACCACTACAAAATAACTATCACTTTAAGGAGTTACGTTGTAGTGCTCAGTGTCACATTCAATTGTGGATTTTCAAGAGGTAATGTACATCTTATACTTGATTGTTGGTTGGTTGAAGAGTATAGAGTACATAGAGAGTACTTAGAGATGCTAATGGAAATCGGCACCGCTCTTTGTTACATATGTGCAAGTGTAAGTCACGAGTTCGGGTTGTTTTACTTCAAGGTCAAATTCTTCATATTGGGTTTTCTCCATCAGCTGTCACTACAAAGAGCCTACTGAATGATAATGGTGATTGATTACATGTTTTACCAAGAGATGATGAAAAGAGAGAGATTATGACGTATGAACACAACATTTCATGCCTCGTTCCTCAAAGAAAAGAAAAGTGTACGCTTCAGTGCGCTTTATCTTCTGAAGAAGAGAAATCTTCTCACTAATGACCATTCTCATCAACATGCTTCATACTTTTCCATGCGCTTGGTCATCAAGTGAACCGGGCTACCACCGATTGTTTTCTCATTCCACTTGCTCAATTATAATGAAGATGGCGACATCATGTCTTAATTTTGGGGAGAAAGTGTGAATAGAACATTTGGATGATTTCACTTATTTAGTCAAGAATGGCATCTCCGTATGCAATTCTTGAGGGGAGAAGAAGTGTGAATTTTTTGCATTGTTGATTGACATTTGAGAATATAAATAGTCATACGGCTCTAAACTCGTGTAAGAACCGAGCTTCTTCTTATCGGGTCATCTTCACATGGAGTTTTCTCTTCTAAGAGCCGTTGGTTGACATCTTCACTCGGATTGATGAGTTTATCGACAAAGTGCTTCGGTTAATGCTTCACGTATACATCAACATGATGATTCGAACAATCTCTCGTTCTTGTTTGATGTGATTGGTAGTTTGGTGTTACCATCTTGTGTGTTCATTGCGACCGATTCTTGATTTCCTTGATGAACATCTTTCTGTTCTTGTTTGATTGGGAGGATTTTAGTTAAGGGATTTGCAAGATGTAAGTTAATTGGGATGCTTTTTGGTGGGATGCTTTTTGGTGTGAGTTGAAGATGTTAACTATCTATTCCCCAACCGGACAATCTAGAAGAAGGTCGAGTCTACAATCGGTTCTACATTTTCTTTGTATGATTAGAAGACTAAAAGGCGAGTTGCATGTGATTATCAAAAGACTTCTTCTTATTATGGGCATTTATCAAACAGTTGTCGGTTTAGGGAGAGCACTAATTGGGGAGTTTGAAATGCCAAATTTAATCCCTAATTAGACTTGCTCACGTTATTCTTGACAAGTTGACTCTCATAGATACATCCGAGCTAATGATGTTCTTCTCAAAATATTTCTAGTATACGGACTTACAAAGAGTTGTTGATTATCTGAAGTGTCAAAAACCAGCAAGGAGTAAGGAGATAAGCACCTAAACGCGAGTAAACTTGATGAACTTAATACTTCTAAGTAATTGAAGATACCCCGGGAAGACAAATGTTATTACCGCAGAGAAACTCAAGGTTTGACTCATGACGAGTAAACTTGATGAACTTAATTCTTCTAAGTGATTGAAGATATCCCGGGAAAACAAATGTCATGACCGCAGAGAAACTCAAGGTTTTACTCATCAAGGCGTTTAGTGTTAGTATTTCATCTACGTGGGGGAAGTGATGTTAGAAAGTTTCAAAGATAAAAGAGGTACACTAGTGTGTGGTGATTTCGATGGTACCGCAATGATCGGGGAGAGAGATTGTACATTGGGGATGCTCAATTGTTTCACTTGAGTGCTTAATCGTGATTCGAGAGATATAATCACTTATTCGGAGTTGACATCCATGATTGTCACCCGCAGAGATAATCGATGACTTGGCCTCGCTTCTTCAATGTTATCGATTATTCATTCCTTGTGTATTGGTATACTTGGATACTTGAGCTTCATACACGATCATCGGGGAAGAAAAATGTGAACATGGGAGGTGTTTTCATTCCCTCATGATGTGTATTCGGAGAGCTCTTGGATATTGGTGTACTTGGTTCTTGAGCTTCATACACGATCATCGGGGAAGAAAAATGTGAACATGGGGAGGTGTTTTCATTCCCTCATGATGTGTATTGGGAGAGTTCTTAAGCATTATACAAAGAGGTGATCGCATCAATTCAACTACTTGGGGAATTGTTCTCTTGACACCTTTTGGAATGGATCGCTTCATACTTGATGGAAAAGAAATTTGAGAAGATTATTTATACGTGGGATGATACGTTGTTTGTTGTTCTTGTTGATGATATAACCCGAGCGGAGAACCTCGATTATCGATCTTTAAATGGAGCAATGGATAAATGATAATGGTGTGCTTCTTGGTGCACTGGCTAATGGAAGCTTGAAAGAAAGCTTTGAATCTGCTCGGCTAAAGGTCTTTCGGTTTAGGGGAAGTCGCCAAAGTCTCTCTTCGGATGGTTCAATTTCTTTCTTCAATGCAAGAGCCTTGGAAGCTTTGGTGGTGAATGTTTAAGAGATGACGATTTCTATCTTCTACAAATGGTCGCTTCGATATCCTTATCTCGGTACTCGTATCATCATCTTCTTTTACTATATCATCTTCTCTATCTTTGTATATATTTATTAAAACCAAATACAAAAATATAAAACCAAAAAAACAAAATAGAAAAATATAAAATCATCAAAAACCCATAAAAATCGAAAATTTCTAAAATACCAAAATATGTTTTCCAAGACATGTCTTACGTATCGATAACATCTACGGTCTTAGAAATGTCATTCAATAATGGCACGGGACCATAGATGAAGTTCGAGCGAGAGGTGTAAATATTCTTTTCAAAACATGTCACAAATCAAATGGCTTGCGATTACTTGATTGTGACCCGTGCTTAAACTAAGGCTTGCTATTATTTCGAGATAGCAACCCGCTCTTTAAAAAAAAGGAAAGTCTTGCGCTAAAACAATTTTCTAAAAATTCGTGCACTTATCCTAAAACTAATAAGGAAAGTATGTCGAAGGATCATTGTTCCTACTCAAATATTTTCTTTCTAAAATTCTTGAAAAAATATTTGTTGTTTTAACAAAATGGTGGTTAATGAGTTGCTTTAAAACAATCGATTCGAGTTTTTATTAAATTTGCAAACTCAATCAATGACTTGGTAGCTTTTAAAATTTTCGAAAATGAGTCATTGATTGAGGGGAGAATGTTTTCAAAGTTACATCATCTAACGACTTTCTTAATCATCCTCGTGCTTATCGTAAAATATAATTGCCTATGTTGAAGGACTAGGTTTCTAGGATGTGATTGTTAGGATTAGATGATTATAGCTTGATGAACACATTATTCCCATACCTTTTATGATCTGATTGATATGTTGAATTGACTTTTATTAGTCCATTCTTGGTTTGGGTGATGTCGACCACCATAATATGTATGTAATGTTCACTAACGTATGCGCATATCATGGTTTATAAGAATGTTCCGATCCGGATCCCACAAATGATGATGATTGGATGCCGTAAGGAAAGGGTAACTATTTCTTGGGTTGACAAATGAAGAAAGGAGCTTAATTGGACTTCAATGGAGAGTTGGCATAAATGCAACGTAAGAGGTCTCCTTGCATCGCAGATGGTTTTCTTAAGTGATTGAAGAAGCGGAGCTTAATTTGACCTCGGTTGGCATTCAAAATGCAACGTAAAAGAAGTCTCACCGCATCGCAGATGGTTTTCTTCCAAACCCTACTGACAACAAAAGCGGAAGCTTCTCATCCACCTAACGTATCTTTGTGCGGGGATAATAGTGATGATACCATTTTCTAAAACTTTGAATAATATTGTTTTGAAAATGGAAAATATTGTTTTGAAAATAAATTGGACTAAATTTTGAAAATCACGGACTTCTTTTATCAAAACCTAAGTCACTCAATTATCGACTTGGTCATCGATTGAGGGGAGAGTGATTTAAAATAAAATATTTTCAAACAATATTTCATCGAAAGTCCGTTTGTATGCTAAAATGTGGTGATCTAAAGATTTAATGTTATGTCATGGTATGGTTTTCTTTAAAACTCAAAGATCTTACAAAATGAAATTTTTTACATTCTTGTTTGATTGTGAAATTATTTTATTTTACTTAAAGGTCTCTTAAAATTATCATACGACACTAACAATCTTTAATGTCGAAAAATGGTCCTTATCATCATTTTTCAAAATTAAATCTTGCCACGTCTTTCCCCAAACTTTCTAAATGATTTAAATCGATGGGATCACAAATCTCAAATGGTTTGATCGGGGGAGAGATCGTGATTTAAATCTCAAATCTGTTTTAATGGAATTAGTTTTAGTCCTTTATAAGCACTCCTGCCTCCATGTGCCAAACGATTTCAAATACACAATGCACATGTTGAGGAGGAGGATTTATCTAAAAACAAGATGAGTATTTAAACCTGGCCACATATTCTCCCATGTTTTCCAAACCTGATTAAATCACTTGAGATCCAAAATCTCAAAGGGTTTGATATTTTTGATCGGGGGAGAATTTGTGATTTAATAATGAAACTTGATATAAGATGATCGTTTTGATTTAATTGTGCAGGCTGCTCTCTCATATGTGCTAAACGCTTTCGAATCTCGAAGCACATATTGAGGGGGAGCAAATAAACTATCGAGTCAAAGCTTTTAAAGTGATTTATAAAGTACCTTGATTGAGTTTTCAAATGGTTTCTTAATGGCTCTTGTGATTGTGGATGTGCTTCAAATTAACTCTTGCCTCTATGTGATAAAATAATTTCAAATATACTATGCACATATTGAGGGGAGAATTTACCAAAGAAAATCAAATGGCTTTTTCAGTATGAAAATTGTGATCAAAGAAAATATTTCAAAGTCCTCTTGCCTCCTTGTGCTAAACAATTTCTAAATCATACGCACATGTTGAGGGGAGTTTTCTAAATGATCAAAACTATTAAGGTACAAAATGCTTTGATCTCGTATCACAAGTACCTTGATTGTTTTTCCAAATGATTTTCAATTGGTTTCAAGGAAGAATGAACTGTACCAAAAGACCGACCATTTTACTTTATGCATGGTGTTATAAGGATGGTTAGGTCGGTATTCGTTCCACGATCCCGCCAGAGCGGAGGGATCTACCGAGGACAATCCACTAGATAGTGTAGAGTCTTTAGGTATATTGAAAAAGGAGAAAATGAGAAATGGGAAGAGTGCGGATGAGACAGAGCTAGTACTGGAATAAACCCAACAAGGTTCTAGTTATGAAGTCTCGGTAAGCAATTGAAGGGTTGAAGAATGAAAAGAAATGAATGTGAAAAGGGTGAAGAGAAATAGCCCTCCAATAATTCAACCTTAGGGCGAAACGGGTTCAATACATATACTCTTGGTGGTTACCAAGGTAACGCCGTTATTGAAGAAAAGACGTCATGGACCTAGTGACGACTTGCACTAAACTTCCCAAGCTACTCAAGTTCCTCTTAAAAGGACTTGTTTCATTCTCACGGGAACCGACATTATCTATCGACTTTCTCTTAGAGATTGTTGATATTGAAGAAGGAGACCCTCTCCTAGTCTCCGACACAGGAACCAAATATGCACAATTGAGTCTAGAGCCAAGAGATCATCCACAATATCTCGTTAGGACACTAAATTCTTGAAGACTTGCTTTTCACACAATGTGGAAAGTAAGTTTATATTAAGAGTCCCACGATTATCCTTGTGGTATTGCGGAACATCCGAGTGATATGTAAATATTCACGATGAAGATGGAAATCCTTCTAGAGCCAACATCAAACAAGCTCTTGGTGGGTGACATGTGAAATCTTGCAAAAGATCAAGCTTGTGACAAGCGGATAGAAACGATGGGCGATTCAATCTTGAATCAACCTTGGTCCAGATTGGAATTGATGAATACTTTTGGAAAACCGTTCGATGTGCAAACCTTCTTTTCTCTAGCACGTCGAATGTGTATTCATTTCAAATTCAAAAAGTATCTCTGATTGAAAATTGATCATTCTCATAAAACCTTCGTTGTATTGCAAAACTCTTTCTTCTAAGCAATACGCGATTGTTTTCAAATCATTTTCATCAATCGGTAAATCTCAATTTCTTTGGTTCACTCACTCGTGTTGTCTTCTTTGAGACGTTCGGTTTGAGAACAACTAGAACATTGCGAAACCACATCAAGGAGATTCTTAGGAATCCTACATGATCACAGGCGGTACTTGTCTTGATCAACGGGGCACCGTGGGCGTGTACCTCAATTCAACGAAAGTGGTCAAAGACACTTTCGTGTGTTTTATTGTAATCATTGTTTGCGGTACATTTGGACGGTTGCGGTGATCGTAATTGAGGAGTCAATCCAAAGCCGCATGCTCACAACATCCACACTTAATTGAAGAAATCATGGTGGTGCATATCTACATAACACGGCTCGATATTTTTATACTATGTTTACGCTACTGTCTTGCAAATATCATGAGCTAGTAAAGCTTTCGCTACTCGATGGAAAGATGTCATGATTCTAAAGTGTGAGCATGTCGGTCCAAAAGTCACAACATCACATGATGGCAACACAATAAAGGGTGATCCAGATTTTTCTGTGGTGATGATCTCAATGAAAACTCAAAGATCATCAAAGATGTGGATCGATTAAAGGCCTCCACTTAAAGTACAAATCAATGCGGACTTTGAAGAATCGCTACTAAAGCACAAAGATTGCATATGTTGAAGAATTCAAGTCTCTGAGCTCAAGAACGAAGTCAAAAATATAATGCTAGGATTGAAATGTAAAACATGGGGTGACCTCCTTGGGGAGATTGTTAGGAATTAGAAAATTCCAGTGAAGAGTCGGTCACCCCAAATATTATCTAGCATAAGTTAGCTCGTAGACTTGTAGTTATTTACGTTATTTAGTAGTTAAATAGTTAATTAGTAGCGTAGATTAGTTTAGTGCTACACGTGGAGGAAGGACGGGTCTTTACCCACTGTATCCCCGATCCACATCCGATGGGAGGGCGGTTTCATTGTAACTATAAATACCCTTCCATGGATGGAAGGGTGGTGCTCTCATTCAATCTAACCTTTCCTTTGTGTAAACCTCTAGCAAGAACACCCTCTCTCTACTTTCTCTCTCTAAAATGGTAAACATGTATTTTGATCATCCAAGACCACCGAATCATCAAACACAATAAATATATCGATCCTACGAAAATTCAAATTAGTTTATTATATAAAAACACACATGTGAATAAAACAATAGTCGATTGAACGAACATTAATCAAACATTATAGTAATATGCTGATACGCATACAACGCGCGTTCGGGGTCAAAGGAACTTCCTTTTCGTCGAGCAAGTTATTCAACACCCTAGGCAGTGAACCTAATCGTTGTAGTGTAGTATTAGGGTAAGCCTCGAGAATTGATATCGTTCTCTAGGGGAATAGGAATGCTAGTGAGAAGTTACCACGCTAAGGTTAGGGTTGAAGAAGATTATTTTTTATCTTTTTTATATTTTTTAGAAAATTGAAATTACGAATCTCGGGGTATTGGATTTGGGGGGTTGGTATTTCTACCGATTACTATGCTATTCTAATTATCTAATTAACTAAAATAAGGTGAGTGTAGTCTATGTCTATTGTTGTGTGCTCTTATGATGATTAAAAATGTGTTTACTTAGATGCTATTACTCCCTAGTTATCTTATATTGATTGTTGAATTGTCACGTCCTTACTCTTAACGCGGTGTGTCTTCTAAGGTCGTAGGGCATGCGTTTTTACCTAACTCTTTGAGACTACCTTAAGGTTATCGCCTACAAAATCTCTAGGATTCATAAACTAACTCTAAGGTTATCTTTGGATGTTTAGACTACAATAACTCTAGGTGATTATAAACTAATGTTCACAAAGATTACTCAAGCATTAAAAACACAACGAATGACCTATCGCAATACTAGGTCAATCACAATTAAGATAAGAGACAACCAATCAATATTCAATACCTAGGTTTCATAGATCTAAGCAAACACACAAGTAAATTAGCTGGACATGGAAAACATGCAAGCATACACACAAACAATTGAAGACATAATTGAATTAATGAAGTAAATCACTTATCTTGTTGTAAAATAGGGTATGGAACCCTAAGATACTGCCCAAGACGCACTGGTTCGATTTAGGTTTTACTCCACAAAATACCTCTTTAAAATCTTGAAAATCCGAATTCTATATATAGAGTGTGACGTCGTCGGTCGCCTCCATTAGTTTTTCGTCTTGGCCACGTCAACGTTGTGACATCACCTTATGCTTGTGACGTATCGCTTCATCTTCGGCGCCGTCGGGATCCAAATATAGGCCGTTTGAGTTGTGACGCCTACTCTTTAAACTGATGCCGTCAGTGCAAAATAGTAATTTGCTCTCCGAGTCGTCTCAAGGTGTGTTGCGGCGGGCGTCGCTAATAAGTCATAACGCCGTCGACTTCGGCCCAGAGACTTGAGTGTCTTGATTCTTGACTTTGGCCATTTTCTTCATATATTCGCGCTTTTCATCCGAATAAGTGTCGGTCTAGCAATTTGCCTTCAAGAGACACGAAAAGTGAAAAGGAACGAAATTAAGTAGTAACGGATACAAAAGTGATCGATTAAGGGCTTAAATGACCCCTCAAAAGTGTACCTTTTAAATCCTTATCATATGCAAAATGTTAGGAAATATTGTAATAGTGGGTTTCTGCTGATAAAGGTTCCTGCTGATAGCTTTATTGTTTCTGCTGATAGTGTGGATCCTGCGGATAGTGCAGTTGCCACTGATAGTTATTATTGTTTCTGCGGATATGTAGTTTCCGCATTATTAGTATTTAGTTAGGATATGCATGAGTTAAATTAGGAATAGATAATGCATATCTTTTACGTGATTAGTAAGCTGCACAATTAGGGTTTCTTGTAGTATAAAAGAAACCTGCGGCTAGGGTTTATGTACGCTGGTCAATAACATTTGTTAGTAATTCAATATAGATCCATAGAGGATCAAGTCTTTGGTGTTTATTGTCTTCTTGAGTCTTGTTTTATATTTCGCGTAAACAAAATTCTAGTAAAGGTTCTCCATAGTTCTCTTGTGATTACACAGGTTGACTATACTCTTTTAAGGCTCATAAGATCTATCTGGGACTGTACCCAACAAGTGGTATCAGAGCCTGGTGAGAATCTTTCAAAGAAGATGATCATACTCTCTTTCACAAAACCCTAAATCTCACTTTAACAATGACATCATCAAAACATTCAGACTCGGAAAATGAGGAGAAGCCAGAGTCATCTAATGCTCAGTCTACAATTTAGTAGGTTGTTACCACCATGTCCAAAAACAATGCAAAATTTCCCTATCTGAAGAAGGACGAATATGATATTTGGGCTATGAAGATGGAAATTACATCACCAACAGTGACTACCATCTATGGAACATCGTTCTAAAGGGCAACAGTAAGAAGAAGACTAGTAGAGATACTAAGGTAATGTGATCATTCTACCAAAGAAGAAGAAGAAGCTATTGCCCTTTAGAGGGAAACTAAGGCTAGGACCACTTTGCTTCAAGCTCTACCAGATGAGCACATGAGTGACTTTCATCATCTTGATGATGCAAAAGAGGTCTAAAAGGCTATTAAGGCTAGGTTTGGAGGTAACGATGAGTCTGAGAAGATGAGGAAGTCTATGCTCAAGCAAAACTTTCAAGAGTTCTCAATCTCTGAAGAGGAGGGCATACACAAGGGGTATGACAGGTTTTAGAAAATCCTGAGTCAGCTTAATCAGATGAAGTCTAAACATGACAATGAGGAATGCAATCTCAAGTTCCTTCGTGCTTTACCTCCTTCCTGGAGGCAGGTTTCTCTCACTCTCAAGGTAAAGGGAGGCCTTGATTATATAAGCTTTGATGACTTATACAACAAGCTTAGATCTCTTGAAATTGATATCAAGGGTTACTCTGCTTATTCTACAGCTCCATCACACTCAGCTTTTGTTAGTGCTACCAATGCTAACACAATGGTGTCTTATCTTTGAGAGTCCCACTTCTTCATCGTGACATCCGAAACACACAATTCTTCTACAAGAAGATCAAGTATAATTCGTGATAGAGGATGTGCTCTACTTATTTGTTCTTTGAATCAAGACCAATAGCAGTTGGCCTATGAAGACTTTGAACAAGTGGATAAATAGGATTTGGAGGAGATGGATCTTAAATGGCGGTGGCCATGCTTGCTGTGAAAGTCAACAGGTATGAGAAGGGCTCTGGGAGGAAGTTTGGCTACAAGGGAAGAGAATCAGCCAGGTTTGACAGGAAGAAGATCAGGTGTTTCGAATGCAACGAGATGGGTCACTTTGCTAGAGAATGCCCAGATAAGAAGGGAAGTGATAGGAGAAGATATTCTGCATTCAAGATCAAGGAAGCTGAGGATTAGACCTAAAGCTTTGTTGTCTTTGGAGTCAAGGGTTGACTGGGATGAACATGTGGATGAAGCTCAGGATGAAAATCCTCAGGTTGGATTGGTTGCTGATACCATAGTTGTCAGGATCCCGATCCTGATCTTAGGATCTTACGATTTTACGATACTGCAAAGCAAAAACGATCCGGATCCTACATAGGATCTTTGCAAGCTTAAGATCTAATAGGATCCCGATCTTGACCATACGATCTTACGATCTAATCCGATCCGATCTTACTTTTCTCGGATTACAAACTAAAAACTACAAATTTATGGATAGTTTGTTTATAAAATTCAAAAACAACATGTTAATCTTTTTAAACATTTTATAATCATAATTTAGGACAATATTTATATGAAACATTCATAGTATTTTATGGTTATAATGTATTAGAATTTGTAGATTTGTATAAAATTACATAAACTATTAAGAAATAAAATTAGAGTAGGTTCTTAATATCCCGATCCGATCTTACGATCACGATCTTGCAAAGACGATAACGATCCTGGGTAGGATCCCGATCTTGACAACCTTGGCTGATACTGCTGATGAGTTTGCACTAATGGGCATCACTTCTCAGGTACAAAATTGTATTTTTGGTTGTAATGCTAAATATGATGCTATTAAAAGTGAATTTGATGATGTTTATGGCCAATATAAAGAATATTTTATTCAGGTCCAGGCCTATAAGAAAACTGTTAAATCTTTAGAGAAACAAAAGGCCTGGTATCAACAAAATCAATTGGCTCTAGAAGAGAAAATTAAAGTGTTAGAAAGAGATTTACAGAACACCACTAATGTGCTCAAATTTAATGAAAAAGAATTTGTAAAGGTCTTTACAGAAAAGGAGGGTTTAAAGGCTAATTTAGATACAGAGGTGGCTAGACATAAACAGTGGCAAGAACAGGCTAAAACCTAGATAAATTGTGGAACAGTTCTATGTCTGTTAAAACTAAGATGATGTTAGGCTTTAAGGATTATATTAGTCCAGATGAGATTTATGACCCTAAAGAGTACAGTGTTTTTAATCTTGTCACTGATGAAGAAGAAGATAAATATAGAAAACCTGTTAAATTTGTTAAACCAGGTGAAATGCATTCAGTTCCTTCTTCTATAAATGGTATTGTTAGACCACCCAACCTGCACTCGAGACTCGGATGAATCACATATGACCTATGGTCAAAAGTCCAATGACTTATCGACACCGGCAAATGAATCTAATACTTTTGTCTCTTGTTCTTCCAGTGATAGGACTTCAGAGACCCAGTCTAAAGACTATGCCAGTTGCGATTCAAGTAAAGAGTCTTCTACTCCCAAGTCTGCCTCTCCCAAGCCCTTACCAGTTCACCCTGTCCCAAGAGTTGCTATTGATGAACCATCTTCAAAGACAACTTATTTTAGAAATATTTCTTGTTTTGTTGATTCTGTTAAAAACAATTCTGAATTTGGTTGTTGTTTGAATAATTTTGTTTGTGATAAGACTATTCCTGTTTTGAACAAGCATTTTAAGAAGAAACCATGTTTTGTTTGTGGTAGTACATTTTATCATATCAAAGATTGTGATTAAGAAATCATTCCATTTCCTCTCTCAAGTTGAACCTACCAGTGTTGCACATGCTTTGGCAGATGATGATTGGGTAGCTGCTATGCAAGAAGAAATGCAACAGTTCTTAAATCAAAATGTGTGGGAGCTTGTTCAATTGGCTCCTGGCAAGTATGCTATTGGGACAAAGTGGATTCGAAATGTAAGAGGGATGTAAGGGGATTGTGGTAAGGAATAAGGCTAGGTTGGTTGCCCAAGGTCATAGACAAGAAGAAGGATTGATTATGATGAGGTTTTGCTCCTGTTGCTAGAGTAGAAGCTATCAGACTCTTCTTGGCATTTGCTTCCTACATGGGCTTCATGGTATATCAGATGGATGTGAAAAGTGCTTTCTTATATGGTGAAACTGAAGAAGAAGTGTATGTCACTCAGCCCAAGGGATTTGTAGACCCTCACAATCTAGATATGGTCTACAAAGTGGTTAAGGCACTCTATGGACTTCACCAGGCACCTAGGTCTTGGTATGCTAGGCTCTCTTCATTCCTGCTAAAACATGGATACAGGGGAGTTGCTATTGATAAGACTCTCTTTATCAAGAAGAACTCCAGGGATATCATTCTTGTGCAAGTGTATGTGGATGACATTATCTTTGGTTCTACCAAAGAAGCTTGGTGCAGGGAATTTGAGGAGTTGATGAAAAGTGAGTTTAAGATGAGTGCAATGGGTGAGCTTACATTCTTTTTGGGCCATCAAGTGCAACAGAAATCAGATGGTATTTTCATTCATTAAGAGAAATATGTGCATGACATCCTCAAGAAGTTTGATATGGAACTAGTTAGGACTGCAACTACTCCCTATGAAGCTCCTAAGGCTAAGTCAAATAATGAACCGATCCTGCTGTTAATGTTCATCTCTACAGCCATGATTGGTTCACTTATGTATTTGACTACTTCTAGGCCTGATATTATGTTTGCATCAGGTCACTCCTTTGACTTCCAATTTGACTGTTGTCAAGAAGATTTTCAAGTACCTCAAGGGTCAACCTAAGTTGGGTCTTTGGTATCCTAGAGAATCTCCATTTGAGTTGGAGGCTTATAGTGATAGTGACTATGTTGGTGCAAACTTTGATAGGAAATCTACTAATGGGGATTGTCAGTTTTTGGGAAGGAGATTAATCTCCTGGCAATGCAAGAAGCAGACCATAGTGGCTACATCTTCTACTGAAGCTGAATATGTTGCTACTTCTAGTTGTTGTGGTCAGGTACTTTGGATTCAAAATCAGTTATTGGATTATGGGTTCAATTTTATGAACACTAAAATCTTTATAGATACCAATGTACAATCTGCATTGTTAAAAATCCTGTTTTTCATCAAAGAACAAAGCACATAGAAATTAGACACCACTTTATCAGAGATGCTAATGAACAACACCTTATTCAAGTGGTTAAAATCCATACAGATGAAAATGTAGCTGATCTGTTGACAAAAGCTTTTGATGGTCCAAGATTTCAATATTTGGTTGTCCATATAGGCATGATCAACCCCTGATTGTTGTGTTTGACGGGAGGATTATGCCTAAGGGGAGGATTTATGTTGTATATTTTGTATACTTTTGCATATTTTGTATATATATTTGTTTTGTATGTTATGTGTTCTACTAACCTCTTGCAGATCTAGTATCAAACAAACAATCAGTGGCAACATAGAACAAAAGATTAATCTACCAAAGTCAAGTCTTTTATTCATAAAAACAAACTGCATTCTGAGATGCAGTATCACCATACAAGACTTCTTAAACATTGCTGTTGATTACATTAAGACACAACCCTAACAAGCTTCATCAAAGACATCTCCAGACTCCAGACTCTAGCTTCCATCCTCAAGGCTTCTTCTCAGGCCTCCTGTTTCCTCACTCGAGCATCCTTTGATGCTCCTTTCCCCATGTGTTGATGAATGACCACACTGGCTTTGCAACTATACCCAACACTATAGCTCTCTTCTCAGGGCTAGAGGTGGAGGGTTCTGGTCTTGGAGCTGAAGGGCCTGGTGGTACAGCAGCAAGAGGAGAAACATTGATTGGCCTGTAAGATGGATCATTCTCCTCATCAGTATCTGCATTCATACCATTAAGCTCAGAGCTGGATACTTCAAACTCCACATGAGGAGGAGGATTGGGCAGATCTTCGTCTGAAGAAGTGTATGCAAATGGTGACTTGCGAGGAGGTTCTCTGGATATGTATGTCACATTGTTTGATGCACCAGGGGGAAAGTAGTTTAACCATCCATCATTAGATGGTTCACTGTCAGATAAAGATATCTTGATGGGATGATTTGGAGAGTTGTTCATGATGATTTGGTTGGTAATCGTTTCTGTTTTTAGGGTTATGTGAGTTGTATGTATGATAAGGCAAGGGGATGGTTATATAGGCATAATGGAATCTTAGGTCGGTAGAATTTATGGCTGTAATTATTGCTTGGAATTTGAATAGTTAAAAGGTAAGTTTGGAGACTGTTGATGCACTGTTGGGTTCAGAAGAATTGATTTTATCTCCATTCCTACTGGTATTGTGATGATTTCTGCTGAGGGAAATGGTTCCTGCTGATAGATGTGATTTGGAAACAGTGGTCAAACGTTTCGTCATTCCTGATTGACTATATGGTTGTGCTTAGTGACTTATCATTGCTGCTGAGTTCATAATAATTGGGGATTTCTAACGGGAGTTAATTAAAGTCAAATTGGTCAAATATTCTTTACGAATCTTTTGCCAATTTAAACGGTTATTTTAAGTAACCTACTTAAAATAACCAATTGTTGATATCGCACGACCTAATTGGAAAATTCCATCCAATTTTGAAACCAAATCCATCTTCTACCATCTAAGAACAATTCCATGGCTGCATTGGCTTTCAAAGTTGATCACAACAAGGTTGCATTCTTGGAAAGAGCTAAAGGAAGTGATATATATGATCCAATGGTGGACTTTATTCTCCGATCAAAACTCAGGTATGCTCTAACCTTTTGTCCATCTATTGTTTATGACTCTTTAGTCAGACAATTCTGGGCCACAGCTGTTGAGCGGTCTCCTGAGGGTCAACCCAAGGAGATTGTGGCAACCATTGATGGACATGAGTATGTTGTCACTGAGTCTCTCATTAGGACTCAGTTACAATTGGATGATGAAGGAGGTATGTTTGAAAATAACATGGATGAAATTATCACTGGTTTAGCAAATATTGGTTATCCCACTGATGGGAAATTCATTTGGTATAAAAATAAATTTTGCCCTAAATGGGGGTTTTTGGTTCACACTCTCCTTCAGTGTCTAAGTCCTAAGTCTGGGGGTTGGGATCAGTTCTCTAGCTCTATTGCTACAGCTATCATTTGTTTGGCTCAGGGGAGATCTTATAATTTTTCAAAATATATCTTTGAGGAAATGCTCAGAAATATCAAGGATACCAAACATAAATTCTTAATGTATCCTATGTTTCTTCAGATGATATTAAATCTTGAACCCTCTGATAAAACCCCAAAAGTAATAAGTAAATTAACTGTCAAACTGTTTGCCACTATGAAAACCAATTTTGTTGGAGAACACAGGCCCTTATTACCTTCTATGTTTCCAAGTGGCAATATAGCTACTGGTGTAGGTGATTCTGCTGGTGTTTTAGAGTCTTTAGTAGCTGAGGCATCTGGTGGCCCTATGTCACCAGACCCCAATGTTGTTGGTGCCTCTGCATCAGTTTCCACTGAAAACCAGCAACCCCCATCACCTCCACTTGTTGCCCCACCCTCACCCAGGGTTGTTGCTCCTGAGGAGCCAGTTGTTTCTTCTGAATCACAGGATCATGTTCCTGTTGAGACTGAGGAAAACATTGATCAACCTTCTAGTCCACCCAGGGATACTTTTGAGGATGACACCACTTTTGGTGATTATTATATGTCTCCTCTCAGGTCCAATGAAGCTCCTAAAACCTCAGGAACTCCTGTTGGTGAAGCTGAGGACCCTATTACTCTAATGAAAGTGTCCAGTTTGCTTGACATGTATATAAAGAAGGTTTATGATCTTGAGGTTCAGCTTAAAGAATCTAGGGATGAGCTTAAAGAGACCAAGCAGACTTTTGGTGGTGCTATGGTTAAATTGCTGAAGAGGGTGACAGAGTTGGAGTTTAGGCTCAACAATAGAAGGAGCAGGGTTGTGATTTCTGAGTCAGAGGAGGAACAGGATGCTGAAAGGAAAACATTGATCTAGAGGCACTACATGTGTTGATTTCTGTGTCTTTGGGAGAGACTCAAGGTCAGAAAGATTCAGAGGTTCAAGTGTTTCATAGAAGAAGGACTAGACAGAGGAGTTACCTAAATTTAAAGGATCTCAAGACTAGTAGCATGACTTCTCCAAACACTTCTAGTACTGCTGAACAAGGGGAACTTCATCCTGAACCTATTACTGATACGGTTGCTCCGGATAAGGAATTTTCTGTTGCTGCTGATATTGGTGTTTCTTCTAAGAGTGTGGCTGATCCTACTGATAAGCCTACTTCTACTGATATGCATGTATCTGCTGAGGCTTCTTCTATTGCTTCTGAGAATCCAGCTTCCATTCCTTCTGATACCAAAGTTCCCTCTGAAGATGTTCAAGTAGGTGTATCTTCAGTTGATAAAGGGAAGGCTCCATTGGTTGAAGAGGAAGTGGATGTTGTTGTTGATAAGGCTGAACAGGAAAGACTCTTCAGGATTCATGAAATTGCAATGAGTGACAGAGAAGTAGTAGAAAAAGCTCAAGCTACCTTTGATGCATAGTCTTAAGCTCACACAGCTCCTAAGGTCACCCCTGAGAGAATGAGAGAATTGGATGACCTTGCCTTGAATTTTACTGATGACACATGGAATTCACTTGTGGCTGGAGCTTCTTCTAACATGTTCCTTGCTCAGTCCATATTAGGAGGTGCTTTTGACTTAGAGAATTTTGCTGCTGATTTGATGGCATTGGCAACTAGGAGAAAGAAAGCTGATGCAGAAATAAAAGCCAAATCAAAACGGGATAGACCTCCTACTCAAGCTGAACAGAAATTACATATGAGGGAGTTTGTTAAGAATATGAGTTCTGCAGTCTATACAGCTGGATGGAGTATGGCCTTTTTGAAATCTTTGCCGGATGACCAGTTGGTAATAGAGTATAACAAGATCCTAAGTAGGTTGGAAAAGGATGGTATTAATCCATATCAAAGATTGAAGAGACATCAACCATCTTTGGAAGGACCTGAGGTCAAGAGATTGAGGTCTGATGATTCTCTTGATGATATCCTACTTAGTACAGCAGCTGGTGATATTCAGGTTAAAGAGATTACTAAGGAGCAGTCTACACCTATGGAGATTCCTGTTAATCCCTCTCAGGATATTCCTTCTAAAGGTGTTACTAATGAAGGTGTTTCTTCTGTGTCTCCTACTGAAACAGAGAATATTCCTGCTAACAACATTGGTGTGGATTCTTCTGAGCCTCAAGTTGTTTCCACTGATGATGCTTCCAATGTTCCACCTCAATCTAAACCTGCTGATTCTTCTGAAAAGATTGATTCTGTTCATGCTGATGTGACTATTCCCTCTGAAGGTGCTGAGATTCCTACTTCTACTCCAATGATGCCTACTTCAGATATTCCAGGATCAAATGTGTCTTCTCCTTCCTCCACATCTGGTGGCAAAAGAAAAAGTATAGCTAAGGAAAGGAAGACTAAGGCACTTGATCTTCAAGCCTCAGAGCGTTCATTTATCAAGGATTTTGAGGAAGATGATTCTGATGAAGAGGTAGTGGTTTGGTCTATGCTGGATAGATGGGAGCTTACTCCAACAGGCCTTGGTGGTCTAGGATCTTTCAACACTGTTTATCGGATGGATGGTTCAGTCAGGCACTTTACATTCCTTACTGAGATTCTTAACTTTTTGGACAGAGAAGATCTCATTAGGTTGTATGGCATGGTCTCTACATATTTTGAGACACATGCTGCTACTGGTGCTGGGTTGTTTCTGCTTGGAGATCTTCAAGTCTTGTTTGATTTAGTCTATCAGGATGGCAAAGGATTTAAGGTTTGGGAAGGTCAGCATGAATGGGATGTTTATCAGTGGACATTTTATCCTTTATCCACTGTTCATGTGGTGCAGACATGGTCTGAGATACATCTCTACATGTTTTCTGATTTACGCTATCCACTTTCTGTTAAGCTATTGGAGCAGATGCTATCAAATAAGTTGGTTTTCTCTACTGCTCCAGTTGGAAATGATATGGAAAATGCAGAGCAGTTGGTAAAAAGCATTAAGGATAAACTTATTGAGCTCTCTGTTGGTTCCTCTTCATGAACTTGGTATGTTGTTATATATTTCTTTTCTTTCTTATCTTTTATTTGTGTTTAAAAAAAAATAATAAAAAAAAGACTTGTATATATTGTATGTTTACTAACTTTCATCTTTGAGGATCATGTTGTATAGCTGTGTTTCATATATGGTTTTAACTCACCATGTCTTCAATGACAAAGGGTTAACTTTCTATGGGGGTACGGCTCTAGTAAGTATCCTCAAATCTGTTGATAGTTGCTGATTTACTAAAAATCGAGGGTTATCAATGTACCCTGGTCTAACACACCAAACATTGGCTACTCCATGAGCAAACGGCTCTGGTAAAGAGACCTCAAATTCGTTGAAAGGTTTACAACTTGCCAATAAGTTATATAGTACTCAACTCACCATGTCCTCATAGATGAAGAGTTGGCTAGCCCACAAGTTCATGGTTTGTGGTAAAGGCAGTGGAACACCATGACTAGTCATGAGTTAACGGCTTCAGGTAAAGACACATCAAATCCGTTGATGGCTGTGATGGTTTGCCAAAAACCATTAGGGTACTCTAACACACCATTGATTCATGTTTTAAGTGTTGGACTGGTTACTGGTTCACCAGGGTGATGTCATGATTCCACTCAAGAACCAGCTAGCCCAAGAGTGAGTAGCTACTTGGTAAAGGCTTATCAAATCTACTCACATTCTTGTTGTTCTTTGGTTCCTAGTGTTTTGATGGAATCATGATCTAGGAGTTGCTGATGGAATCATGGTCTTCAGTTGCTGTTTATCTTCAATCCTCTTGCACGTTCAAGATCTATCTAGAAACTGGAAGTTAACAAGGTCAAATTCAAGTTTAGGGAAGGATTGTTAGGAATTATTGTAACAGTGGGTTTCTGCTGATAAAGGTTCCTGCTGATAGCTTTAATATTTCTGCTGATAGTGTGGATCCTGCGGATAGTGCAGTTGCCACTGATAGTTATTTTTGTTTCTGCGGATATGTAGTTTCCGCATTATTAGTAATTAGTTAGGATATGCATGAGTTAAATTAGGAATAGATAATGCATATATTTTACGTGATTAGTAAGCTGCACAATTAGGGTTTCTTGTAGTATAAAAGAAACCTACGGCTAGGGTTTATGTACGCTGGTCAATAACATTTGTTAGTAATTCAATATAGATCCATAGAGGATCAAGTCTTTGGTGTTTATTGTCTTCTTGAGTCTTGTGTTTATATTCCGCGTAAACATAATTCTAGTAAAGGTTCTCCATAGTTCTCTTGTGATTACACAGGTTGACTATACTCTCTTTAAGGCTCATAAGATCTATCTGGGACTGTACCCAACACACAAGTGAACAAATACACTTGAATTGTGCTACTCGTTCTGACATTACGAAATACAAAATGTCAGCTGTATTGTATTTAATAATTTAATTTTTTGAACAAAACCTGGCCATATATGTTTGATGATTCTTATGAGGTTATGTTATTGTGCGTGAACCAATTGTTGGAGAAGTACGAATGGGTGTTTGATTTGAAAACATGGTATGATTTGATCCATATACATGTGAAGCAACATCATTTTGCTTATAGGGTATTTGTTTACGTGAAACATCATGATATAATGGGGTAAATGGCAAATCGTTGAACGATAACACGTTCTCATTGAATGTTTTATCTAACCTAATAGACTTATCATTGTTTCGTGCCTCATGATGATCTGCAAATGATTGGTTTAATCATTTTTGTAGATATTAACAATAATGAAATGATGAATGAAACATATTGTGAAATAAGTAAACTAATAATCACTTGACATAAATTAGCTAACATACCATGAGATAAAGAAGCATTGACATGAAATTTTGTATTCAAATTGTTGTGATATAAAACCTTGTTAGAGCTGATATTGTTGGATGGGCATTTTTGATAGTTTGAATGATTATCTTGTACACCAATCGATTCATTAACATGTTGATACATGTTGTTTGGATAATGATGCTCCTTGTCTTTCTTTCTCATGGAATAATGTTCAAAGACATTTCATTAAAATGCTTTGTTTGTGAAAAAAAGATTTGGTGTTGATTTGATAACATGAAAATTGGTAACCTAAAATCAGAATTAATGAGATGAATTAGTGCAGAAAAATACACTTTGTATAAATATGTAAGCCAAAAATGGAATGTAATTAATTAGTAATTAGTAATTACTAATGACATGTATCCAAAATTGAACCACTTATATGTTAAAAGGGCCATTGTTAGTTTAAACTACGTAGGCCCATGAAATGCCCACAACCCGGATTAGATAGTTGGATGTAAGTAACCCGTATTGAAAATATTACATGCAAAAAAATCTTTGGTAGAGTGTAACTTGCCAAATACAATCATTACGACACACTCCCCAAATTTACTACCTAATCATCTTCCCAATCTCAAGGTTAGTCATTATTTTTTACACCTAACTACCCAAACAATCTAAAAATATGTAAGTGTAAGTTTGATAGCGATTGATTATCCAAATGTTATGGTGTCCTCGTAATGTTGTTTTGCATTTTAATTTTTTTTTTCTTCAAGTTCATATGAACAGTGATCGATTGCAATGAGCCCTAAAAAAAGTTTTGTATGTTATATGGTTGAAAATAAGTTAACATATACTGTTTTAGGTGATAATAGAGTGTGATTAATTAAGTATCTGTTATCTAGGTTATTTGATTGGGATTAATGTGAGTTTTTATACATATTTAATTAGATTGTTGATTGATAATGATATTTGACATACATATGGCATAAAAAGCATCTGATATGGTATGATTTTGGAAATGGATGGTTATGATACTGATTAAGTACATACGCATGATACTAAAATAGTAGATGTTAGTTGCTTTTAAGTGAAGTGTTTACATATATTTAAGAGGTAACTGATTTGGCAATTGTATGTTGATTTAGTGAAAAAAACATGTTTCATTGTTTTGTAGTAGGATGTTGTACATAAATATGATGGTTAAAATAGAAGATGTTACTTGCTTGAAAATGAGCTGTTGTACATATCTTTGTGTCAAAACTGATTTGTAGTTATTGATTGTCCAATTGTATGTTGACTTGGTATAATAAAATGTTTCGTGTTTTTTGTAGTGAAGTTAGCATTTGATATTGGTTAAGTACGTAACCATCAAAATATACAATAGTAAATGTTTTGTGCTTTAAAAAAACCGGTGTTTACAACTCTTTATAAAGAAAGTCATTTGTAGTTCCTGATTAAAACAATGAATGGAAGTTACATACATAGACCACCAAGTTTATTATATTGTAGGATTTGAGAAAGCGATGCTTATGATGATCTTTTAGTACAAAAGCATCGTACAAAAAAAGTGGATATTACGTGTTTTGAAGAGAATTGTCTACATGTATTTGTAACGAACTTGATTTGTAGTTAATGATTAGCCCAATGTAAATTGATTCTTTACTACAAAATTGTTTGATAGTTTTTGTAGTAGTATGCCATCTGATATGGCATAAGTACAAAAGAATCATGCTAAAAATAACTGATTTGTGAGTGATTTCAAATGAAGTGTTTACATCCGTTTATACCAAACAGATTTGTAGTAAATGATTTGGCCATCGTATGTTTATTTTGGTCTAATAACAGTATCATTGTTTTTGTAGTAAAGAGGCATTTGATATTCATTAGATAGATAATCATGATACTAAAAATAGTATATGTTATGTGCTTAAACAAAAATTGTGTTTACATCTTTTATAACGAAAACTAATATCACGATTCTTGATTTGCCCATTGTTTGTTTATTTGCTCTAATAACATGTTTCATTCTTTTTGTACTAAGGTTCCATATGATATTGATTAAGTACATAACGATCATACTAAAAAGTATATGTTAGGTGCTTTCAAAATACATGTGTTTTACATCTGTTTATTAAGAAAGTGTTTTATAGTTATTGATATAGACATTTTTTGCTGATTTGGTATATAAACATGTTTCTGCCTTTTTGTAGTAAGATGCTATTTGAATTTGTTGTTTGGCTTGACAGTAGAACATTTCTGAAATCACAGGTAATTATTGACAATGACATATCTAATTTTACAATTGTAATCTAGTTAAAATGATATAAAATGGAATAAATCTGTTTCAGGATCTACCTGGAATCTTTTGGGAGGATGGATAATGGGAACAAACATGTGTACTTGATAAGCACCAATAGGATTCATGTGAAAGTTAAGATAGTGAAAGGATACAATCGGCCATTTGTACTGAAAGGGAACAAATGGACTGAATTTGCAAGAGATAATATCGGACAGCGTGTTAGGTTGTTGCACTTTATACAGGAAGGAGATGATACATACTATGTGACGGGGTATGATGGTCATGGGGAGGAATTCAGAGGATACAAAGGGATAGAGGGACGTTATAAACGGTTCCATAGTCGTGTTTGGGCATCATCATTTAGGGCTCAGGTATTATATTTTGTAGTTAAATTAAAATATCATTACTTTTTTATTATGCTAATGTATTAATTAGCATTTTGATCTTTGGATATATAGTAACTATTTTGAATTTTAACAAATGTAACCTTTGTTTTCAGAAATTGCCGGGAGCTTTCTTAACTGGGCTAGACCAAACTGGGAATATTACTATTAATGTTGAAGGTCACAGGTTTATAGTTCCTGTCAGTCGTGTTCAAGTGAATAGGGTTGACGTTGGTAACGACTATGAACTGTTACAGCAATCTTGGGATGAAATTCAAACAACTTTGCATTTGCAACCTGGAATGCATCTCGTTTTCACAAAATATATGAATACAACATTTTGGATGATGGCTTTTAATACTGATGGGAGTCAACATACTGAGGTGCATTTCTTTGGAGCAACATGACTGAATATGAACCAACCTCCAATACCTCCTAAAGACAGAGGTGCGATATCTATTTCGTTATACTTATATAAACTTAATTGTTTGCATTTAAACTTGTGACGATATACTTAGTTATAATATTACTTTTAATGATATGGGAAAAACTAATTTAACCCTATTTGACGTAGTATCATCTGTACATGCTTGAGCAAACATTTATATGCAAAAAGGTATTAGTGATTATTAAGAAATTGCGTTTTAGTGATGTAAGGTGTTTACCAATAACATATCCTACGGTTTGGTTATGATAATCATCGAATATCTTGTATTGACATAAAAATCAGTTATTGATCCTAAATAGGTTAACCTTTTATGTAGATGACGACAACATGTATCACCTGTGTCGCTGGCCAGCTCATACTGACCATTTTGGTGAATTCCGTGATGTATTCTATAAGAGGTTATGTTATATAGTCGTTATGCAACGATTGGTAAGTAGTATTTTTATATATTTACTTTTAGGATTTGCGTCTTTGAATAAGTATTTAGTATTATATGTTATTCTTAATACACTTCAGACAATACCGGCAGACTTCTTGGTGAACCATCCAATGCACACATACACTCATGCCTTGATGAGAAACCAAAATGTTGAATACATAATTACTGTCAAGATGGAGTTTCACAAGGAGGACCCAGAAAGGACAAATCATATAACAGTATGTTAATAAACTAATGTAGCGGTATATAGTTTATATATGTTAGTAAACTAAATGGAGTGAGTTTGCCGAGGAATGTCGATTTAGGTATGATAAAGATGATACGCTTCAAGTACATGTATCTGCTAACAGATTTGGATGGAGAGAGGAGGAGCAGATTCCCGTGTTTCATGTCTATTAAACAATCTTGTGTTATGCATGTTTGAATAATATTTTGGGTGTTTTGTACTGCCGTTCAAAGGTTGGCCTTAGATGGCAATGAACAATATTATATAACAGTATATTAGTAAACTAATGTAGCGGTATATAGTTTATATATGTTAGTAAACTAAATATAGTGTAGAAAAATGGTTTTGTGACTTGATTATAAATGTATTGATCGGAGACTTAAAACAATATAGTTTATATATGTTAGTATTTGTTTTTATAGTTTAAGTATCAACGTTTAACAAATATGTTGAGTTTGAATAAGTTGAAAAGTATAAGTGTAAAATATAGTGTAGCGGTATATATACTGTATTACTATTCACATCACTAAATTAGTAGGAGTAATAAAGATAGTGCCAACGTTGAATACATTTTTTTTAATATTTTGACACTTCATTCCTCCAAAAAACATATTTAGTGCCAAAATTGGAGATGCTCTTTTCTCAACATAAACTTCTATACACTAACATAATCACATATTTCACATAAATACACGTAGTATAACTCATGTAACAGTATGTTAGTAAACTAATTTTTACTAAAACTTCGTTATGGAGTTAATTTTAAGGTTTTCAGACTTGTTTAGAAAACATTTTTTTGTCAGAGTTCAAAAATATAGTGTAGAAAAAGGATTTTGTGACTTGTTTATAAACGTATTTATCGGAGACTTAAAACAATATAGTTTATATATGTTCATTTTTTATTTTTTTTTAGTTTAAGTATCAACGTTTAACAAATATGTTGAGTTTAAATAAGCTGAATAGTATAAAGGTAATATATAGTGTAGCTGCATATATACTGTCTTACTATTCACGTCACTAAATTAGTAGGAGTATTAAAGATAGTGGCAACGTTGACGAAACTTTTTTTTTTACATTTTGGCACTTCATTCGTCTAAAAAGCACATTTTGTGCCAACATTGGAGATGCTCTTATCTCAACATAAACTTCTATCTAGTAACATAATCACATACTAAACATAAACACATGTCGTATAACTCATGTATTATCTCATTGTTTAGCTGGTATATGAATGGAACATGTTTGCTTTCTTCGTTTTCTTTTTATCTCATTTTCATATTCGTTTAAACATAACTACTTCAATGATCACCATAATGTGATCATACGAAACTTATAACTTTGACGTTCACAATATTTTACGAATGGATTATGGAATTTTTATTCTATTGGTAGATTACCCATCATTTTGTAAGTTACAAATACATTTTAAAAGATGTATTAGTGTTATTAGTGTATGTTTTAAAACAATGGTACATAATACCCAAAAGAAAATATATTGCTTCTATCAATGCATATCATCATTGCAAAAATTAGTTGATATTCGTGTATACAAATATTACTGCTATGATTTAAGTTTCAATTATAGACCAAAGACTTTTCGTTTAATACACATCACATCTAGTTCCTTCTCGAGAAAACTATCTCAAGAACAGGTTAGGTTCCTCTTATGTTATTTTTTTTTGGTAACTCTGTTACTTGGTCTTTCAATATTTGAATGATTATCTCATTGTTAGAATAAAGATCTAGATGATCTTGAAACTGACCAAATAATGTGCCGATTTAGTATGCATGTGTAGTAGACTTGTAAAGTTAAATAAGTTACTTATGATATTGCAGCCTACGATATTCAAAAACAGGGTTTTTAGAAATAATAGGCACGATCAATTGATAAGTTAAGATATTGGCTTAAATGTAGATGTATGGTCAATTTAGTAATATGAGTAATGATATTTTGGTTGATATTATGATTTGTTTAGAACAACTAGTTTATTGAAAGATATAATTTTAGTTCAAGCAAAAGATCTTTTGAATGATGATCAATTAGTGGCGAAATTAAATTTCTTATTAGTATCATCAGTTAATGATACATGTTTCATGAGTTAAGGATTATGTTAATGGTGTTTGATGTGTCATGTGGTATTGTGAAGTAAAAATAATTTGTATTGTTAGTTAGGTTTTCTTTAAATGAGCTTGATTAAGTCATTAGATTACATAACTTAGGATAAGATTTCATATAGTTATTGATAAAGTAAAAGGCAGTAATTTTATGCGTTAATACGATGAAAGGAAGATAGATAAAGTATCATACGATGTCGGCATATAGATTTCGTAAAGCATGTTGCAGTATGATAACGGTTTGAAACTTATAATTCATGCGGAAAACTAAAAATAACATACTTTCAATATGACCGAATAATACTTGTGTTAGTAGCCTGCTTTTTTAATGAATACAAAAACGGTTATTTAGATTAAAAGGGCAATATTCGAAAATAACATTGTAGGTTAAGATGGGTTATTGAAACAAACATGTAGCTTTGCTAAGTTTTTGAAAATATGTAACTTCCTTCTAATAAACGTTTCTTTTTTGATTAAATAGAATGACCACTCAATTTATCGTTGAGGCGAACACACGAAACTTTCGAACACTGCAGGTAATTTGTAACAATTGTTACTTATAATATATATCATACTAAATTTACAAATATGGATATCACGAAACTGAAAATAAATTTACGTAATACTTTTTTGAATGTAGATCCTACCAAGTCTATTTACGGATGAGTTGTACACAGGCAGTATATGGTTATATTTAATTAACAACAGATGTACAATGCACAAAGTATGGCTCAAGAAAGTAACCGGTAACCATTATGCCCTACAATCGAATGAATGGAAGCAATTTGTTGATGACAGCCATTACTGGAACGTGGCAATACTACATTTCATTCGTCAAGGAGAAGACATGTACTATGTCACTGCCTATGACAATGTTTGGTGCTTTGAAATTGGTGGATATTTGAATCTGATATAGGAAATCGTCAAAGAAGATGCTTTGGAAGTTTGGGAAACCTTGACCGGTCGATGTAAGTACTTCATCACCATATATTGATGGTCATAGTTTAATGAAAATTGTATAAACTCTGTTTAATAGATACTAACAAATAACAACATTATATTTACTCGTTATGCAGCTCCTTCCTCATCAATTTCTGCCACAAATTAACAGAGTGAGAGTTATGGTGGCTGGCCTACTGACTGTGACCGTCACACAGCGTCGCATTGATCTGCCTTGTAACATGGACGGCCATGTTTTTAGTGGAACGGGATGGGATTTATTGGTTTTTTTGGAAGGCCTGAAGGTTAGATCGCGTATGGTGTTCACTGAAATTGAGGAAGCTACTGTCTCGATAATCTCATTTTCTGATGTTGGCTTAGGAATGCGTTTGGAGAACCTACCGCGTATAATCTTGAACGACGATACTCCGTTCAAAAGAAGCCCAATAGACAAGGTATGTTTATTACATTTTAATTCTTAAAAACATGTGTTTCGTCTTTTTTAAAGATTTTAAATTATATAGTTGCATCTTATAATGTCATTGGAATCTTCAAATTGTAGATCCTCGCATGAAAAATAAATGTGACTGGTTTAATCACTCCAACCATGATGATGAGAAAGACTTCTTTTATCAAGATGTTCGGATTACGTAACTGGAAGAGGTCGGTTGGTAAGCGTATCGTATTTTTCATGCAACAATGTTTTGATATTCATTTATAGTATCATCTTTTTGTGAATAGTAGATGCCTTTACTTATATTGCCTATTCGACATTCATTCGTTGAATGCGGACCAAACCACATCATTTTGCGGGGCTTTATGAAATGTATAAGTACCACAACGCAATTCTGATACACCATGATGAATCTTTCTATCTGACCGTGGATTGGGAAAAACATTCCGACAGGCCAAATAGCAAAAATCATGTCACCATAAAGACTGATTGGAAGACCATTGAGAAGAGGTGTGAGTGGGAGAAAGACAAAACGGTAAGGTTCAAACTTATGAGGATGGTCAAAGATAATGCTCAAATGGTTGATGCACGTAAACCTATGATGATTCCATTGTTCCATATGTGTTAGAAGAAGCTGCTTTGGGTATTTGATGTATTTTGGTACTGTCTCAGCCGAAACTGTTATGATGAAGGCTTGGAACATCTTTAATGACTTGTTTTATTTGCTGCTTTATGTATAATTTCTGGGTGCTTGTGAAGTTGACAATAGTGTTTTGATTAACCGTTTTCGTAAGGCGGTTATAAGTTAATGTGTCGTATGTTTGGGACGTAATATTTCAGTATGGTTTGAAATTGCCACAGACATAATATTATGTATCTGGATGATCTATATTATCAACTAATTTGTATCCATATTATGTATCTGGATTGATCTTGTAAGAAGTTGTAACTATAATAGTTAAGAAGACTATTCTACATGCTTAAATATAGTCAGTAACAAAATATTACATTGAAATACTCTTGTGTTAATAAGACTATTTTACATGGTTAGGCAAGTATGTTTGTGTAATAACACGAAAATTGTTTGCCAAATGTTATACATTGGGTTGCCTATTTTATGATTTAATGATATACAATGGTCTAACATTGGGTCAATGGTTTTTCACTTGTATACAAAGATAACAAAAATACTTACAAAAATGGCATTTATATTAAGCGTGTATTTTTCAAAGGTAATGATTGTTGCATCTTTAAAATATCAACTTTGCCTTGATAAATGAAACGGTGGTAGATGAAATCTTACACACACCTCATTCATTGAGAAGCAAGCATTGTTGCAAAGTTAGTACCAAGAATAGGTAATGATCTAAAAAAAAATCTAATAATTATATTATTAATTTTATTTTGATCTGCATGTAAGTAAGAATGAAACTATAATATAGTCAACAACAATGGTTTAGGGTTTAGGTTGATTCTTATGCTTTACGATTGTAGTGATTTATAGTATGTTGATACATAGTTAGTTGCTTGGGATATGCGGTTTCTTATTTGATAAAAAAGACTTAACTTGAAAGATTTTTTGTTTTGTAGTTTGTATAAACTCTATTAGATATGGATAAAAGTCTCTATGGTGTCTTCAAGCATATATATTGATTAATGATCTATGGTGTATGCATAGAGTCTGATTGCTTATATTTGTTTTGATTGTTGTTACTAAATCACTCATTTAGCTAATATATGTTGACTATATGATCCATGGTGTATGTTCTGTTTAAAAGTTAGTTAAGACAATAAGACAGTATCGCCTCCATTATTTTGTTAGATGGTATGTATGTTATGATTATTGGGTGAAATCATATAGTCGAAAGTTTACGGAAAAAAGAAAGTGTAGTCTTAGTGTATAACTTTTATAAAGGTATAAAGATACTCACCTAAGGAATATAGTGACTCAACGTAAACCATTTGTGAATTTATGATATACGATATGCAAATTTATATTTGTAAAGTGATTCATATGTTTTAAAATGGATCATTGTTTTGATATTTGTGTTATGCATAGAGTCTGATTGGTTAAATTTGTTTTGATTGTTCTTACTAAATGAGTCATTTAGCTAATATATTATTTATGTTGATGATAATTTGACAGGATGAGTCTTCAATTTGTTTTTGCTGTAAACAAAGCAAAGTTTGCAGAAAGTCAGGTATGCGCATAAGGTCATAATTTGTTAGGTCACCATATTAGTAACACAAGCATCAATATGAAGAAGTAGAGAAGAAGAGAAGGCATATGAACACACACACTCTTACGCGTAGGACTATGTGAAAGATTATGCTTAAGAGTAAATGTAAATGTGAACAACCAACCTTCAATAGAAGGTTTACAAGACTATTTATAGGAGGGAACTAGGGCAACACTCCAAGTTCCCATCCTTTTCCTTATTGGGCTTGGCCTAGGCTTATGGGCCTTCTACATAAGCCTAAGCTTAATAAAAAACATAAAGGCCATATTAAGCTAACTATTACATATGAATCACTAACACTTGAATAAGGTTTAGGAGTGATTCCAACAATCTCCCCCTAAGTGTTAGTGATGAATGAATGAGTGATAAATGTTGTAGGTGCTTGATGTAATAGTAGCTTTGACGTCTTATGACATTCTTCTTTCTTGTGAGAAGAAGTGTCTTGATTGAACAATCTCCCGGTGTAGAAATTGTTTCTTTTGATGTATTCTCGCTTTGACGTCTTCATTTTCTTTGTTCTTTAGTTCTTTGTTCTTTGAAAGTGATAGTATGTTGTGGTAATCTGCATCGTGCGCTTCACCGCTCCAGGTGTCTCCACGTCTTTCTCCAACATGCTCACACGCTCTTTAACGTTGGATTACAGTTGATAAAGTTCTTTAAGTCTTTAAACTTTGCGATTCTTTGTTGACGAAGAATCATTTTGACTTTGTGTTGCCTTTGATTATGAGAGAACTTTCATAAGTGATGTTGTTGGTATGAGCATGTGGAGAATCAGACGATCGGTCCGCTCGAGCTTCCATAAGAAGTAAACATAGGAAAGGTTAGTAATAAGCGGATTCCGGCACTTACAAGTTTGAACTCGAGAGTGTCAACGACATAGTGTGAAAACACAACTCTAATTCTTACAAAGGCCGTTCACGAACCGGAGTCCCACAAGTGAGATAACGCGATGTACGAAGTACACCTACGGTTCGAGATGAGTCGTTGAGTACACCAAGCATCACCTCACGATCAGACCGTTTGAGACCACTAAGCGTAATCCACGGGAGTTACCGGCGACTGCACACGGTTGTTTGATGTTGACCACGGCGGAGTTTCCATTCAATCACTAAGGATCACGGTGAGTGAACCTCTCATAAATGTTCTCGACAGTTGCTAGGATGCATGTAGGACTCGATAACGTACCCTTCGTTGTTCTTATTGTTGAACAACAAGTGATGAAATGTCAAGTGTACCTAAGAGATCTTTTGATGAATCTCGTGGCTTTAGACTCAATAGTGCACTTTGGTTTTCTGAGCGGAGACAAGGGAGAGGTCTCCTTCTTCAATACCAACAATCTCTAGAGAAAGCCAATAGTTTACGTAGGGTTCCTGTGAAAATGAAACAAGCTTACATTGGGAGAAACTTGAGTGGCTAAGAAGGTTTAGTGCATACGTCACTCGGTCCATGACAACTTTTAATCTTCAATACCGGTGTCACTAAGTGACAACCAAGAGTATATGAATTGAACCCGATGTACGCCCTAAGTTGAATAACTGGAGGGCTATTTTTTCACCCTTTTCTTTGCTTTTCTTTTAATTCTTCAACTCCTTCTTTCTCCGATTCTCATTTTCTCCTTTTATAATCATACCTAAGGACTTCTAAGTACTAACTATTTGTGATGTCCTTGGGTAGATCCCTCCGACTCTGGCGGATCATAGAACGATTATTCTAACCTTAATCACCTTATAACTCCATTGCCATAAAATCATTTTCATGAAAATCTCTCGAAGTGTTTGTGAATGAAAACATGTTTGAACACTTCAAGAGTTTTAGATTTTCGAAATACTCCCCTCAACATGTGCTTAAGAGTTTTGATGTAAATCTGCATGTGAGGAAAGAGCCTTTTTGAATTGATTGACTCAAGATAGACAATCCCTTGCGAGACACGATTACGTTGCATAGTTAAAGAGATACATTGTCAGCTTTTAGGTGACAACTAGCTCTAATAACTACCTTGAAGATGTGGACAACCCCGAAAGGTTGTCAAACCCGTCAAAGTTCATGTCTATCAAGAGTTTCTCGAATAGGTACAATTTACTTGGATAAGTCTTGGAAGACAAATCTTTTCAATGTATGACTGTTCAGTTCCCGTCAATTCATGGGTTGAAGTCTTTTCACATGAGGATTCATTAGCAAAACACAACATATTTCTTATCACATAATTTTCTCCCCCTCAAAAATGGCATATAAATGTTATTTTTGAAGAAATGTTGAGAATAAATATGACCATTTTGAGTTTTGTGGGAAGATTACACAAAGAACAATTTGTGAACAAACTTTTAGCAAATACCCCCCCTCAACAAGTAATACTAACTTTTGAGGTTTTGAAAACGTAAGGGGAAGTACTTGTTCTTTTGAGCAAAACCTTGAAAAGTGAAAGGTTTGATAGGTTTTACTCAAAAGTAAGAAGCTTTAAGCTCCTTTTATAGGATTGTGGCAGAAGCGTACCACGTGGTCCTTTCATTACAAGAACGGGTTGTACAATTTTTGTGTGCACAAGCCATTGTCAATTTATAAAAATCACACATCAAAATAATATGAAATAGAAGCATTTTAAGGGGTACCAGAAGTCCATCAATCTTTCTAGGAATGCGATCGGGCGTTGATAGTCGGTGAGAGTAATCTGGGACGACCACCTACAAATCTCTCCAAGTGTTACGAATCGGTCCTTCAGACAACCTTTCATTAATCTCGTGATGATCCTCCGCACATCCCGTCTTTCACGAGAGTTCCATCGCGTTTGAGACCCAATGCCTTCATATATCGCCTTTAACCTATAAGCGGGCCATCCCTAACCTTCTTCAATGTGTGATCCCCAAACTTGTGAAGATCTCGACACGCCATCAAGCGGTTCGTTGTAGTTCACTACGGTAAATTACGCCCGAATGGTTTCTTGACAAGGGTGTATTGTGGGCGGTTGATATCGGGAAGTTCTAGATGAGGTCGGTGAAGTTGACACGGTGCGATAGGATTCAACAACAAGTTGTAAATCTTCTACGTTCTCGGATCACTATGCTTCGATGAAGATAAGTAAGGACTTGATGTATTCACGTTGAACTTCATCGAGAATTGTCTCATGCGTCCTCGTGCTTTTGGCAAGATCTGGATCTTCAATGTCGTTGAGAGACAAGTTACGAAAGTCCGCTTCACGAATTCATAGTCCCTTTCGCCTTGTCTTTTGACCACGATAGTCTTGAGAAAGGTGTAATCCCATTTAGATGAAAGAGACATGCTTGAAAGCAACGATCCCTCGTAGTCTTGTACACTTCATGTTGAGACTTTCGAACACAGCGACTTTGTAGTAGATTAGGTCGGCGTTCCGCCCATGGTGAATCCGTACATTGCATCAATGTCATACCGTTCCACAATTGTTAGAAAACATGTGGGTAGCCTTTTCTTGATGGCTATGCAATTGGAGTATATGGTCACGGGAGCGGAAGTGTAAGTGATGTAGCGTATTTCCTTGAATCATCGCTACCGTGTAGAAGGAATTCCAAGTCATTGTTGAAGAAGTATCGAAATGGAATCTAAGGTTGACCCGTTTGGCCAATCGTTGGTAGAGGTTTAGACCAGTCGGTGTAGTATGGAGCTTTGTCTCTTCTGGAGAAGTCGATGTTTGCTTCAGGGTTGAGCCAATCAATGTTGTTAGACATGGCTCGTGCGATGTTTTCAAGGTGATATTCAACTTCAATAGCACTTTCCGAGCTGTCTTTGAGTAGTTGAAAGGCTTCATGCTTGATTCGTTTCAACTCTGATTTCGTCATCTTCTTCACCCGAAACTTGTCTTGAAGTATTTTAGCATGCTCCAATGTTCGACCTTCTATCGCATCTTGACCTTCCGGTGGGTAGGGAGTAGAATCAACAAGATTAGAGAACCAGTCAAATTCAGTGTCATCCTCATCTAGCCATGATACGACGTCAGTCTTTGACGTCTTCTTCTTCTTTTTCTTTGGCTTAGAGGAGGATTCTTGTTTCTTAGCTATGTCGGGAGAGGTGGGTTGTTGTTGGGGCTCAGGGACTTCCTCATCGTCACCACCAGTATACTCGAAGTGATCACCGGTTTTCTCGATGCAGGGTGGTAACTCGAGTCACGAGGTTTGTCGATAGAAGAGCGAGGAGGAGATCGTCTTGGTGGTGGAGTCCTTGAGGTGGTGGTGGCATAGATGATGGTTCACCGGACTTCTTTGAACGTTTGGGTTCGTTATCTTTATCCCGATCCATGTCTTCATCGTCTCTTGGACGTTTAGGCCTTCGAGCTTCTTCTGCGCATCTTGATTTGAGTTGGTATTCGGCAATGCTTCAAACAATTTACCTTCATAAGAAGTAAAAGTTGCGGATCGTTTGACATTTGAGATACCGACACGAAACCAATTTAGCATCGAGAATATTATGGGATCAAGCTGGATTGATGTTTACTTGCATAGGTGTTGATCTCATAGTTTGCTTGGCAAAATGCAATAGATTCGGATAGAGTTGTTTGGTGTACATTTCTCTTGTCATACCGAGAGCGATGTCAAGAAGGAACTTGTGAGTGTAACCTTTGATCATCTCGTTCATTTCCCTTGAGGATCACGTTGCATGAACTTACGGATGTACTCCTTTCGGTGACATCTTGTCATTCTCGTCATGAAGATCTTGAACACAGTCGTGAGAAAATTCACTTTCGTAAAGCATGTCTTTCTTCACGACACGCTTGATGACTTTAACGATCCTTGTCTTTGCCCGAGAAGTCCAAGAGTCTGTTGGAAACCAATTCCCCTTGAGGATCACGTTGCACTCTACACTCTAAGCCTATTATTGATAATCGTAAAGAAAGTATTGATCATTGTAAGCAGAAACAGGTAGAAATTGTCCAAAGCATTGAGGAAACTCTGAGTCCAAACAAACATTTCTGCAACTCGATGTCAACCAAAGAATGCGAATCAGCATGGCCTCCGTGTACTCGTCCTCAAAAATGTAAAAGAAAAGATAATGAATGGATTTACTCTCATAAGGGAGAGAAACATTGTTGGGTCTATTATAGATTTGATGATACAAAACAAGAAGAATGAAACATGAAGGACTAAAAGTGACAAGAAGGGAAACTACAAAAAGATGGAGGATTTGGAAGATTCTAGAAGATACGCTTAAAAGAATATTTAGTTTCCTAATTGTATTATGATTCCTCTTGTAAACCCTAGATGTCTCTAGTATATAAAGAGACATTGGGTCATTAGTTTTAGAAGTACGTACAAGATGTAGACGTCTAAAGGTGTGTGTGTGTGGGAACCTAGGCGTAGGGAAAACTCCTAGGGTTTAGTTAGTTAGTGTTAGATCAAGTCTTTGATCTTTATTATAGTTAGTTAGTTAGTTTATGATAATGAAAAACCTTGTTCATAATAATGTTGATTCTATGTTTGAATATTCTGCCTTTATTATTATGTGATATAATATTAGACATAGTCTAAGAGCTTACAACGATCTTCACATGTGGTATCGAGCACGGGGCTCGTGATATCTAAGTACAAGGTTTTTCAAGAAGAAGGAAGAAAAATTTGAAGTCATCAAAATTGTAATACTTCGCAAAGACCGCTTTAAAAATGTCATAACTTTTTATTGAACCGTTGGATCGGGCTAAAATTTGAACTGGAGCTTCTTAATATATCTATCTTTAATCTCACCAAGGGATTGTCAATCAGAGCTCTCAATCAAAAGTTATAAGTCGTCAAGTCTCGCCGCTAATTTTTCGTAAGGTTACAACAAAGACCGCTTTTGAAACGATCATAACTTTTTCGTTAACTGTTGGATCGTGACGAAATTTTTGGTGGATGTTCTCTATATATCAATCTAACTTTCCACCGGGGATCTTTCATCCGAGCTTTTATGTGAAAGTACTGAAAGTCTTCGCTGTATTTTCAAAGTACCGTTATGCGTTATTGGTTCCCTACAAGCAAAGTCTTCGCTCGGACACGAAAGTACCGCTTGGAATTCAAAATCTTCGCTTTGGACACGAAAGTCTTGCTCATTAGGATGAAAGTAACGCTCTTGAATTAAAGTACTACTTATTGGATGCAAAGTATCGCTTGGAGTTTTTAAAGTAATCTTTGTTTGATGAAAATATTGTTGTTTGATGAAAGTACCGTGAATTGGTTATTGATTGAAGGTCTTGATATTTATATGAACCAAGAAGGTTATTTTGTTCAAAGTACTGTTTATGTTCAAAGTACTGCTTCTTTTTAAAGTACTGCTTAAGGTACTGATTCTTCTCAAAGTACATGGTTTATTACGAGGAGAATTGGAGTTAAGGGGAAGTCAAGCATGATGATTGTTATAATTTTTGGACGACACACACACAGGTTATTGTTCACACACACAAGGAGTTTGGTGATTTGTTCTTAAAAGGATTTAAAAAGGCTCGTTTTGGAGATTTATTGAAGAATTGATTACGAAGAGGATTATTTATCACTTATTTGAAGGTGAAGTGAATTACTTGGTTTGTGTTCTTATCATCTAGCTTGATGAATCTAGCATTGTGTGATTTTTCTTATGATGCTCTATGCACACATTGGCTATCACTTGAAGGAGTTACATTGTAGTGCTCAGTGTCTCATACTAGTTGAGGATTCTTGTCAAGGGATTGCGGTCTACTTATATTTGGTTCGTATAAGTATGGAGTTCCGTGGATAGTAAAGATTTAAGACATAAGTTTGGGAAATTCTACTTCTTATCAAGTTTGTTATATTTGGTGTTCTTCACAAGTGATCATTACATAAAGCCTACAGATTTTGAAGAATCAGTTGATGTTCATGCATCACTCAAGGGGAAGTCTTTGATTTTTACTATTGTTGATCATTATTACTACTGCTAGTTGGAGTTTTCTACTGTTTTGGATCCATTTTTCTTATGGTGCGTAATGGTGCGATTTGAAGCATTGGAAGTCTTAGATTGGAAGTATGATATTGGTTCGTGGTGGTCAAGATCATTATTTGCATACGTTCCCTATTTGTTGATAACAAAAAGGGGAAGAGATGTTTGAGTGACATGTTTAAGTCAAGGGGAAGATTGTTTCATTTATGGTGAGATTTAATTATCTCAACTTCTGCTACTTCGTCTAGGGAAGTTCGTACAAGAATCGTGTTTGTTTTGTCATCATCAAATAGGGGAAGATTGTTGGGTCTATTATAGATTTGATGATACAAAACAAGAAGAATGAAACATGAAGGACTAAAAGTGACAAGAAGGGAAACTACAAAAAGATGGAGGATTTGGAAGATTCTAGAAGATATGCTTAAAAGAATATTTAGTTTCCTAATTGTATTATGATTCCTCTTATAAACCCTAGATGTCTCTAGTATATAAAGAGACATTGGGTCATTAGTTTTAGAAGTACGTACAAGATGTAGACGTCTAAAGGTGTGTGTGTGTGGGAACCTAGGCGTAGGGAAAACGCCTAGGGTTTAGTTAGTTAGTTTATGATAATGAAAAACCTTGTTCATAATAATGTTGATTCTATGTTTGAATATTCCGCCTTTATTATTATGTGTTCCTAGATATAATATTAGACATAGTCTAAGAGCTTACAACGATCTTCACATGATTGTTGGGATATGAAAGTCTTGAAGATATCAAAGTCTTGAAGATATCAAAATCTTGTAGTCGCAAGAAATCTTGGAAGAAGTCAAAGAGTCAAAATCATCGCTAAAGACAAAGTCAAAATCTTGCAAGGTGAAGTCAAAGTACTACTAGAACAATCAAACTGTTATATTCGTTTATGGAAAGTATTGTATTCCATGTTTAGATTACTTGTCGTACAAGGTTATCAATTGTAAACCGACTAGGATATCCTTGAGCCTATAAAAGGACTCCTAGATTGGCATTAGAGTGCGATTTCGTAAAAAGAGTTTTAGAGTTCTTAATTAGTGTTTTAGAGAAAAGTTCGATTATCTTAGAGTTGTATTAGAGTATCGCATAATAAGCGATTTAGAGTTTATAATAAAGTTATTCTTCTTAGCTTTGTTAAGTAAATTCCGCGTACTTAATAAAGATTGCTCGGTGTTTCTTTGTTAATAACTTAGGATTTATCCGAGGTTATTAAACCTTAACAAGCTAGTTAAGTTAGTTTGATTAAAGTATATCGATCCAACAAGTGGTATCCGAGCTTGTGTGGAAACTCGACTAGGAAGAAACCCTACTTCAACAATATTCAAGATGTCGATTGAAGTTGTTCCACCACCCTCAATCACCTCACTCGTAATTCCAATAATCAAGAAGGAGAATATGATCTCGGTGCATGAAGATGAGGCAAGATATTGCCATTCAGCACCATGCTTTATGGAATGTAATTGTGAATGGGAATGAAGTTGTTTGGATCCCATTGTTGTTCTGGACAACCTATAGCACCAAAGCGGTCTTACCACAAGCAACTATAAGGAATCAAGAGAAGGCACTAAATATTCTCTTATCGCCATTCCGATGGACATCTTCTCAAGTTTCATGATGCTAAAGATGCTAAGGCTGCTCTCAAGACCGATTTGGAGGAATGAAGCCTCTAAAAGATGCACGTAAACTTGTCAAACAACAGTTTGAAACATTCACAGAGGGAGAAAGAGAGTCTTGATGTCGCATATGATAGGTTTCAAAATCTCCTCAACATGTTGGAATTATAAAAGGCTCAAGTATCGATTGAGGATGCTAATTTGAAGTTTCTAAGGAGTTTGCCATCTTCATGGCATGTGATTGCTACAATGATCGAGAGGACAACAAGGATTGGATGTTATGGACTTTGATGATCTCTATCATCAACCGAAGGTGTATGAACACGAGATGAGTGGTCAACCCGGTTCCAAATCTCACGTGATTGCTTTTCTATCATCTCGAAAGAAGAGCGACTTTCAAAAGTCTTCTTCTCCTCAAAATCTTGTTTCTCAAAGTCTGCTGCCTACAATCCCCATCATATGCTCAAGAGCCCCACCATCTACCACTTTGAACTCGGATGAAGTTGTGTGTTCCTTCTTTGCACAACAAGCAAGCTTACCCATCACTTATGAAGAGGATCTAGCATGTTGAAGAAGATGCACTTGAAGAAATTGATATCGGTGGCAAGTTGCTTTGATCAATGCAAGGATCAAAAGTACATGAAGAAGACAGCAAAATATTGATTTCAAACCAAAACAAGGAATAACTTTTGACAAATCTAAAATTGAATGTTTCAATTGTCAAAAGACGGTCACTTTGCAAAGGAGTGCAGTTTTGCTAAGTATCAAGCAAGCAGAGCATCCGAGAAGCCTAAACTTGAGCTCAAGGAAATTCCAATAATCGAAACAAAGGCTTTGGTTGCTCAAGAGAAGTTATCAAGTTGACCGGAGTGAAGAGTTTGATGATGAACCGGTGACTTCTTGTATGGTAGCGATGGAAGATGCGATTGAAGACACGGTGGAAGCATTGAACCGGAGCAATGCTTTGATGAAGAATCAACATGCCGCTTTGGAATCGATGATGGCTTTGGAGGATTTGATTGGAGCAAAGAAAGTGAAGATGATCCCGTTCTTCTTGCTATGGTGGCTACTTCACCAACTCGCCTCCTATCTCTAAGGTATGCTCAAACTGTTATGATTTTTATCAAAAATTACTTAATGATTATGTGATTGAAAGAGATAATTGTATTAGGGCTAGGTGCGAGGTAGCAGTTACCAAATCACTTTAGAGTCTATAGAAGCTAAAATCATAACACATGAAAATAATGAAATGGCTTGAATGAAAAGTATGAACAACGAGATTACCGGTTAAAACTCGGTGAATGGAAACTAAATTGTAAAATTGTCGAAATTGAAAAATTAACTAAGGAAAGAGATGATTTGTTAGCTAAGTTTCTTTGCTTGGGGAGAGTCCGCTTGTCCCATGTTGCTTGTGTTGAAAAAAGCAGAGAAGGGCTTACATTAGAACAGCTTAGGATTTGGAATGGACTTTAGTAATGTAGATGAAAACCAATCTAGTGATCGGGATGATGGTGTTTTGAGGACATAACCACTAGTGATGATGAGCTCATTAACTATGTAGATTCATCTAGTAATGAGGGCTCGATAAGTGAACCACCTCCGAATATAAGAAAGACAATGGTTATCATCTTCGTTCCTCATCCCATTAGTCATCACCCTCTAGGCCCGATGTTTCTCGTTATGGTGTTGACAGGTCTAGAGTTTAGGAAGAAGCTTGTTGCTCAATCTAGGTCCGAGAAACCCAAAGAAACTGTTGAAAACAATGTTCAAAATCCAGCGAACCTTTAAATCAAAGCATTGCTCAACAAGCGATACTACAAAAACCTTTTCAAAACAAGATTGCTAAATCTTTTGGGATAATTTTGGTCAAAACAGATTTTATCACCATCAAGAAGGCAAAATAATTTTGGGCATAGACATAGAAGAAATCACTTTGGTCATATGGGTCAAAAGCGTGTTTTGTGTGTTATAGTCCTACTCACTTAATCAAATATTGTGACAAACACTCGTAATATCTAAGCAAGTTTCAAGGAATAAGTCTAACAATCGAGACCTAGAGAGCACAAACCAGGTGTGGACTAATTCAAATAGGGTTAATCACGAAACTTCACACCGATCATAGATACCCACATCGAGAAGACCTTGGGTATCTCACGGTACTTTCCAAAGTACGCTCCAGAGACAAGGTCACGAAAACCATACTTGGGATAGAAATTCTAGGAGATCTCACTATCAACCTAGAAGGTATCACAGTTCATATAGGGATCTAGATCACAGAACCACCGTTAAAACCGAATGGGTTAAAAGGAAAGTCTATTTGAGAGACATACGATGACGTTCAACAAAAAGTGAATCGATGTTTTGTGTCAAAAGAAAAAGCTAATAATCGGTGAAAGAGATTTATGTTGAAAAACCGAGAGAGTTTTGAAAATCCACATGATAAACATCAAAAGATAATTTTGGATCATCATTTGAGAGATAGTGAGAATTACATACTAAAGAATTTGAGTTTGTAACTCTCGAGGAACACAAGTCGAAGAATGGCTTGGGTTCCTAAAAGTTTCTAACTCTTTTCTTTGTGTGAGGGGCAACCCGGAAGAGGAGCTTAAAGATCATCTTATTGTGGATAGTGGTTGCTCGAAGTATGACAGCGATAAAGAGATCCCGTCTCGATTTTAGAAGTATTAGTGGAGGAAAAGTTGCATTTGGGTCACACCCCAAATTACATGCTTTGCGTGGAATGGAATTCACGGGATTGATGTCATAGCATCACAATCACAGATATATTGAGCGACCTAAAGTGTCGTTTCGAAAACACATCGTTTGATTTAATAAAACAATCAGAGTTTACAAAGTTTAGGTCCCAAATGAAAATCAACTTGTGCGGAAATAAGTTTGTTACAATTCAAACGATGTTTTAAAGTACGTAAAACTCAAGTGAGACGAGTCGTCATCACGACTCCATGATGTCCAAATGCATGCCATGAAGTGAATGCCTTAGATACCTGAGATAAAACATGCTAAAAAGTGTCAACACAAAGGTTGAGTGAGTTCATAGGGTTTGTGTTGAAATGTAAAGCCTTTCAAAATCGTTTATGCAAAGAAAGGCATTGTAAATCCACTCGGTTCAAGTTCCGCCCATACAAAACTTGCAACTGTGTATTCACAACCCATTGCCAAAATGTAATATAGTTTATGTTCAAGCCCATGATCGTCAAATGAATTCACAAAATAGTGCCTAACTTAATGTATCCATAGTTACTTAATATAACACATAATTAAATACGGTTTCAAATTGTTCCATGACCATTAGTTCGATGATTGTACCAAGACCATTAGTTCAATGATTCTACCAAGACCATTAGTTCAATGATTATACCAAGACATTAGTTCAATGATTATACCAAGACCATCGGTTCAATGATTATACCAAGACCATCGGTCCAATGATTATACTATGGAAATTCTAAGTATGGCAATCTTGTTACTTTGCATGACTAAACATTCGATTCGGATAAACATATAGTTTGCAAATAGTCATGAATGTAATAAAAATAGTTGAGCATGCATCTCCCCAAAGAGTTTCATAAATAATTAAAGCGAGAAAAAGTGGGGCTATGACTCACTTGGACAATAATGCGATGGCAAAAGTGGATACACCGAGAAATGTAGCGTGAATCTCGAAAATGACCTATTATGAATGATATGATACGTAATGAGTTATGATGTAATGTTATGCATGCATTTCGTATGTTATTTATACCATTTGTGAGTTTTGAAAATAATACTTATCGTCGAAAAATACTCTTTTGACGTCTTGACCATTCTTAAATCACTTTACAAGTATTTACGTCAAAATGTCATCCTACAATGGTTTCGTAATGATTTATTGTGAAATTTTCACTTTTAAATCGTAAAATAATGTCGTCGGAAATTTCATGAAAGTGACAAAATGGCTTGAAAAACTAGTCGTAAAATGGTGTCGTCGAGCGTTAGGAAACGAACTCGACGGTTTTGGAAAGTTTGTATCAAAATCTAGAAGTTTCAGTTCATGAGTTTTCGTCATAGAGGTCTCGAACATAAAGATAATAGAGGTTAAAGATGGTGATTTTGTCTAATTGTTGTGTAAAAAGTGAGTTTCGGCAAAGTTTGAGCAACCGTAAATAATTTATTACAACTCCGCTATTCAAACGGTTGGTCGTTTTGAAAAATATGCTTGGTGATCTTGATTTTATTAGAAGACATTTCGTTACAAAAAGTTCCACATCATCGTTAAAAACAGCCTTCAACATGGTCGTTTTAGTTACCGTAACACTTGTCTCGTAAAAATAATATAGTTTTTCTAAAAATAATAGTTACGGCAATTTTATGAAAACGTGTATATCTTAGTCGTTTCAAATCCGTTTTCTCGTATTATATCGTCCTTAGCTTCGTATCAAAGTATACTAATATATTTTTGATAAGTCGAAATAATTTGTAAAGCTTAAGGCTCGTTTTGACTCGAATAAAGTAAAAATAGTATCTGAAATTTTCGAAAATATATATTTCGTCGTCAAACTTGAAAAATTCATAACTTCTTCGTTATAACTCCGTTTTAATCCGTTCAAGCGGCCACGGATTCGTTTTAAAGTATATTTTCTAAATATCAAGGCCAAAAATTCGTGCCTACTGTCGGATTTTCCAGAAAAACAAAATAAGGACAGACCACTTTTTATACTTGTCGAAAATAGTTTTTCTCGTACTAAACCTATTCCAATCCCTTCAAATCAACTCCAAAGCTAATCTAATCCTACCATACACCTTCTTAGGGTGTCATGGGTTCCTAAACATCATCAAGACCAATATATACCAAGGGAATAATTATAGGATGACCTTTATATATATAAACTCTAAAAATCATGTAAAATGGTATAAATCAACACAAGTCTTGCATGTTTGCTCCAAAATATGAAGAAATAAATATGAAATGAAAAGGAAAGATGTAAAATGATAGAAATATGCTTACAAGTAACTATGATGAGGTGCAAAGAACAAAGGTTTAACCTAAACACCCTAGGTTTTATTTCAAAACCTTAATAAGAGTGTAATCTAGATTGTTTAAAAACTTGAGCTTGAAAAATTTTGATGATCCTTTGCTAAACTCCTTGTAGAGGCGGTTTGATAGAGGAAGAAACAAAGAGAAAACTTTTACTACTTGTTTATTATGTTATTGAATGAATGAATGAAAGTGTAATGTGACATTGTGTATAGTTTATACAATCAAGAAAAATTTGTACCAACCAATAAATGCAACCCCCCCCTGGTTTTGGGGATATTTTTGTCAACAAAATATATATTTTTTTTTTTTTTTATATATTGTATAAATTGTGTAAAATTTGTAAGTAAAATGTAGTTAAATAAGTTACTTGTAACTTGTATATACATTTGTGAATTTAAGGTAGTTTTAGGTAAAAGTAAATTTTAATAGATCAAAGTAAAGTATAATGAGTTCATAAAATTGTAAAAATACATTCCTTGTAAAATTTGAGTGATATAATAATTATCGTGTAGTTTTTAAGAAAAACGTCGTAATAATATAAATTTAACGATTTATATACAAAATAAATTTAAAACACTAGGTAAACTCAAAATATAGTTTTATAAACTAAATGTAAGTATAAAAATATATCGGGATCATTTTGGAAGTATCGGATTAAATGTTCAAAATAATAACTCACGCGATAACGTTTATTTAATATAAAATTTACGCGTTTAATGTGAAATGTAAAATCATGAATGAACTAACATGATGCAAATGATGTTAATGAAATGTAGACTAAACTTAGTCCATATGAAATGTTCGTGATGATATGATCATGAATTCGCCGCTAAACCATTAAGGTTACGCAATTTGGAACACGTAAACCTAGTTTACGATAAATGTTGAAATAGTGAAACTTGAGAAATGACACGAAATTGCGAGTTGTCACATTCGCCCATCAAAAGGAATTCATCCACGAATTCGGTTCGTGTTAGTCTATCGAATTTTTGAGTTTGTGATGAATAACGAGGAGAGAAGACATGGAGAAGTGTCGTTACGGTTATCGATGATTGAGAGCGTATAAAACATCGTAGTAAAGAAAATATCGGATGAATCTCTCATAAGTAACACTTTGACTTTGAACATGTGAAGATTTTGCTTGCACTAAGATTTATAAATAATCGCTCCCAACATAACATGATCCTCCGAATTAGACATAGTTAGCTAGGCTATGTATAATTAAGGAGCGATGATGTGACGTTCGGTTTAGTTGTTATAACTCTCGATGTTTACAAGGATTTAAACCGTGTCGTTAAAATGGTAGTTAAAGTAAAAGGAAGTAAAATTCTCGTAAGTAATAACAAATCGGAAAGAAAATAAGTACGATAGATGAGAATATTTTACAACGAGTGGTTTAGCAAAAGTAGTACATCTTAAGTTATAAAGATTCGGATACGATGGAAGACATAAACTTAGTACGACATAGTACATAAGGAAAAATAAGACCGTTAGTTTCCAAACTTCTTGGTCTTCCGCGTTGTTGATACCTTGACGAGCTTCTCCTCCTCTAACATGTATGCATTCCATGAGCACCTTCAACTTGTTGACCTTGGTTTTGAGGACATTGATTCCGATAGTGTCCTTGCTCCCGCATCGTAACATGTAACCATGGCCTTGCCTCTACAATTCTGGCAAGGTGTCCCGATTGTTGACACTTGTAGCACTTAGCGGGACAAAGACCCGTGTGATGATACTTACATCGATTACATAGTGGGTAGGTTCCAAGATAACCTCTGCCTTCTATTGGTGCGACAACATATACCATTGCGGTTTCTTGCCCTCTATTCATTGTTGATGATGGTTAGTGTTACGGTTTTGGTTGTTGTTATTATAACCTCCTTGGTCATTTTCCCATTTTCTTTTGTTGTTGTTGATTTGGTTATCGTCGTTGTAGTTGTTGTTTTGGTTATTGTGGTAGTTGGTGCGGTTGTTGGTATTGTTGTTACGGTTGGTGTTGGTGGTGTTGCCCCTCTTTACTACTTGTGCCATAAGCTTTTGAGACAATCGAATAGATTCCTCAATCGTTTGCGGATCAAAGGAAGTCACGTCACCTTGAATAATTTCGAAGTCCTTCAATGAAAGCCTCCAGGTAGCTTCTCATTATCCGAAACCATAGATGGGCATAACACGCCAATTCTTGAAACCTTCGAATGTAAGTATCAATGTCATACCCAATAGTTACCAACTCATAGAATTCGGTCTCCAACTTCTTCACTTCCGTGCGTGGACAAAACTTCTTTGTTACCAAACCTTTAAATTGCTCCCAAGTGAGCTTGAAAGCATTCTCCATTCCCATCGGTTGAGCATAAGAGTTCCACCACGACAATGCTCCATCAAGTAGTGTACTCGTAGCAAACTTGACCTTGCTATCATCCGGCAATTACATAACAAAACACGGACTCAATTTCTCGAACCATCGAACCATGGCGGTGGCTCCTTGGTACCTCTAAACTTAGTGGGATCTCCACTTTTGAAATCCTTATACGAACAGATTTTAACTCCGGACCCTCCTGCATTTCCTGCGGAAGAAGAAGCCTAGCGGCTTCAAAGAAGCACCGGCCTCGGCGGCGGCGCAGCAGCACCACCGCTTCCTTTCAATCCTTAGAGCATCGGCTACGCTATCCCTTACCAACTTTTGAATAGCCGCTAGTGTCATTTCGGTGTGGCTTTCTTGATGCCATATCTTCTTCAAAATAAAAGGAAAGGTGAGATGTAGCAAAGTCCGATGTTAATAATAAACGCTCCAAAGAGATGTGATAAGAAATGATAAGTTTGAGGTTATTTTTCAAAATGATCGACGGTTTCCTAAGAAATGGGTTATGAGATGTCGTAAGTGCTTCAAATGTATAATGGTTTAGTGACTTAATGTGTGAATAACGTGTAACTCGACATGTTAGTGGTGAAACAAAGGAGTGAGAGTGACTTTGCCCTATTTAAAGGTTTATCTCGGCATTCGACGTTATCGGTGATGAGTCAATTGATGTAAAAATTTGTGATAGGGAATGACAAGGAATTCTCCACATTAGAGTATGAAGAAAGAATAATGGAATGGGCATTTAAAGGCATCCATGTGACAATCGATATGAAATGAAAGTAAATAACTCGAAAATGTACGTATAAATCGCATGCAAAGTGAACATGCACTTATGATGAAATGATGAGATGCTATGATGATGTAGTTATAGTCTAGGGTCAATGATGCAACCTAGTTCTCTATAACCAAGCTCGATGCCAATCATCACACCCCAAATTACATTTTTGCGTGAATGGAATTCACGGGATTGATTGTCATAGCATCACGATTCTGAGATATATTGAACGACCTAAAGTGTCGTTTGGAAAATACATCGTTTGATTTAATAAAACAATCAGAGTTTACAAAGTATAGGTCCCATAAGAAAATCAACTTGTGCGGAAATAAGTTTGTTACAATTCAAACGATGTTTTAAAGTACGTAAAACTCAAGTGAGACGAGTCGTCATCACGACTCCATGATGTCCAAATGCATGCCATGAAGTGAATGCCTTAGATACCTGAGATAAAACATGCTAAAAAGTGTCAACACAAAGGTTGAGTGAGTTCATAGGGTTTGTGTTGAAATGTAAAGCCTTTCAAAATCGTTTATGCAACAAAGGCATTGTAAATCCACTCGGTTCAAGTTCCGCCCATACAAAACTTGCAACTTGTGTATTCACAACCCATTGCCAAAATGTAATATAGTTTATGTTCAAGCCCATGATCGTCAAATGAATTCACAAAATAGTGCCTAACTTAATGTATCCACAGTTACTTAATATAACACATAATTAAATACGGTTTCAAATTGTTCCATGACCATTAGTTCGAGATTGTACCAAGACCATTAGTTCAATGATTCTACCAAGACCATTAGTTCACCGATTATACCAAGACCATTAGTTCAATGATTATACCAAGACCATCGGTTCAATGATTATACCAAGACCATCGGTCCAATGATTATGATATGGAAATTCTAAGTATGGCAATCTGGCATTACTTTGCATGACTAAACATTCAGTTCGGACAAACATATAATTTGCAAATAGTCATGAATGTAATAAAAATCATTGAGCATGCATCTCCCCCAAAGAGTTTCATAAATAATTAAAACGAGAAAAAGTGGGGCTATGACTCACTTGGACAATAATGCGATGGCAAAAGTGGATACACTGAAATGTAGCGTGAATCTCGAAAATGACCTATTATGAATGATATGATACGTAATGAGTTATGATGTAATGTTATGCATGCATTTCGTATGTTATTTATACCATTTGTGAGTTTTGAAAATAATACTTATCGTCGAAAAATACTCTTTTGACGTCTTGACCATTCTTAAATCACTTTACAAGTATTTACGTCAAAATGTCATCCTACAATGGTTTCGTAATGATTTATTGTGAAATTTTCACTTTTAAATCGTAAAATAATGTCGTCGGAAATTTCATGAAAGTGACAAAATGGCTTGAAAAACTAGTCGTAAAATGGTGTACGTCGAGCGTTAGGAAACGAACTCGACGGTTTTGGAAAGTTTGTATCAAAATCTAGAAGTTTCGAGTTCATGAGTTTTCGTCATAGAGGTCTCGAACATAAAGATAATAAGGGTTAAAGATGGTGGTTTTGTCTAATTGTTGTGTAAAAAGTGAGTTTCGGCAAAGTTTAAGCAACCGTAATTAATTTATTACAACTCCGCTATACAAACGGTTGGTCGTTTTGAAAAATATGCTTGGTGATCTTGATTTTATTAGAAGACATTTCGTTACAAAAAGTTCCACATCATAGTTAAAAACAGCCTTCAACATGGTCGTTTTAGTTACCGTAACACTTGTCTCGTAAAAATAATATAGTTTTTCTAAAAATAATAGTTACGGCAATTTTATGAAAACGTGTATATCTTAGTCGTTTCAAATCCGTTTTCTACGTATTATATGTCCTTAGCTTCGTATCAAAGTATACTAATATATTTTTGATAAGTCGAAATAATTTGTAAAGCTTAAGGCTCGTTTTGACTCGAATAAAACAAAAATAGGTTGCTGAAATTTTCGAAAATATATATTTCGTCGTCAAACTTGAAAAATTCATAACTTCTTCGTTATAACTCCGTTTTAATCCGTTCAAGCGACCACGGATTCGTTTTAATGTATATTTTCTAAATATCAAGGCCAAAAATTCGTGCCTACTGTCGGATTTTCCAGAAAAACAAAATAAGGACAGACCACTTTTAATACTTGTCGAAAATAGTTTTTCTCGTACTAAACCTATTCCAATCCCTTCAAATCAACTCCAAAGCTAATCTAATCCTACCATACACCTTCTTAGGGTGTCATGGGTTCCTAAACATCATCAAGACCAATATATACCAAGGGAATAATTATAGGATGACCTTTATATATATATAACTCTAAAAATCATGTAAAATGGTATAAATCAACACAAGTCTTGCATGTTTGCTCCAAATATGAAGAAATAAATATGAAATGAAAAGGAAAGATGTAAAATGATAGTGATATGCTTACAAGTAAACTTGATGAGGTGCAAAGAACAAAGGTTTAACCTAAACACCCTAGGTTTTATTTCAAAACCTTAATAAGAGTGTAATCTAGATTGTTTAAAACTTGAGCTTGAAAAATTTTGATGATCCTTGCTAACTCTTGATGATGGCGGTTTTAGAGAGGAAGAAAAGAGAGAAAACACTTTCTAACTTGAATTATTGAGATGAAATGAATGAATGGAAACATATGAAGTTGAGTATAAATTTATACAATCAAGAAAAATTGTACCAACCATTAAATGCAACCCCCCCCTGGGTCGGTTTTTGGGATTTTTGTCAACAAAATATATATTTTTTTTTTTTTATATATGTGTAAAAATTGTGTAATTGTGTAAGTAAAATGTAGTTAAGTAAAGTAACTTGTAACTTGTATATAGTTGTGAATTTAAGGTAGTTTTAGGTAAAAGTAAGTTTTAATAGATCAAAGTAAAGTATAATGAGATCATAAAATTGTAAAAATACATTCCTTGTAAAATTTGAGTGATATAATAATTATCGTGTAGTTTTTAAGAAAAACGTCGTAATAATATAAATTTAACGATTTATATACAAAATAAATTTAAAACACTAGGTAAACTCAAAATATAGTTTTATAAACTAAATGTAAGTATAAAAATATATCGGGATCATTTTGGAAGTATCGGATTAAATGTTCAAAATAATAACTCACGCGATAACGTTTATTTAATATGAAATTTACGCGTTTAATGTGAAATGCAAAATCATGAATGAACTAACATGATGCAAATGATGTTAATGAAATGTAGACTAAACTTAGTCCATATGAAATGTTCGTGATGATATGATCATGAATTCGCCGCTAAACCATTAAGGTTACGCGAATTTGGAACACGTAAACCTAGTTTACGATAAATGTTGAAATAGTGAAACTTTGAGAAATGACACGAAATTGCGAGTTGTCACATTCGCCCATCAAAAAGGAATTCATCCACGAATTCGGTTCGTGTTAGTCTATCGAATTTTGAGTTTGTGATGAATAACGAGGAGAGAAGACATGGAGAAGTGTCGTTACGGTTATCGATGATTGAGAGCGTATAAAACATCGTAGTAAAGAAAATATCGGATGAATCTCTCATAAGTAACACTTTGAATTGGAACATGTGAATATTTTGCTTGCACTAAGATTTATAAATAATCGCTCCCAACATAACATGATCCTCCGAATTAGACATAGTTAGCTAGGCTATGTATAATTAAGGAACGATGATGTGACGTTCGGTTTAGTTGTTATAACTCTCGATGTTTACAAAGATTTAAACCGTGTCGTTAAAATGGTAGTTAAAGTAAAAGAAGTAAAATTCTCGTAAGTAATAACAAATCGGAAAGAAAATAAGTACGATAGATGAGAATATTTTACAACGAGTGGTTTAGCAAAAGTAGTACATCTTAAGTTATAAAGATTAGGATACGATGGAAGACATAAACTTAGTACGACATAGTACATAAGGAAAAATAAGACCGTTAGTTTCGAACTTCTTGATCTTCCGCGTTGTTGATACCTTGACGAGCTTCTCCTCCTCCTAACATGTATGCATTCCCATGAGCACCTTCAACTTGTTGACCTTGGTTTTGAGGACATTGATTCCGATAGTGTCCTTGCTCCCGCATCCGTAACATGTAACCATGGCCTTGCCTCTACAATTCTGGCAAGGTGTCCCGATTGTTGACACTTGTAGCACTTAGCGGGACAAAGACCCGTGTGATGATACTTACATCGATTACATAGTGGGTAGGTTCCAAGCATAACCTCTTCCTTCTATTGGTGCGACAACATATACCATTGCGGTTTCTTGCCCTCTATTCATTGTTGATGATGGTTAGTGTTACGGTTTTGGTTGTTGTTATTATAACCTCCTTGGTCATTTTCCCATTTTCTTTTGTTGTTGTTGATTTGGTTATCGTCGTTGTAGTTGTTGTTTTGGTTATTGTGGTAGTTGGTGCGGTTGTTGGTATTGTTGTTACGGTTGGTGTTGGTGGTGTTGCCCCTCTTTACTACTTGTGCCATAAGCTTTTGAGACAATCGAATAGATTCCTCAATCGTTTGCGGATCAAAGGAAGTCACGTCACCTTGAATAATTTCGGGAAGTCCTTCAATGAAAGCCTCCAGTAGCTTCTCATTATCCGAAACCATAGATGGGCATAACACGGCCAATTCTTGAAACCTTCGAATGTAAGTATCAATGTCATACCCAATAGTTACCAACTCATAGAATTCGGTCTCCAACTTCTTCACTTCCGTACGTGGACAAAACTTCTTTGTTACCAAACCTTTAAATTGCTCCCAAGTGAGCTTGAAAGCATTCTCCATTCCCATCGGCTGAGCATAAGAGTTCCACCACGACAATGCTCCATCAAGTAGGGTACTCGTAGCAAACTTGACCTTGCTATCATCCGGGCAATTACATAACAAAACACGGACTCCAATTTCTCAAACCATCGAACCATGGCGGTGGCTCCTTGGTACCTCTAAACTTAGTGGGATCTCCACTTTTGAAATCCTTATACGAACAGATTTTAACTCCGGACCCTCCTGCATTTCCTGCGGAAGAAGAAGCCTAGCGGCTTGAAAGAAGACAGCCTGACCTCGGCGGCAGCAGCAGCAGCCACCGCTTCCTTTCAATCCTTAGAGCATCGGCTCGCTATCCCTTACCAACTTTTGAATAGCCGCTTGGTGTCATTTCGGTGCAGCTTTCTTGACGCCATATCTTCTTCAAAATAAAAGGAAAGGTGAGATGTAGCAAAGTCCGATGTTAATAATAAACGCTCCAAAGAGATGTGATAAGAAATGATAAGTTTGAGGTTATTTTTCAAAATGATCGACGGTTTCCTAAGAAATGGGTTATGAGATGTCGTAAGTGCTTCAAATGTATAATGGTTTAGTGACTTAATGTGTGAATAACGTGTAACTCGACATGTTAGTGGTGAAACAAAGGAGTGAGAGTGACTTTGCCTATTTAAAGGTTTATCTCGGCATTCGACGTTATCGGTGATGAGTCAATTGATGTAAAAATTTGATGATAGGGAATGACAAGGAATTCTCCACGTTAGAGTATGAAGAAAGAATAATGGAATGGGCATTTAAAGGCATCCATGTGACAATCGATATCAAATGAAAGTAAATAACTCGAAAAATGTACGTATAGATCGCATGCAAAGTGAACATGCACTTGTGATGAAATGATGAGATGCTATGATGATTTAGTTATAGTCTAGGGTCAATGATGCAACCTAGTTCTCTATAATCAAGCTCGATGCCAATCTGTCACACCCCAAATTACATGCTTTGCGGAATGGAATTCACGGGATTGATTGTCATAGCATCACAATTCACAGATATATTGAACGACCTAAAGTGTCGTTTGAAAAGAACATCGTTTGATTTAATAAAACAATCAGAGTTTACAAAGTATAGGTCCCATAAGAAAATCAACTTGTGCGGAAATAAGTTTGTTACAATTCAAACGATGTTTTAAAGTACGTAAAACTCAAGTGAGACGAGTCGTCATCACGACTCCATGATGTCCAAATGCATGCCATGAAGTGAATGCCTTAGATACCTGAGATAAAACATGCTAAAAAGTGTCAACACAAAGGTTGAGTGAGTTCATAGGGTTTGTGTTGAAATGTAAAGCCTTTCAAAATCGTTTATGCAAAGAAAGGCATTGTAAATCCACTCGGTTCAAGTTCCGCCCATACAAAACTTGCAACCTGTATTCACAACCCATTGCCAAAATGTAATATAGTTTATGTTCAAGCCCATGATCGTCAAATGAATTCACAAAATAGTGCCTAACTTAATGTATCCACAGTTACTTAATATAACACATAATTAAATACGGTTTCAAATTGTTCCATGACCATTAGCTCGAGATTGTACCAAGACCATTAGTTCAATGATTCTACCAAGACCATTAGTTCACCGATTATACCAAGACCATCGGTTCAATGATTATACCAAGACCATCGGTTCAATGATTATACCAAGACCATCGGTCCAATGATTATAATATGGAAATTCTAAGCATGGCAATATCATTACTTTGCATGACTAAACATTCGATTCGGATAAACATATAATTTGCAAATAGTCATGAATGTAATAAAATAGTTGAGCATGCATCTCCCCAAAGAGTTTCATAAATAATTAAAGCGAGAAAAAGTGGGGCTATGACTCACTTGGACAATAATGCGATGGCAAAAGTGGATACACTGAAATGTAGCGTGAATCTCGAAAATGACCTATTATGAATGATATGATACGTAATGAGTTATGATATAATGTTATGCATGCATTTCGTATGTTATTTATACCATTTGTGAGTTTTGAAAATAATACTTATCGTCGAAAAATACTCTTTTGACGTCTTGACCATTCTTAAATCACTTTACAAGTATTTACGTCAAAATGTCATCCTACAATGGTTTCGTAATGATTTATTGTAAAATTTTCACTTTTCGTCAGTAAAATAATGTCGTCGGAAATTTCATGAAAGTGACAAAATGGCTTGAAAAACTAGTCGTAAAATGGTGTACGTCGAACGTTAGGAAACGAACTCGACGGTTTTGGAAAGTTTGTATCAAAATCTAGAAGTTTCAGTTCATGAGTTTTCGTCATAGAGGTCTCGAACATAAAGATAATAAGGGTTAAAGATGGTGATTTTGTCTAATTGTTGTGTAAAAGTGAGTTTCGCAAAGTTTAAGCAACCGTAATTAATTTATTACAACTCCGCTATACAAACGGTTGGTCGTTTTGAAAAATATGCTTGGTGATCTTGATTTTATTAGAAGACATTTCGTTACAAAAAGTTCCACATCATCGTTAAAAACAGCCTTCAACATGGTCGTTTTAGTTACCGTAACACTTGTCTCGTAAAAATAATATAGTTTTTCTAAAATAATAAAGTTACGGCAATTTATGAAAACGTGTATATCTTAGTCGTTTCAAATCCGTTTTCTCGTATTATACGTCCTTAGCTTCGTATCAAAGTATACAATATATTTTTGATAAGTCGAAATAATTTGTAAAGCTTAGGACTCGTTTTTGACTCGAATAAAACAAAATAGGTTGCTGAAATTTTCGAAAATATATATTTCGTCGTCAAACTTGAAAAATTCATAACTTCTTCGTTATAACTCCGTTTTAATCCGTTCAAGCGCCACGGATTCGTTTTAAAGTATATTTTCTAAATATCAAGGCCAAAATTTCGTGCCTACTGTCGGATTTTCCAGAAAAACAAAATAAGGACAGACCACTTTTTATACTTGTCGAAAATAGTTTTTCTCGTACTAAACCTATTCCAATCCCTTCAAATCAACTCCAAAGCTATTCTAATCCTACCATACACCTTCTTAGGGTGTCATGGGTTCCTAAACATCATCAAGACCAATATATACCAAGGGAATAATTATAGGATGACTTTATATATATAAACTCTAAAAATCATGTAAAAATGGTATAAATCAACATAAGTCTTGCATGTTTGCTCCAAATATGAAGAAATACTTATGAAATGAAAAGGAAAGATGTAAAATGATAGTGATATGCTTACAAGTAAACTGATGAGGTGCAAAGAACAAAGGTTTAACCTAAACACCCTAGGTTTTTATTTCAAAACCTTAATAAGAGTGTAATCTAGATTGTTTAAACTTGAGCTTGAAAAATTTTGATGATCCCTTGCTAACTCTTGATGTAGAACCGGTTTGAGAGAGAGAAGAAACAAGAGAGAAAAACTTTTAACTTGACTTGAATTATTGAGATGAATGAATGAAAAATAATGAACATTGAGTATAGTTTTATACAATCAAGAAAAAATGTACCAAACCATTAAATGCAACCCCCCCCATGGCGGATTTTGGGGATTGTTGTTTCAACAATTATATATTTTTTTTTTTTTTTATATTGTATAATATATAATTGTTGTAAGTAAAAAAAAATAGTTAAATAGTATAAGTTGTAACTTGTATTGTATATACATTTGTGAATTTAAGGTAGTTTTAGGTAAAAGTAAGTTTTAATAGATCAAAGTAAAGTATATTGTAGTTATAAAAATTGTAAAATACATTCCTTGTAAAATTTGAGTGATATAATAATTATCGTGTAGTTTTAAGAAAAAACGTCGTAATAATATAAATTTAACGATTTATATACAAAATAAATTTAAAACACTAGGTAAACTCAAAATATAGTTTTATAAACTAAATGTAAGTATAAAAATATATCGGGATCATTTTTGAAGTATCGGATTAAATGTTCAAAATAATAACTCACGCGATAACGTTTATTTAATATAAAATTTACGCGTTTAATGTGAAATGCAAAATCATGAATGAACTAACATGATGCAAATGATGTTAATGAAATGTAGACTAAACTTAGTCCATATGAAATGTTCGTGATGATATGATCATGAATTCGCCGCTAAACCATTAAGGTTACGCGATTTGGAACACGTAAACCTAGTTTACGATAAATGTTGAAATAGTGAAACATGAATTGTTTTGAAATGACTTGAAATTGCGAGTTGTCACGGAGTTATGACAAGACACAAAGCTAAGGGTTTCACAAAACCTCACAATGCTTTACTTAGCTTTGTGTATAAACAAACAGGCTAAATCATAAGGACCATCAAACACCTTATTTACTTGTTTCATCTCTCAAGAGGAACCCAAGAATATTGCTCAAGCTTTGACTAAAGAAAGGCGGGTTGAAGCTATGCAGAAGAACTTCTTCAATTTAAACTTCAAGAGGTTTGGGTTTTATGTGATCTTCCGGATCACAAAAGAGTTATTGGAACCGATGGGTTTTAGAGTCAAAAGAGATGAAAGAGGCAATGTTATCAAAAACAAGGCAAGATTAGTTGCTCGGGGTTATAGATGCAGGGAGGAAGGGTAGATTATGATGAGGTATTTGCTCACATGGCAAGGATTGAAGCAATTAGAATCTTTCTTGCTTTTGCTTCTTATATGGGTTTTCAAGTCTATCGGATGGATGTCAAGAGTGCATTTCTTTATGGCACTATTACGTAAGAGGTGTATGTAAAACAACCTCCGTGTTTTGAAGATCCTAAGCATCCAAACAAAGTCTATAAGGTGGTTAAGGCTCTATATGGTCTTCATCAGCACCTAGAGCTTGGTATGAGAGGCTCTCTACATTCTTATTAAAACATGGATACGTAAGGGAGCTATTGACAAGACTTTGTTTATCAAGAGAGACAAGAAGGATATCATGTTAGTTCAAGTGTATGTTGATGATATTATCTTTGGGGCTACCAAACAGGTCTATGGTTAAGGAGTTTGAGCGGTGATGCGTATGAGTTTCAAATGAGTTCAATGGGAGAGTTAACATTCTTTTAGGACTTCGTGTTAAGCGGTCAAAGAAGGAATTTTCATTAGCCAAGACAAGTATGTTTCGTACATACTTAAGAAGTTTAATTTTGATGGTATGAAGGTTGTTACTACACCGATTAAATCTATCAATTCATTGGGTAAAGATGAAGATGGATGACTGTTGAAGTTAAGTTATACGGATCTATGATTGGCTCTCTTATGTATCTCATTGCATCAAGGCCCGATATCATGTTTGCGCCCGCTTATGTGCAAGATATCAAGTCTCACCAAAGATTTCTCACATGAATGCAAGAAACGAATTTTCATTATTTAAAACAACAACCTAAGTTGGGGTTGTGGTATCCTAAAGAGTCACCTTTTCACTTAGAAGCTTTTTCGATAGTGACTATGCAGGAGATAATTATGATAGAAGATCCACAACTGGTGGATGCCAATATCTTGGTAGAAGGTTAGTCTCTTGGCAATGCAAGAAGCGAGACAATTGCGGCAACATCATCTATCAAGTCGAATATGTAGTGCTGCGTAAGTTGTTGTGGTCAAGTTTTATGGATGCAAAATCAACTCTTGGACTATGGATTCAATTTTAAGAATACTCCTATCAATATTGATAATGAGAGTACTATTTGTATTGTAAAGAATCCATGTATCATTCCAAGACAAAGCATATTCGATTAGGCATCACTTTATCGTAGACCGCTATGAGCATAGGTTCATTAATGTGGTTAAAGTTCACACGGATGACAATGTAGTGATTTACTCACAAAGGTTTTGATGTGTCACGATTCAATCACTTGGTCGTGAGCATTGGAATGATTAACTACTAAGCTATGTTTAAGGGAGGACTATAAGGTGTTAGATATAGTCCGTGTATTGCTTGAGGGAGGATGTTAGTTTATATGAAGGTTTTGGCAAAGTATTGTATTTCAAAGTCTTGCTTGGGAAAGTCTTGCTTGGGAAAGTCTTGCTTATGTGGAAAGTAATGTTTGTCGTATTAAATCTTGTTCCAACGGTAATATTGATGGGTAATTGGTAGTAACGGTAACTTTGTTATTTAGGCCGTGATTTTCAAATCCCACCTATAAATAACTACTTTCCGATTTTCCTCTCATATTATTACTTTACATCTTTTCCAAACTTATCTCCCAATTACCATCTCCTTATTATTCGATACAATCTTTATTGTGCTCATCTTTTTCAACAATGGTAAATCGTTTAAGCATTTGAAGCACAATATGGTGGCTAATTTGGACAAGACCGAGGCGAATGTGGCTTTCTATGATATCATTGATTATCTTATTGGGTCGCTTATTAGTTATGCTCTTTTAGTTGAGCTGGATGTTATTGAACCGTAGATTCAAGAATTTCGGGCTAATGCTAGAGAAAATATGGAGGAGGATGAATACTATATTCGATCAACAGATTCTTTGGAAAGACTATCAAGATTACGAGGCCTCTATTCGTGATGATTTATTATTTGGTGATGAAGATGGGGCTATTCGATTCGACAAGCAACCGATTTGGGATACTTTTAGCAATCAAGGGTTATGAAGGTTCTTTGATGAACAAACTTTTAAGAAGGCCTTATTCATCCTCAATGGAAGTTTTTGATCCATGTCTTGCTCCATTGCATAAGTTCTAAAAGCACTTCTTGGGAGCGCTTTGGGTCAAATATAGCATCTGCAGTGGTTGGCTTAGCTATCATGAGTGTTTAACTTTTCACGGCTTATTTTGGATGGTAAGATATAACTTTCACATGCACATCAAACCATAACACAAAGTAGCATATAGATGGAATTCTAGAGAGAAAGTTAGAGGTTTAGGGAACTTAGTGAGAGAAAGTGAAAGATATTATTATGAGCTCCAACTCTACCTTGGGAGGTAGAGTATTTATAGTCTTACATAAACGCCACACTTTGGGCATGGATCGTGGCATATAGTGGGTAAAGACCCGTCCGTCCTCCACGGTGATACTTAACTAAATTACTACTTAACTTAAAAGAACTACGACTACGAGCTTTCTAACGATTACATATACTTGAGGTGACCGACTCTTTAATACCGGAATTTCTAATTCTAACAATCTCCCTAAGGGAGGTCACCTCAATCATGTACCAAAATTACATTGAATACAAATAGATATTACATTTAACAATTGATCTTGCATTCTTGACGTAGTCCTTTGCTCCTAAGCTCGTAGTCATTGATTCTTCACATTGCATGTTTTGTTATTCCAAGTGGAGGTCTTTTCTTGATCCACGTGATTATAAGTTTGAGCCATCTTTGGAGATCATCGACTATCAACAATCTCCGACACATCCTTTGTGGTGTTGGTATGTTGTGATGTTGTGACTTTGGGACCGACATGCTCACATTCGGATCATGATATCTTTTCATCGAGTAGCGGAAGCTTTAGTTGATTCATGATATTGGCGCAGCGTAGCGAAGCATGGAGTGAAAATATCGAGTCATTGATGCACTAATCATGATTTCTTTTGAGATGAATGTGTTAAGTGAGCATGCGGCTATGGATTGATCGCTTCATTCGATCACCGCAAACGTCGGGCGTACACATACAACGCTTAGCAACAAATCGCACGAAAGTGTCTTTGATCACTTCGTTGAATTGAGGTACACGCCCACGGTTCCCGCTGATCGATACATGTCTTGCGTGATCGTATAATTCAAGAATTTCCTTGACGAGGTTTCGCAATTGTTCTAGCCGTTCTCAAACCGAACATCTCAAAGAAGACAACACGGAGTGAGTGAACCAAATAATTTTAAGTCCACCGATTGATGAAAAGAGATTTGCAAAACAATCGTGTATTGCTCAATAGAAATTGTTTTGCAATACAACGAAGGTTTTATTGAAAATCAATTATCAATCATAAAACACCTTTTGTTTTGAAAATGAGTAGACGGTCGATGTGCTAAAGAAAAGAGTTTTTAAGCACAAAGACCGGTTTTCAAAGGTATCCGTCAATCCATAACTCGGACCAGATTGATTCAAGAGATTGAATCGCCCCATTGTTTCTCATTCGGTTGTCACATGGTTGATCTATATAATAGATCTCACATGCCACCTACCAGAGCTTGTTTGATGTTGGCTCAAAAGGCTTTCCATCTTCATTGTGAATATGTATACACATCACTCGGATGTTCCGCAATACCACAAGGATAATGCGTGGGACTCAAGATATAATCTCTCTCCACATTGTGTGAAACAGAGTCTTCATTGAAAGTGTCCTAATGAGATTTATTTATGATCTCGTGGCTCTAGACTCAATTTGTGCATATTTGGATCCCGTGTCGAGACTAGGAGAGGTCTCTTCTTCAATATCAACCATCTCTAAGAGAAAGTCGATAGATAATGTCGGTTCCCGTGAGAATGAAACAAGCCCTTTAAGAGGAACTTGAGTGGTTTGGAAAGTTGAAGTGCAATGCGTCACCGGGTCCATGACGTCTTGTCTTCAATACCGATGTTACCATCGGTAGTATATGAAGTGAACCCGGTTTACGCCTCTAAGGTTGAATAAATGGAGGGCTATTTGTTTTCACCCTTTTCTCATTCAATTCTTTTAATTCTTCAACCCCATGCTTATCGAGACTTCATAGCTAGAACCTTGTTGGGTTTATTCCAAGACTAGCTCGGTCTCACCGCACTCTTCCCATATCTCATTTTTCTCCTTTTATCATCATACCTAAGGACTTCTACACTAACTAGTGGATTGTCCTCGGTAGATCCCTCCGGCTCGGCGGATCATGGAACAAAACCTAACCTAATCATCCTTATATCACCGTACATAAAGTAAAGTTGTTCGGTCAATTTGGTATTGTTCATCCGCCATTGGATCCAATTGAAAACCATTTGAAAATCAATTCGGATACTTGTGATATATTATCAAAGCATTTTGTACCGAATTGTTTTTGATATTTTAGAACGAGAACTCCCCTCAACATGTGCATCAAGTATTTGAAAATGTTTTGCACACGGAGGCAAGAGAAAGAATTAACTTCTTTGATTACCATTTTCTAAAGATATCAACATCACTTCCTCAACAAGTCAAGTAGATATAGCATTTCGGGAAGGATGAGGTTTCCATAAATTTGCTCCCCCTCAATATGTGCCTCGAGGTTTGAAAAGAGTTTTGCACATACTAGAGGAACACCGCACATTGGGATGAATGATCACGTTTCAAATCAAAGGTTTAAGATAGATGCTCCCTCAACATGTGCATGAAAAATTGAAATCGTTTGTCACATGTGAGAAGGATGATGTACATCCTTATAAAACCATTTACCGAATTATCGCTTTAAATCCAACATTCTCCCGATCACAATTATCAAAATAGATTTAAATTGATTTTGAAAGCTTTTAAGGAGAATTGTGACTTGATTGTGAAAACGTTTGAACTGATAAGGATCGGATTTTAAGACTTTAAACTCCATTGTTAAAACATGCATTTATATTTTTGAAAACAATTTAATGCCAAATAACTTTTAATTTAATTGAAATCATTCTCCCCTCAATCAATGACATAGGTTGTTGATTGAGAGATAGATTTTGACAAATAAGTCCCGATGATTATCAAAAATAGAGATCGAGTTATTTTTCAAAGCATTTAGTTTTCAACAGATAAATGTTTATAGAATCGAGCATGGAATTTTGAAACATGATAAAACATGGCTCGTTCTTTCTTTAAAATCGGATTATTGCCTCGAAATGACAATAAACCATTGTTTCTCTTTCTCCCAAATTTTTTTTTTTTTTTTTTTTTTTTTTTTTTTTTAAAGAGTTCGAACAACATCTAAAGTCCGTGTCATTCTTTGAATGACAAAGACAAAGACCGTAGATATTATCGCATCGAGAAAACCATGACAAATTGACAATATTTTTTTGAAGATTTTTCAATTTTTCGATTTTTATGGATTTTGAAAGTTTTATATTTTTCTATTTTGTTTTCGAATAAATATTTACAAGAGATAGATGAAGAAAGACCTTTACTCCTCGTCTTCCTCCCAAGACGTTTGAGAGTTTCGGTTGAAGGCTTTTCAAACCAAGTCGTGGAAGAATAAACTCAAAACGTTCTCTTGGAAGAGCTTTGGTGAAGATGTCGCTAACCGATATTCGAGACCTCACAAAATATAGTTCCACCACACCTTTTTCCACTTGTTCCTCGATGAAATGATGTCGAATGTCGATATGCTTTGCTCTTGAGTGTTGAACATTGTTGCATGAGAGAGCAATAGCACTTTTATTATCACAAGATGAGGATTTTGATGAATTCAAAGCCATAGTCGATAATTGAGATCTCATCCATAAGATTTGAGCACAACAAGATGACATGGCTATGTATTCAACCTCTGTAGAGAAATAGAAGTACTCATTTGCTTCTTTGAAGACCACTCACAAGCTTATCACCCAAAACGAGCACCTCCGGCGTGCTTCGACGTGTATCTTGACAACTGCATGATCGGCATCCGCATAGGCCGTTAGTGACATACCGGTGTCCTTCGGTGCCATAGTCCCATATTGATGGTTCCTGGAGATACCGAAGACCGTTTAAGCGCTTCAAGGTGCTTTTAGTAGGCTTAGCACGGTATCTAGCACACATGCACACAGAGAACAAGATGTCTCGGTCTACTAGCGGTGAGATACATCGGGATCCAATCATACTCCGATATTTCGTTTGGTCAATCATGATCCCGAGAGGTCCTCATCTAGTTTGGTTCGGTCAATCATGGGGGTGTCAGCGAGGTCACATGAATCAAATCCAAATTTCTTTAAAATCTCATTGCATATTTAGATTGATTTATGAAAATGCCTCCGGACTTTGTGAAATTTGTAATCCCAAGAAAATGACATTTGTCCCATCATTGACATTTGAAACTTTGAACTCATTTCATTTGAAAACGATCACATTCCATTGGGTCGATCGAGGCAAAAATAATATCATCAACATAAATTTGAACATGAATCAAATGTTTGCGACTTCTGGTGAACAATGTAGGATCAATGCTCCTTTGATGAATCCGGTTGATAGAAGAAACTTTGACATGTATCATACCATGCCCTTGAGCTTGCTTTAAACCGTAAAGAGCCTTCTTCAAACGATAAGCGTGGTAGGATGCTCTTGATTCACAAATCCTTCAGTTGGTTGGCGTGAGCGACTTCTTTAAGATCTCCGTTAGAAATGCCGTCTTTACATCCATCCGATATACCACCATGTTCTTACTAGCGACATTAGCCAAAAGATTACGATTGCCTCGATTCGAGCAAGCTGGAGCAAACGATTCTTCAAAGTCTATACCCTCCTCTTGACGATATCCTTTAGCAACTAATCGAGCCTTGTTCTTCAACACATCACCATGCTCATCAAGTTTTACTTTGAAGATCCATTTTAGAGCTATAATCATAGCACGATGCGAGGCGGTACTAACTCCCATACATCAAGACGATCAAACTCATGAATTTCATCTTGCATAGCATTGAACCGACTATCTTCATTCATAGCGGTTTAACATCTTTTGGTTCGATCTTAGATAGTACGGAGTTGAAGAAGCACCATAAGGCATCGGTTGCGAGTTGCTTCCGGTTGATACAGACGAGAGGGATTTCAATGATGTTGTCTAATGGATGATCGTGAGTCCATTTTCCGAGGTGTTCATGTGGCATTTGTTGAGGAACCGAGGTAGGCGAGTCGATGTCTCACGAAGAAGATGGTTCGATGATGATTCGAGTAGCAAATATGTTTTCAAATGGAGCATCTTCGAGAGTCGCAAAGGGATTAACTTCATCATTGATGCGAAACATTTCCATGATGTATATTTGAAGAATGATGATTTGTTGATGAGATCAAGGATCGGCGCAGTGCTTCTTGACTTCTGATATTGAAATTGATGGATTGACTTCATTCATCGGAATATGAGTATCCTCTTGTAGGGATCAAGACCTCATTAGTAGTATACTCATACAGTTCATCAAACATGGGATCAAACAATTTCTTTACATCATCTTCGGATGGAGGTACATATGGAGTTTCTTGAGAGGAGTTTGGAACAAGGATGAACCAATAGAATTGTTTTGAAGTGCGGGTCCCGAGCTAGAGTGTCCGGGAGCCATTTGACCGGTCACTCATCAAACGTAACGTGAATTGTTTCCATGATATTTCGGGTTCTTTTGTTGTAGATTCGGTATCCTTTTTGTTTGGTGCATATCCTACAAATACTCCAATGTCGACTTTAGCCCTAAGTTTGCCCAAGTCTTGACCTCATTAGTTGGATAGCACAAGGCACCAAACACACGAAGGAAAGATAGATTAGGTTTTCTTGTGGACAAGTTCATATGGAGTTTTCCATGAATGGTGTGAATCGTGGAACGATTTTGTGTGTAGCATGCAAGGGCGATTGCTTGCACCGCAGAAACATTGGAACCTTTGAGTAGATCAACATTGTTCTAGCGGCTTCAACAAGGGTGCGATTTCGTCTTTCAACTACACCGTTACATTGTGGGGTTCGTGGAACACTTCTTTGATGGTGATTCCAACGCTTTCATAGAATTCACTAAGTTGTTTGTTGACAAACTCGGTTCCATTGTCTGCTCGATAATTACAGCGGTTTTGTTAAGTCGAACTGCAATGTTTGATGAGTTTGATGATGATATCGGGAGTTTCATCCTTTGTCCTTAAGAACTTGACCGGGTGAATCTAGAGTAATCATCAACCACAACTAACACATATTTCTTCCCAAAGATGTTCTCGCACCCTCATTGGTCCACATAAGTCCATATGAATCATGTGAAGAACTTCCTGTGATGAGTTAGTAGGTTTGGGTATATGGGCATACTTCTTGCTTTTTCCCAATTGACATCTTGAACAAAGATGATCCTTTTCATACTTTAGTCTAGGTAAACCTACAACTAAGTCCTTTACGGAAAGATCGTTGATGGTGCCAAGTTCAAGTGATTGAGACGACGATGCCATAACCATGACTTTGTTTTGAAGCCTTAGATAACAAGCGATTGGAGATGCTCTCATCATGTCATCGATAGAGATGGTGTAAAGGTTTGAGCCACGAGTTCCTTTCAGCAGTTCCTTACCATTAAGATCTCTAACAAAGCGGTATGTTTTCGAAGGCTACTTCGGATCGTAATCACGAAATTGACCAACGAGAGATTATGACCTAAACCTTCCACATAATACACTCACGGAGATGACACTATCACCAACAACATAATCTCCATAACCCATAATAGCACCGAAATGATCATTACCAAATCTAATAGTCCCGATGAATTTGCTCACGAAGTTCATGAGTCGTGACCGGTCTCCAATCATATGCTTGGAACGACTGAGTCCGTACCACATAACGATTTGAGCGATCTGCGGTTGAACACAGACAAGAATGGATAATCGGATAATTGGGATCCCCATGCAAGAATGGGTTCCATTTGGTTAGTTACAATGGTTGGACCACCCACATCGAAATAGAAGCATTCATATCGAAAATGAGGTAATGGAATCATTGTGAATAGATGCAATACTAGTGTCTCATTAGCCCTATTTACAGTGTGACCACTTCTTAAGGAATAGTTCTACCAAGAGGCATCCATTTTCTAGTGGGCATTATCGATTAGTCTTATGACCAACGGTATCCAATAAAAGCCTATTCTCGAAATGTTCTTCCGTGGGTTTCCATTGTTTTCTAACTCTCTTTGCTTTTGCCTTTTAGCCTTTTTAGCACAATTTTAGCATTAATAAAATTAAGCGGACAATTAACATCATTAGGCGAACATTAACATCACATCCATGATTAGAAAGCGAATTCAAGCAATCATCGGTACAAGGTTTGCAAGTAGTATCGAATTGAATTAATTACGATGCGCCTATGGCTAATACTAGAATCAACATGATTCGTTTTATTCGATTCAAGCTTAAAGTTCCTAGATTGTTCTTCTACTCTTTTCGGTGCACATTTTAGCTTGCGAGGTCCTATCATTCCTTGTATTGTCTTGAGACTTTGGCCCGCTCCCTTTAATGTCACTTGATTACTCTGTAGAGGAATGGGAACATTAGTTTGTTTTACTACTCTTTGCACCACCTGTTTAGATGTGCTGGGATCTGAACTACATGCAGGTGCACTAAGGTTCACTTTCTTAACACTAGAGGTACTGAGACTAGTACTCCTAGAAGGCACATTTGAGTTCACTTTCCTAGCATTGACAGATCTAGAATCTGAACTACTCAATGGTACACTACTTCTCACATTCAAGCCATTGGGAATCGAGTGCATATCATGTTTGGCCTTAGGCATTGAGCATGGAATCAAAGGGTTAACTCTCTCACCTAATGTCTTTGGGCATATAGTGATCAAGCATTCTAAGATTTCTTGAGATCGTTTGGCATATGAGCATGCATGTCCAATTGCATTATCATGAGGTTTCTCTAGCTTATCCTCTTCAACAATCTCACGCAGCATTCTAAGCAATCCTTAAGGGATGAGAAATATGTTTGAATGGCAAGTTTGTTGTTCCTTAGGTGAGGGGACATATGTCACGGATAAAGCATATTTATTACCGAGTGAGCCTTAGATACACCATTCTCCCCATTGATCATTGGCATTTTCCTTTTACGACTCTTCATATTCTCAATTTCCTTTTGCAATGAAGCTATTTGTTCGTTGTTTTTGTTACGAGTGACTTTAATTGATTCAAATAACTCATTGAAATGACGTTTAACCTTTTCATTTTCTTCTAGAAAACTTTCGTTTTCCTTTTGTAAAGCTTTTACTAGGTTTTGAAGATGAAACGTTTGAGAATTCGAGAATCTAAAGGAGGAGGCATTTGGGAGCTGTCATATTGTTCGTTGACCCTTTAATTGAGAGATTTGGGCTTTCAACTTTACGATCGTGTTACACCGAGCTTGAATCATTCATCTCGTTTGTTAATTTGAAAAGCGCATCAAACTCGGAGCATCGAAGATGTCTTGATATTTGAAGTTTTGACATTTTCTTTGAGATGTTGATATTTTAGTTGTAGATTAAAATACTCAACTTCTAGTTTAGAAAATGTTTAACCAAATTGTCATGATCATCCAGTTCAATTTTCTCATTTAGTTTAGAATTAGTTTTTCAAGCTCAATGACACGATCATGGGAGACTTTCGTGGCACGAGATAGTTCATGAAATTTGGAAGCATTAATAGAGCAATTTGAAGCGTTGAAAAGACATCTTGAGCAACACATTCGAGAATAAGATTCTCATTTAATGTATGCGTGTTCTTTCTCTCAATCTCATTATATTTTAGTGCGCTCATAATCACTAACTTCAACAACCATTGCATCAAATTCCTTTCCATACCCTTAATATCGGTTTCTACCCCTTTTAAGACTCTCAAAGTGATCTTTTAGAAGTTTAAAGAAGGGCATGACCTCGCTTAAATAACATTCTTTCATTTGTTCAAAACCTCTTTCTCCTTGATTATACCGATGGGTGTGATCCTTTTCTTGCAAGTTTTCTCAAAATCAACAAATAGTTGAAATATAACGTATTGACTAATTAATGTCTTGCTTTTAGTGGCAATTGTTCTAGGAACAAGATGCATTGGTGTATTAGGAGGATACACAATCGCTCTAGGCATTTTCAAAAGGGAGGGTTTGTTTCAATAATGTTTTCCGCTTTCGCTTATCTAAATCCTTTTCCGTAAGACTTGTTCGGGAGTCAACAAAGTCGAGGCTTAAACTTGTTCAAGGAAATCAGGTTTTCCTTCTTGTAATCATGAGGAGAGATGATTATGTTTTCTCTTTGCATTTGGGATCATTTTGTTTCTTATTCATCTTTTCCTAGTGATTTCATTTAATATCTTATCTTCCTCGGTGCACTCAACGCAACTAGGTTTACGCCTAGGCTTAAGGACTTCATTACCATCATAAAGCACCTTATGAGCATTTCTAGCCTTTTAATTACCTCTGGATTTGGTTCCTCAACAAGGGAATGCTATGCTTATCGCTTAAGACACGATGTTTCGTGACCATGTGAGCGATCGAATGGTGTTTCCTTGTAAGTACAACTTGTTTTCAAGTTTGTTTTTCAAAGTTTTGATTAGAAAAATCTCTCAAGAGTTTTGATTCCTTTGCATTAAATTCTTGCTTAAGCATTTTCACATTTTCTTGAAGTTCTTGTTTTGCTTAATTGTTTTAGAAAGTTTTTCTTGCAAGGAATTTAATTCTTGTTTCAATACTTCTTCTCTAAACTTACTTTTTCTAATTCTTGTACTCACTTGGACATCCATTTCACTGCTCACGAGTGGTCAACTCAAATTTTGCACGTTGTTCATAAATAGCAACACGTTCCTTATAGGCATTTAGTTCGAAATTATGGAATCATCGGGAGCACATGCGGTGTATTCATCAAAGACATAGTCATTGTTGATTGCGAAGATGCATCACTTGGTACAACTTCACTTTCACTTTGTTTCACGTATTGATCGTATGGGACAATATTGATATTACCCATATTTTCAATATTTGATTCAATAGTTTCGATTGGTTGTACTTTGTCATGCATCTGCTGCACATCAACATCATCGTATAGCTTTAATACCTACGAGATGAGTTTGTCCTTGGATGGGCGACTTGTGGTGAAGAAGAGATCTTGGGAGAAACCATTGGAGAGATGCTAGCCATAAAGATTGTGTGTGCGCATGGGTCCATCATCTACATCGTAGTCGTATGCATCACGATCGACTTGAAAGGCGTTCGATGATTGTGACCTATCTCTGAATAGGCCGCTCATCCACATCGCATCATAGGTCTTGGCATTGCCCTCAACAAAAACATCAATTCCTCTTCATGCAAAGACCATTGTCACGAGCTTGTGCAAGCAACATCTTGTCTCGAAGTAATCGGCGATACATGGGCGCTTTGGAGATGTGCGGTTCCTTGCAATGTGTCCTCACCACCACAGTTATAGCATTTGATTGGCTTAGCTTGACCTTGGTTACCATTCCTTCCTCGATTACGATTGCCCACATAGCCTCTACCAAAGACCACCCCTTCCCGATCATCTTGTCTTTCTGAACTGGTTGCACCACGATCCTTCCATCTTTAACAATAGCTTGATTGTGTGGGTTAGATGCGTTCGAGGTTGTTGTTGGTTTGTGGGAGAGAATTCATGTTTTGGCTAATCGGAAGAGCTAGTTGATTAATGAAGCTTCCCACGTGTGCATCGGCATCGGCTTGTTTGTACATAGGATCGGGAATGAGTTTGTGATTACCATTACCCAAGGTATGACTTGTGAAGCTTTGGTTGTGATTCCGATGTTTGAGTAAAGCGTTGAATCATTAGGCGAGCTTGTCTCTCACGGGTTAGTTTTGAACGATTGAGAATCAATTTTTCAAACATAGCATGTCTCTCATTCAAGGAGGAAGGCATAGAGTTGCTCATAGTTTGTGTTCTTCAATCCTTTAGTAAGCTTCACAATGTAACAAACTTGTGCCATTCGGGATTCATGTTGTTCACAAATTTTGAATTCAATCGAATGTTGGGCATAGTCATTCGATGTTCCTCATGTCATTAACTAACTTATGAAATCTCACATAATACTCATAGACATTCTCATCTGGTTTCATCTTGAAGTGCTCAAATTAGTCATAGAGTTGTGATTCTCTGTCTTCCATGGTTAATTAAACTCGAGAGAAGCATCTTACATTATCCCAAACGCCTTTGCATCGGTGTTATGATTGATCGACTTGTAGATGTCTTTAGGAAGACCTTGAAGAACAATGTTTGAAGCCCCGATATCTCGCATCGAATCTCTTTTTCTCCTTATCATCAAGCTCATCATACATCTTAGGTCCGTCCATTCCGTAAACAGAGTACCATCTTCATTAGTATCAAGTATGTCTCTAGTCGTCTCAACACGATATGGTCCTTCATCAATGGATTTGAGAATGTTGACACCATTTTCCTTTCCAAGGCAATACAATCGATTCGTTGAGCCCAAGAATCGTAGTCGATTCTGTCAAGCATGGGTGGGCGAGTATCCGAGCCACCGCTTGTACATCCTCGGCAGCGATGGAGATGATGTAGGGACGTTGGTAGACATGTTAACAGATTATACGGATTTTATAACTCTACGATTAAACCGGAAATAGATTCTTTCACGGATTTTACTAAATCAAGAGAAAACCGTAAACAATCACTCAAGTCGCTAGATGATAATGCACTAAGTCGCTAGAGACAAATGCACTAAGTCGCTACCAATTAATTCGCTAGAAAGCCAAGTCGCTAGAAACCCAGTCGCTAATGTAAAAGCAAGTCGCTAAGTAGTAACTCGCTACACACCAAGTCACTAACCAAATTTTGGCAAGAATTAAGCTACACAAGTCGCTAGAGACACAAGTCGCTAAAGAGCAACTCACTCTCGACCAAGTCGCTACTACAAGTCGCTACCCGTAGTGGAGAGTCCACTACTTGTACTTTAACTCGCTAGATTTAACAGCTTTGTAACTCGCTACAATTTTGTGAAGCAAGTCGCTACGAAGAAAACTTATCCGTGAACTAAGTCGCTAGCATGAAAAACCATATAAACATCACTTTTCAATCCAAAACAACCCAACCAAGATGATTCAAGCTACCAAATGAAAACCTAAACACTTTTGATGATTCTAAACACAAAAGTACCAACAAAATTCAAACTTTAACACAAGAAATCAACCAATGATGCAAAACCACTAAACTTTTCAAACTCAAAACCACCTAAAACCACTATAAATCCAAAGATGTGCAAGATATGATCTAACCATGGCTCGATACCAATTGTAAGATATAACTTTTCACATGCACATCAAACCATAACACAAAGTAGCATATAGATGGAATTCTAGAGAGAAGTTAGAGGTTTAGGGAACTTAGTGAGAGAAAGTGAAAGATATTATTATGAGCTCCAACTCTACCTTGGGAGGTAGAGTATTTATAGTCTTACATAAAACGCCACACTTTGGGGCATGGATCGGGCATCTGGTGGGTAAGACCCGTCCGTCCTCCACGGTGATACTTAACTAAATTACTACTTAACTTAAAAGAACTACGACTACGAGCTTTCTAACGATTACATATACTTGAGGTGACCGACTCTTTATCACCGAATTTCTAATTCCTAACAGATCTTATCGCATATATCATCAGGGCAACTTGGTTGATGTATCCAAGGTTTATCTGGTTTTCTTAAACAAACAATTGGTGATGTTCCAAAACTCGCCTTTACTACACACATTGTGCAACAAGCCAAAATCTATACATTCATGGCTAAGAGAAGTAATTTGTTCGAGAGGTGGAGATATTCCATTAACAACAACAATGATGGAAGTTGTACAAGTCAGTCCGTGATGCATTGCAGAGGATGAAGACATCAAGGTAATCGATTTTGCACAAGGTCTTGCTTGAAGTCTTGTCTCTGCAATCTTGCTTCTCGTGAAGGTTGCATCTTTACAGGTGATGTTTCTCCAAGTCCCGAGGCTCACACGAGATTGAGAGAACACCTACTCCATCTCCTCAACGATCTGTTTCAGAGGAACATTCGCAACTTCATGGTGATGCTTCTACTATACCTCGTGAAGGTTTGACTTTGGATAACTATTCTTTAACCAGGGAGTTAGCTCGGTTGAACAAGACTGTTGAGCGTCAAGCTAAAGCAATTAGGAAGTTGAAGCGTAACTATTTCTGGTTGAGGAATTTTGTTAAACCTTATATTCAAGGATTCAACTTATGGGTAAAAGAGGAAAACAAACGTCGCAAAGCTCTTCGAAAGGAATTAAAAAGGAAGAAGGTTCCTAAAACATCTTCTGTCAACTTGGGGAGGAATTTAGAAAAGGATAATTTGAAAGAAGATGTTATGAAGCGGAAAGAATCAAGAAGATATTACAAAGAAGAAAGAATCTGTAAGTCTTTGAGAAAAGATTATTTCAGAGGAACAAGAAGAAGAAGTGCAAGTTCAAGGTCTTGATGTTCAAGGTCTTGATGATCAAGGTCTTGAACATCAAAGCATGATACATCTAGGCCGTAAGTAATAACTCCAATAACTCCAAGGGTATTGAATTTTGAAGAAGAAGTCGGTCCTTCTACAAATGTTATAGAAGAGGAGGAACCTAGATTCAAACCTATTCATTCATGCGTGATGATGAATTAGTTGCTACAATTCTAGATTTGTCACATCCAAGAGGAGGAGTTACTATTAGAGATGTACAAGAAGAAGAACAACCAAGAGCTGATCAACCCGCAATTGATCCAAAGACAAAGGGAAAGGTATTACGGTTGAAACTAAGAAAAAGAAACTCACTTTGGCGAACTTAGAGCATTTGAAGTTGCAAGGAATGAAGTCTGCGACTAGAAAAGTTCAAGAAGAGATAAATGCTAAAGATAGAGAAGAACAAGAAGCTCGAAAGCTCTAAATAGAAGCGACTCAAAAGGTGCAAGATGAATTGAATCTTTGAAACTCTTGAATCTTTAGAGTCTCCTACACTGCTCGATATATGCAAAGAAGACCTAATTTAGCTAAAGAAAGGAATGCAATGATGGCATATCTAAAAAGCGGAGGATTTAAAGGATTGCGAGAAGCTAAATTATGTGGATATGAAGAGATTATATGATCTTTGAGAGAAGCTTATAAGAAAGATGTTGCGAGCATTAAAGATTTTAGAAGAAGCTTATTGGATGAAGTCGAAAGGAAGAAAAGCTTAAAAGAAAAGAAAAAGCTGAAGTTATAGATGTTCGGTTTTCAAAGAAAGAAAAGGTTGAATTAAGATCCGAGACTAGTGATGAATTGAAGAATTATCTCGTAGTGGTAGATTTTGATTATACAAGATGAAGATAATGACATGAAGATGAACGGATCAAAGATTAGTGTTTTCAAAGTTGAGAAATCTAAGAATGGAGATTACATGGTATTTCATAAAGAAGATGAAAGTTTCAAAGTTTTCAAAAAGCTATGGGATTTCTTGCATATTATAGATAGAGTAGATCTATTCTACTTATATCATGTTGTGAAGACTTATTTTGAAGATAATCCATTAGAAGGGATTGGATTAGTTTTACATGGGGATCTCATAATCATGTGGGAAAATGAAGAAGCAACCTTGATGATATTTGGAAGGATCAAGAAAGTTGGGAAATAGTTTCTTGGAGATTCTTTGAAGAATTTGGAGTTCATGTTTGGAGCTAGAAAATGGAACAATGATACATGTTTGCGAGAAGAAGATACCCTCTTACGCTTGAGCTCATGAGAAGAATGCTAGAGCATGGATTGGAAGTAGAAGAGGTCGATGAAGCTGCTTGCATGGTGATCAATTTGTTTATTGAATGGACTACTATTCTTGAGAATGATCTTTAAGCGGTATGAATTTTATTTGAATAAATACTTTTTGATATATCAAGACTTTTTCAAAATCTTGCTTATCGAAAAGATACTTTCATCAAAGTCTTGTTCTTTGGTAATCGCTTAAATGATTTTTAGAAGAAACCTTTGCTAAGTAATAAATATTTTTGAAATAAAGGTTGAATAAATGGTTTTGTGATGATAACATCAATAGGTTATCAATCCACCATGGTTACAAAAGGATTGACTAATCCATGAGCAAACGGCTCGTAAAGATATATCAAATCCGTTTTAGTTGACAACTTGCTAATAAGTTGGATGGTCATCAACTCACCATATCGATAATGTGAAGAGTTGGCTAGCCCACAAGAAATGGCTTGTGGTAAAGGATGTGGAAAAACCATTATTGGTAATTAGTTCACCATTAGATAAAAGAACTAACTAGTCCGGAAGAGTACGACTTTTGGTAAAGACAAAATAAATATGTTGATAGTGGTGGTTTGCTAAAAATCATATGGTTATCAATGTACCATGGTCTTACACACCAAAACATTTGGCTACTCCGAGATAATGGCTTTGGTAAAGAGTTCTAAATCCATTGAATTTTCAATGATTCACTTAGATGTGATGAGAATAGTATGCAACTTAAATTGAATTATTGTACACATTGTCATATGTTGTCGTGTGTTCTTTGAAAAGATGGAGATTCTTGGATGATCTTTGTGAAGAAAATAATTCTAAGAGATACTTTGACAAAGCACGGATATTACGAGATATAATCTAAAGACTAAAGAACAATCCATTTTTAAAGATGAAGTCATTAAAGATATATTCACAAAGGAACTTGAAGTCAAGCAAGTAGAATTCAAGTTAGGGAGGATTGTTGGGATATGAAAGTCTTGAAGATATCAAAGTCTTGAAGATATCAAAGTACCGTAAGTCGCAAAATCTTGGAAGAAGTCAAAGAGTCAAAGTAATGCTAAAGACAAAGTCAAAGTACTTCAAGGTGAAGTCAAAATCTTGCTAGAACAATCAAACTATTATATTCGTTTATGGAAAGTATTGTATTCCATGTTTAGATTACTTGTCGTACAAGGTTATCAATTGTAAACCGACTAGGATATCCTTGAGCCTATAAAAGGACTCCTATATTGGCATTAGAGTACGATTTCGTAAAAGAGTTTTAGAGTTTACAATTAGTGTTTTAGAGAAAAGTTCGATTATCTTAGAGTTGTATTAGAGTATCCTCATAATAAGCGATTTAGAGTTTATAATAAAGTTATTCTTCTTAGCTTTGTTAAGTAAATTCCGCGTGCTTAATAAAGATTGCTCGGTGTTTCTTTGTTAATAACTTAGGATTTATCCGAGGTTATTAAACCTTAACAAGCTAGTTAAGTTAGTTTGATTAAAGTATATCGATCCAACAAACATGATGTTGAATTAGCATTGGAAGATTGGTACAAATTAAAGCTTGAAGCTCGAAATTTATTAAGGAACCGATCAAGCGGTATGGGTGCAACCATATCAATCGACATCATAGGCGAACAAGATCCACTTCAAGACATCGATAATATTATTACTAAAGATGATGACCAAGGAGAATTATGTGATAAATGGCTTTTACATAAGTTGGGAACAGTTGGGCTCAATAATTCTACAAGGAAAAAGGGCTTGATAATTGGATGAATGAATACCAACGAATGATGGAAGTGGGACGAAGTCCAAAGACCCCATAGAGCCCCCTGACTCGAGTCTAACTTAAAGATCGGTTAATAAAGAAAAGTGCTCTTTCGGAGACAACCCGAATTATCCCTTTCTTTTGTTTTATTTCCTTTCATGGGTTTAGTGTTTTCTAACCATTTTGCAGGAGACTAAGAAGTAATTACTTCTGCGATTCGATCCGAATGAGTTCTGGCGTTACTCATCTTGGTGATTACGCCGTAACCAACATTTTAGCAAGATAATTCTTGACGTATTACCAATTACGGCGTAATTCCATCTCGATGGTTACGCCGTAACTATTCACTTCACAAACTCATACCAGTTTTGCTAGTTACAGTAACTCTCTCATAGGAGTTCTGACGTAACTCTCTCTCTTTAATTCTTTCATTTTAAAACACAAGAACCTTGTATTAGTTTTAAATGAACTTTGTGGGTATGTTCTATGTAAACCCTCACGAGACTTCACTCGTCCACTTGGGACACCAAATGGTTTAAAGGCTTGTTGCATTCGCTAAATGCAACCGTGATTCCTATGAAAGTGAGTTAGGTTTGTTTTCATTTTATTTTTTCTTTTAGAATTATACTTGTCGGTATTGTGATTTCGTGGATTGAAGTTTGTTCATGACGCTTAAGCGAAGGCACCGGTTCTTTCTCGTGGGCCTTCTTCTTTTGGAGCAAATTTGTGGAAGTTCTCGCTCTAATTCTACGTTTCTCTTCACCTTTATTTTAATGCCTAGTACAAAAGGACTTTGTACAATTCAAGTGGGGGCGGGGTAATTATCTCTTGAACTTTATTTCGCCTCATTTTTCTAGTTTATTTTGAAAAATTATGCCATTTTAAAATTTTGACATGTTTTTCCGAACTTAACTAGATTAGACCTTAGTGACACATACAACCCTTGACATTACATGGTGAGATTAGCCTTATCCGTTTCCAATATTTTACCCCAAATCCACCAAATTATGAGTGCTTGGTAGCTTGTAAACTTTAGAACTTGGCCTTTGCATCATTTCGAGACCATAGACGAGGTATGTTGAGTTAGCTCGATGTATTTAGACTTTTCGCTTTTAGAAGGCAATATTATAGGATTATCACCCAAATGACCTACCATTGTGAGTCTATCGATTAGTTACCTCGACTTTTCGACCCCATGTGAAACCCTTTGTTGCACTCCTTTAGTGCAAGATACCCTAGATACACCCTTCCGAGCCATTCCTTTCTTTTTGTCAACCCAATATATTGTTTCGTTACACCCTTACACCTTAGCCTACCCTGTAGTCTTTATTTGTAATTGGGAAATCATCATTTGCCTAAGTTCAAGGTTCAAGTGAAAAGGTTTGGAAATCACGCTTTCATCGACAACATTTATGAAGATCATTGAAGACCCCCCCCCCCGAATTCCCTTTGTTCATCTCAAGTGGGGGGATGTTATGTAATTATGTTATGTTCAAAAAAAATATATATATGTATATAGTTGATTGAGTTATGATATTGTAAAGTGCGATGTTATAAGCACTATAGTATGAGCTTTATTGATTAGTATCGAGGAGGCCACCTCGGTCACATTAGAAGATTGGAGTTGAGTTATACCAATCAAGAAGAAAAGGTAGAGTGCCCATCACGGCGTCCTCTAATGACGATCTACCTCGCATTTCATGATCAGGTCTCTAGACTTCTAAGCTTGAACTTTGGGCGGACGGTAAGTGGTGATGACTTAGTTATAGATTTAGACTACACCTTGTTTTTCATTTTACACCAATTATATATCCCATGTCTTATCCTACCCTTTAGTCATGAAGCATGTCTAGGTGATGCAATGAGCAATCTTTGGCGTCTTGGCTATGGATTTGGTCATGTATCATTGACTTTGTCCACTTCACCGTGACATGTTAGTAATGACGAGTCACCCTAACCTTTGTCGAGTCTACCCATATTGCCTTCGAGAATTGTTTAGCCCTTAACTCTAGTGGTGGAGATTTGTAACCGCCAAGCTTATGATAGAATACATGCTATGTATTGTCGATTGAGTGATCACCCGAAATTGACACTTAGAATAGTTAAGAGATTTGAGTGTTTGTTCCCCTTCGTGAGGTGTTCGACTTTGTTTTATTCTAGCATAAAGGATTTATAAACTCATATTTTCGAGTTTTGGGAGATATCTTTTAGGAATCTATCTAATAAGGTCTACTTAAGGGCAAGTAGAGTTCAGTGGGGGATATTTGATAACATCAAATAGTCACGAATATTAAGTGTCAATTTCCCAAATAATACTACGTTATTTATATCATTTATATGGATTCACGCTTGTTTTCCATTGTTTTCCACTTTCGGGTAAATTGCGAGCATTGGAGCTAAAGAGACGCGAAATGGAAACATTACTAAAGATTTATCACAGTATGCTTATTTTGAAGAAGTTCTGGCGTAACTCGTCTCTCATTACTGGCGTAACTATTGCGTGACCCGAAGTCCAACTTATCAAGAGGTTCTGGCGTAACTCTTCCCAAAGGTTACGACGTAACTCTATTAGGTCAAAAGAGGTTCCATCGTGCGATACTTACCGTAACTCGTTGCATCAATTACGACGTAACCGAAGTTTATTGAAGACTACGGCGTAACCACTTATAAGGTTCACGCCCGTAACTAGCGATCTAGTGCATTTACTGAAGAAATAGAAGGTTACTGGCGTAACTCCTCTATTGGTTACGCCAACCAGAACTAGCCTATAAATACCCACAATTCCGGATTTCAAAGCATCCCATTCCACACAACACTCGACGAGCGTGGGAAAAAGCTCAAGGAAGGTCTAGGAAAGCATGGAGTTGTTTCCAAGGAGAAGTCACACCATTACGATAAGCTTTAGCGTTTATATTTCTTTTACTTTCAATTCATGTATTTCGTACCTTTGAATATTGAATTGATGTACATGATTAATATGGCTAAGCACCCTTTGGTGCTAGCCTAGTTATGATTCCTTAATTGTTTTGTTTGCGTTTACCTTTACTTCCGTACAATTATTTCTAAGTGTATGCATGCATAGTTCTTTGGTAGTCACCCTTGGTTCGGTAGTTTTGAATGGCGATAGAGGCCAATTGCCTACGAGATATGACCAACCGACCACTAGGTGAAGCGGATGAGACGGAAGGGTAAGATATGACCAACCGACGACCCTTTCTACTTGTGCGATTTGACCAGCGATCACCTATCGTTTGGATGAACTTAAGAATTGGGGGTGTAGTGTCTAAGTTCCTAACGATCGGGGCACTCACTATTTAGAATCTAGCATGTAGCGGTGTAATGACTCGGCAAGGGACCGGGAACAACAGGACTTATGACGGTGCTTTGATTTCTCTGTGGTGGCATCTTTCTTGATAGGTTAGGGCGAATTGACCAAATGTTGTGCTCTCGAATTTGACCTCACAAGTAATTGGAAGTAGGTAGGCGTGACATAACTAGCTAGGAGGATTGACTAGGTTAGCACCACTATTCCTCTATTGATTTCCCTTTACCATTTATTTACTTTTATATTACGCATTAGTAGTTTAATTAATTAAATCCTATCAAAACATTTATTATTACGTGACAATTAGACTTAGTAATAATCCAACACACATAGCTCTTGGGACGACCTCGACTTTACCATTTACAACACTACACACGACCGAGTACACTTTTGCCCGTTAGTGCATTAGGGTGAACCATATGTATAGCGAGACACTATAAATATTAAGGCACAGTCGGTAAAACACTGCATCGGGATGCACCTCGAGTTGCAAGATTTTAAAAGTGTAAGCGAGTACAATTCCGCAATGTTCGATATCACATCTAAATTAACATTGTGCGGAGAAAAATTCTTGCGAAGACATGCTAGAAAAACTTTCTCTACTTTCCATGCTTGAATATGCTTTTCTGACAACAATATTGAGCGTGGTTTCAAAAATACCATGAACTAATATCCGTTCTCCTTGTTGCTGAACAAAATAATGAGCTTTTGATGAAAAATCATCAAGCACGCCCCACTTGTTCCACTGCGTTGCCTGAAGTGAATGCAACATCAAATATGAGGGGTCGTGGTCGTGAACGCAGTAAAAACTGCGATAATGAACGAGTCCGAGGCCGTGGGCGTGGTCGAAATAATGTTTGGCACCGTGATGGTTACAATCCCAAGCCATATGATTTTAAGAAAAAAATGATAAAGGCAAAAAGATGCAACATCAAGCTCCTAAGAATTCTGGAAATGTTTGCCACAGGTGTGGCATGAACACTCATTGGGCAAAACATTGTCGTACCTCCAAACACTTTGTTGACCTTTATCAACCATCACTCAAAAAGAAAGGAAAAGATATTAAAACAAATTTCATTTACAATTTGAATGATGACAATGAAACAAATTTCATTGATAATTTCAATGATTATGAGCCAAATGCTAATGTGCGCTTCGACTCCTCATATTTCTTTGATGATGTCGAAGATGTTGTTGCTTCATTTTCCAACGATGGAAATAATAACTAGCTATCTAGTTGCATTTTTATTTTTCCGCAATAAGTGTTTTAAGTTTAAATATTGTGTTGAATAAGCTAGGTTTGTTCTAGCATTGTTACTCATGTTTTGAATTTTAATGAATGAAGTATTTATTTTTTTTCTTCCTTAAAGTTTTCTTTTACTTAGAAATACTTATTTATTTCTGCTTTTTATGTTCAAGGATATGAAAAGCATTTTGGAAAACGGTGAAGACGAGTGTCTAGTAGATAGTGGAACAACAAATACCATTTTGAAAAGCAAAAATACTTTTATGAATTTTATATAGCAAATCTGAATGTCAACACAATTTGTGGTACTAGCAACTTGATTGAAGGCTCTGGCACAACCTGCATTTTGTTACCTAAAGGTACAAAGTTAATAATAAATGATGCGTTATATTATAGTAGATCCAGGATAAATCTACTAAGTTTTAAAGATATAAGACGCAATGGTTATCATCTTGAAACCATGACTGAAAATAATATTGAGTATCTCCAAATTACATCTATTAAAAATGGACAAAAGTCCATAATGGAAAGAATGAAAGGTTTGTCTTCTAGATTGTATGTTACATACATAAATCAGACAGAAATAAATATGGTTTCTACTCGAAAAGGTGTAGATCCCAAAATATTTACCCTTTGGAATGATCGATTGAGTCATCCGGGTGATATAATGACGAGGAGAATAATTGAGAGCTCAAATAGGCATCCACTAAAGGACCTTGAAATCCTTTTATCAAAAGATTTATCATGTGGAGCATGCTCTCTTAGAAAAATGATAACTAGGCCCTCAATCAATAAGCTTGAAAATGAATCTCATTTGTTTTTGGAAAGAATTCAAGGAGACATTTGTGGGCCAATTACTCCTCCATGTGGACCATTTCGATACTTTATGGTATTAATTGATGCATCATGGTCCCATGTCTGTCTGTTAGCATCAAGAAATGTTGCTTTTGCGAGGCTATTAGCCCAAATAATTCAATTAAGAGCACATTTCCTTGATTATCAAATCAAAAAGATCAGACTTGATAATGCAGGAGAATTTACATCTCAATCATTTAATGATTGTTGTATGTCAATTGGGATTATGGTTGAGCATCCTGTAGCACATGTGCATACACAAAATGGTCTAGCTGAATCTTTAATAAAAAGATTACAACTAATTGCTAGACCACTACTTACGAAATTAAAATTGCCATCCTCTGCATGGGGACATGCTATCTTACATGCTACTGCTCTTGTTACATTAAGACCAAGCGCATCTCATAAGTATTCTCCACTTCAACTGGGCTCTGGAAGAGAACCAAGTTTGTCTCATCTTAAAATATATGGTTGTGGTGTCTATGTCCCAATTTCACTACCACAACGTACAAAGATGGGACCTCAAAGAAGATTGGGAATTTATGTTGGTTTTAATTCTCCATCAATCATAAAATACTTGGAACCATTAACTGGAGATGTTTTTACAGCACATTTTGCTGATTGCCAGTTTGATGAAACAATGTTCCCAATCTTAAGAGGAGAAGATAAAAAGTTGGACAAACAAGATGTAACTTGGAATGCATCACAAATATCTTTTCTTGACCCTCGGAGTGGTCAATGTGAATTGGAGGTTCAAAAGATCATTCACTTGCAAATAATAGAAAATGAATTTCCTGATGCATTTACAGATACAAAAAGAGTTACAAAATCATATATTCCAACTTTAAATGCGCCTTCTCGAATTGATATTCTTGAAACTCTGAATGAGTCAAATGTACGCAGAAAGCGTGGAAGACCAAGGGTTCTAAGGATACAAATCCATGAAAAAGGAAAGAGCATAATACAACTAGCAAAGTCCAAGAAGTTGTTATCAATAAAATCCCAAAAGAGATTAATGATAACACAAAAAATGTCACTAAATCTCTTGAATATGACCATGTACCAAATGACTATGAGATCTCAATGAACTTTGTACAAAATGGAATCGAAATGAAACATGTGTTGATGAAATCTTTGCATATGCTATAGCAAGTGAAATAATAAATGATGAAGTTTTTGTGCCAAAATTTATTGGAGAATGTCGATAAAGAAAAGATTGGCAAAAATGGCAAGATGCCATACAAGCTAAACTAGATTCACTTGAAAGGTGCCAAGTTTTTGGCCCTGTGACATTAACCCCAAATAATGTGAAGCCGGTAGGCTATAAATGGGTATTTACAATAAAAGAAACGAGAAAAATGAAATTGTGAGATACAAAGCAAGACTTGTAGCACAAGGTTTCTCACAAATACCCGGGGTATATTATGAGGAAACGTATTCACCTGTTGTGGATGCAACAACTCTCAGATTTTTTGTTCAGCATTACATATATGAAAAGGCTTCAAATGCGCCTTATGGACATTGTCACAGCTTACTTGTATGGATCACTTGATGGTGATATTTACATGAAAATCCCCGAAGGATTATGTGGAAAACTAGAAAGGGGGTTGAATAGTTTTGCCGATTTTAAGTTAGTTTCAAAAACTTTAGATTCGATGTTATGTGAAATCGTATGGATGAAGAGAAAGTATAGATCTAAAAGTAACGCGAGTAAAGAAAGCAAGTAAAGTAAAGGATAGAAATGACACAACCGATTTATAGTGGTTCGGCTACAAGGACACCTTCCTTGTCGTACTCCACTCCCCAAGTCACCTACTCGAGAGTTCAAGCACTATGTCAACAAACTCCTTCAACTCGGCGGAGAAGCCTTCACAACGTCGCTTACACTTTTTCCGGTACAAAGCTAAATACCGAGTCCGTAACACGGAGGACCAAAACAACACTACTATAACACAACAAATATGTGAAATATGAAATACAAGATCTTAGCTCAAAATCTTGTGGAGGAACAAATCAATCAAGGACCCTTGCTTGGATGACTTGTAGAATGCTTGTAATCTCGCCTTAGAGAAGGACCTATATGAGAATCACAACAAAAGAAAGAAGAACTACTCTCTAGATCAAGTGATCTTAGGTTATAAGAATGTAAGAATATATGAGAGAGTTTATAAGAAGAGGGGTGAGTTAAAGTGAAGAAATGGCTCTTTATTTATAGGAAAATTCGTGCCATTGTTGCACGGATCCCACATATCCCTTGCATGAGGGATCCGTCTAGTGTACCTTGAGGGATCCGTGAGATGCTCCTGTTTGCCCATGGGTTTTTGGGTTATGGGTCATGGGTTTTTGGGTTATGGGTCATGGGTCATGGGTCCTAGACTTTGGACCATGGGTATCTAAGTAGATACAATGTATCTAATAGATGCAATGCATCTAGACAATGGGTATGGGTTAACTCCATGGGCTATGGATATGCTCCATGGGTATGGGTCATGGGTTGTGGTTTTTACCCATCCTAATAAACTATTACAATAAATGACATTATTACAACAATTTAAATTAAATGACTATATATGTAGATGCTTTACAAAAATAACATGTATCCTTAAAATTTTACTTAAGATAACATTATATTTGTTATTAACAAAACACAAAGAGATCGCTAAATATTAATAAACGTTTTTACGGTTTATTTGTATTAACAGATTAAAAATACCAGAAGCTTGTGGATCTAAACCCCGTGAAATGTTTTCAATCAAACTAAAAGATCTTTATATGGATTAAAACAATCATGAACGAATGTGGTATAATCTCTGAGTGAATGTCTTTCAAAAGAAGGGTATAAAAGTAATCAAATAAGTCTGTGTGTTTTTATCAAAAGATCAAAGGAAAGTTTCACAATCATTGTAGTGTATGTTGATGATTTAAATATCATCGGAAATCAAATTTGTTAAAGAACGAGTTTGAAATGAAAGACCTTGATGTGACTAAATTTTTGTCTCGGCTCGAAAATTGAGCATTTATCAAATGGAATATTTTCCCATCAATCAAACTATACAGAAAAAATATTGAAACGATTCAATATGGATAAAGCTCATCCACTAAGCATACCAATGGTCGATCGTTAAACAATGAGAACTTGATCCATTTCGCTTAGAAAGAACACGATGAGAACATTCTTGGTCACGAAATACCATATCTAAGTGCAATCTGGGCTTTGATGTACCTTGCTAGTGTCTACGCCTAGATATTGCTTTTTCGATCAACTTACTAGCAAGATATAGTTCCGAGCCAACACGAGACATTGGAATGGAATCAAACACATTTTTCGTTATCTTTGTGGTACCAGTGATATGGGATTATTTTATCAAAAGAATTCAAAATCAAAGTTGGTTGGATACGCTGATGCTGGTTACTTGTCTGATCCACATAAGGCACGGTCCCAAACAGGGTATGTTTTCACATATGGAGACACTGCAATTTCTTGGAGGTCGACAAAGCAATCTTTAACTGCAACATCATCAAATCATGCTAAACTTATTGCACTTTATGAAGCTGGTCGAGAGTGTGTTTGGTTAAGATCGATGATTCAAAACATCCAAGAAGAATGTGGGCTCGAGTCTATTAAAGGAAATCCAACCATGTTATGTGAAGACAACGCAGCATGTATAGCTCAAATCAAGGAAGGGTATATCAACGGAGACAAAAAAAACACATTTCTCTGAAGTTTTTCTTTACATATGATCTACAAAAGGATGGAGTTATTGATGTTTGTCAAATCAAGTAACAATTTGGCAGATTTATTCACAAAATCTTTGCCAACAAAATTTTTGCTGATATAAGACGTAATCCATTAGAATTCCAAGCTGGAGATCGTGTTATGTTAAAAGTGTCACCTAGGAAAGGTGTCATTCATTTCGGAAATAAAGGAAATCTTAATCCGAGATACATTGGACCATTTAGAATCCTTGAACAGATTGGTCCAGTTACATGCAAAATTGAGCTTTCAAAAGAGCTCAGTAATGTACACAATACTTTCCACGTCTCTAATCTTAAGAAATGCCTATCCGACGAATCTCTCGTCATTCTTATGAAAGAGTGTTAGGATTTTGAAAATTTATATAGAAGAGTCGATCACCCCGAGTTTAGTCTAGCATGTGTTAGCTCGTAGACTTAGCTATATTTATTAGTAATTATATTAGTTTAGTAACATCGTGGAGACAGACGGGTCTTTACCCACTGTATACCTTATCCACAACCCATAAGGGGCATTTAGTAAGTTGTATAAATACCCTCTTCCCACTAAGGGAGAGGGTTGGTTGCTTCATAATATTACACACACACAAAGTGTTTTTCTCTCACTAGAAACTTCCCCTCTCCACTCTCTCTCTCTCTCTAAAATGACTAACTTGATCTTCCATAATATGGTAATACCCGAACTTCCGAATCATATAATCAACATAAGATACGATCCTATAATTGGCATCAGAGCTAGGTTATTATTTGTGTTGATTGTGTGGTTCGACTCACGTTTTTGAAGTTGTTTTTTAAGCTGTTTTTTTTGAAGTTGTTTTGAAGATATTATTACGCTTAAAAATCTATCCTTGTTATCCTTTGGTCTTCGGCCTAGATAACTTTTTAATTAGTCCGTGGGTGTGTTTGTTTGTCTGTTTTGGTTCGAATAGGTTATCTGGTGGTGTTTTATTTGGAAGATTGTAGCTTTACTTGATTGCGGTTTGAACACATGTTCTTGGTTGCGGTTTGTTGGAAGAGAAAATCTAGATCTGGTTCTTAAGGAAAAGTTGCGGTTTGAAGACTTTATTGGTCAACCTAAACCAAACTCTGTCAAAATTAAAATTCAACTGTGTTTTGTCTTAAAAGTCAGGTGTGGTTTGATTAGGGTTGCTGCGTTTTGGGTTTGAATAAATTTCTTTCTTGGTCAACATAAACCACACGCTGCCAAAATGCATACCTTGTACAAAGTTTGAAACAAGAAAAATGAAGATGTTGACTGACAATGACCACAAACTAAATACCAAATTCATAAGAACATTAATTATATCACCATCATTTGTCCTATGTCATTAAACCAAAACAGAAACAATATGATAGCTGCATTTTGTCTAAGCACTGCGATTTGTGTTATCAAAGTATAGATATGATTAAGAAGATGTGTTTTGTCCTCCAAACAAAATACCAAATCTCAAAGACCTCAGTTTACATTAACCATCATTGGTCCAAGACTTGCGTTTTGACAGAAAAGGTAGAAGAAAAATTGCGTTTTAACCACATACCAACATACCAAAAATCAAGTGACCCCAGTTATTTCAAACCATCATTAGTCCAAAATCAAAACGAGAAAAAAAAATCAAGACGCGACTGATTTGATAACAAAGAAGTAACCACAGCCAAAACAAGTGCATACCAAAACCAATCCTAAACCCATGACAATCTACACCATTATTATCCTAATCCCACAAGCCTACAATGGAAAAAAAATTCAACCAAACAACTTCATCTCTTCTTCACGACAAGCACAACTCGTAACAAGACACGACATAAAATACAAAATCTTAGCTTTCATTCTTTCGTGGTAATCAAAGAGAAAACAAGACCTTTGAAGGACAACCATACGAAAGAAAGTATCATCATCGATCTATCTTGTTGAAGCCTTAAGCTTAGCTAAATATACAACAAAAGAAAGAAAATACAAATAACAATTATGTTATTATCATTTCTTTGGTTCGCTCATTGACAAAAAAAAGATAGGAAAACACAAATAGATCCTAAACCTCATCACAAATCTAATCATGAAGACTCGAAAACAATTACAATCTCAGATATCTTTCATGGCTCTATGTGATAAATCATCACCAATTAAGATTGTCACATGAAATCATTCATCACCGATTGTTTTTTAAAGATAACGCTTCAATTATTATCCGAATCATAAGGAAAGAATCATAACAATATGTTAGATTCTTATCCTTGGTTCATTTATAATGAGAAAACACAAATAATTAAAACCTACCTTAGAACCACAAACGATTCTTGAAGTTTCTTTTTTCTTGAATCAAAATGGAGCGAAAACATATACATCATGGTACAATTATAAGATTGAGATTATGTTATTCGATTTGTTATGTGTTCGGATTATGATGATAATGGAGATAAGGTCTGAGATTGGATGAGAGAGAGCGTGTATGATGAAAGAAGATTCAAATGAGATATATTTTGTGAGTGGAGATGAGAAAGCTGTGTTATACCGGTTAAGTGTGTTTTGGATTGGATGTGGGCTTTTTATCCGGGTAGTGAACTGGGTTTAAGGATTGAATGTTGGACTGAGTTATGGAATTTGGGCTTCACGTTTTATCACAAGTTTGGATTGGTTCTTGGACTGGAACTAACAATGAACCTACTCGAAATATCACATGACTGTCGTATGGATCTCTAATAAAAGTGTGTTATCGAAAAAAAAAATTCAAAATGTTTGGATACAATTTTTATTATCTAATATTCTGAGTGGTATTTTAGTCTCACGGATTTTTCACGAGATTCATATCTCACGGCTCGATTTTGAAATGAATATCAATCATGACCACGGAGATAATTCGTTATTATTTATTTGGGTTTGAAGTGGCGTTTTACGGATGCGTGTACTTATTTCATCTTCTTTCTTTCTTCCCTTCCGCGAAGATGACTTGTTTGGGCATATATTGAGTGTGATGAAGATTTGGATATCTAGTTACATTTGTGCATCTTTCTCTCTTAACCCACAAAGTAGCTATCACCTCAAGGAATTACTTTGTAGTTCTTGGTGTCTCACACAGTTGAGGATATGTCAAGAGGTTTTGTACATTGGGTACACCGTTCTTATTCACAAGGAGAGTACAAGCTTAAGTAACAAATTAGGGGAATTTTACTTCATTTTCAAGTTTGGTATATCGGGTCATCTTCAGCAAGTAGTCACAGTAATAGCCGACAGAATACGAGGATGGTATGTTAGCCAAAGAGTTTAAAGGTTGAGATGTGACAAGCAATTCTCATGGGATATTCGATGCTACAGAACATCAATGATACTTCACAGTCTAAGCAAAATCTTTCAAGAATCTTCAATGTCATTCATGATCTTTCAAGATGTTTGCTTAAATCAAGAACTTCTTGTGTATATGGTTGTACACGTCAATGATGCTTCCGAAAGTTCGAAACTATCATGGAGGAGAAACGTGTACTTTGATGTTATAAGATCAACTTACAGGGGGAAGTAGTTTATACTACTTTACTTAGTATGTTTGTGAAGTATTCTACATATGGGAAAAGAATTGTTGCTGATCTCTTGCATGTTTCTCAAACATATATTCACCAAAACAAATGTCAGTATACAATATCGTAGTAGTATTAGTTGATGTAAAATGTACACAGAAGAATGAATTGATCATCACTAATCATTGAACCAATCCAACAGTTGTCATAACACATTCAATCTATCATTGTCTCACGGTTTCTTCTTGGTTTTGTAAAATCCCGTGAAAGATTCTATTTCTCGGTTTAAATCATAGATTTGTAAAATCCCATGTAAGTTACCACTGATGATGGAACTATCCTGGAGAAAGGAAAGTGCATTTTCGGATCTTACTTGATTCCATGGTTTCTTCTTGGTTTTGTAAAATCCCGCGAAAGAATCCATTTCTTGGTTTAAATTATAGATTTGTAAAATCCCGTGATGATGGAACCATTCTGGAGAAAGAAAAGTGAATTTCTGGATCTTATATGATTCTGGTGCCACGGTTTCAACTTCGAAGAAGGGATAAAGTGTGTACTTCATGTATTGGATGATTGTTTGGATATACTTCATGGCATTTTGGTTATAACAAAGTTTTACGGGGTTATGCGCTTTTGACTAAGATCGAGATAAAATCATTATCAAAGTTCATTTAAAACACCAAAAAGGGCTAGATATGGGCATTTAAACCACAAGATGTGACTACGGCGTTAATTCATTATTATTTATTTGAGGTTGAAGTGAAATTTCACGTGCGTGTACTTAGTATCTGAAGATATCGGGGTTGGGTGGATGAAGATTCTTGAGATCCTTATTCGAGCTTTTAACCTTTACAATGACGAAGACTTGGATACCTAGTTATTTTTGTGGTTCTTCCTCTATATTACCACAAAATAAGTATCACTTTAAAGAGTTACATTGTAGTGCTCAGTGTCACACGTACTTGTGGATATTCAAGAGGTGATGTACATCTTATACTTGATGGTTGGTTGGGTGAATAGTATAGAGTACATAGGGATTCGAAGTTGCACGAACTCTCTACACCGCTCTTAGTCTCACATTTGTGCAAACTTAAGTCACAAGTTCAAGTTATTTTACTTCAGTCTCAAGTTCATCATATTGGGCGTTCTCCATCAGTAGTCACGACAAAGAGCCGACTGAATGATAATAGGGTTGGTAACGAGTTAGCTGAGAGAAGTTGAAAAGAGAGAAATGATATTTGAACACATCAGTTCAAGCCTCGTCCTTCTAAAAAAAGAAGGGTGTACGCTTCAGTGCGCTTTATCTTCAGAAGAAGAGAAATTTTCTTGTTTATTACCATTTAAATCAACAAGCTTCATGCTTTTTCCAAGCTCGCTAAGTCACCAAGTGGATCTACTTACCATTGATTATAGTTTTATTCACTTGTTCAATCAAAAATGACAACCTCATATGCAATTTTTAAGGGGGAGAAGTGTGAATCAACTACATGTTGATTGTATTCACTTATTCAATCAAAAATGGCAACTTCATATGCAATTTTTTAGGCGAAGAAGTGTGAATATATTACATGTTGATTGACGTTTGAGAAAAAATGGTCATACGGCTCTTGTACACAACAGTTCAGGACTCGTGCAAGAAACGAGTTTCTACATATCGTGTTATCTTCACATGTAGTTTCTACTAAGAGCCGTTATTTGACATCTTCTCATGGGCTGATATGATTGATGATAAAGTGCTTCCAGTTAATGCTTCACGTACACATCATTATGCTAATTCCGATAAATTGTAATCATCAGGAGAGAGATAATGTGTACACCAAGGACACACAACAAGTACACATGATCGAGTTTAATGACTTATGAAACGATTTGTGTCGAAGATTGGTTGATTCTGTATCCGTATCTTCTCATCTTATTCTACGTACTTCTATCTTATCCACTTTCACCAATCTCGGGCAGCAAATTCGAGATGATCAGTGTTTCAACTTGTTACTTTGGTATTACCATTTCATGTGTAAGTTACGGGCTGATTTGTGATATGTAAGATAACTGGAATGCATTTGGTGAGATGAAGATGTTGATATTCTGTTCCCCAAATGGACAATCTTGAAGAAGGTTTCCTTGTGCTCACTTTTCCGTTTGCTTTCATTTCATTTGCTAAGGTACAAATATTCTGCCCTTTAACAATAAGGGTTTCTCATGACTCTTGATCTTTGATTTTGTTTCATTTATTATGATATTCGTTTGTGATCCCATTTGATATGATTCTTTCTATACGATATTCGTTAGATTATACCATTTGATGCTTATCCATTTTATTCTCTTTATATACATTATCTTTGATGAACAACCTGATCGTTACCCTAAGTTTATCTATATTGTTTGACTTAATCCATTGCCCAAGGTACTAACTAGTCATGGAGGTACCATGACCATGTCATTGAGGCACCAATGGCATAATGCTATCTGTGAAGGCGTGTTTTTGTCCACATCGTTCCCTTTTGTGCTAGCATTTGATTATGACTATGATTCCATACGTAAGTATATTTGCCAAAAGTAGGTGTATGGTTATGTATGATGTTTATTTTGCAGGGAGCGTATGAATGTATCCTAGGTACTCAGTACAGATATATGTGTGTGCCATACACTTTTGGGAGCCATACACTTCATTTGATATGATTTGTTATAATATGATATGATATCATTGATTGATATGATATGTTTGATTGTATTAGTCTATTCATGTATCATGTTTAGGCACTTGGGCAAATTCCTTGACAGTTTCGTTATTATTCTTTCATAACTCTTTGATTATTCCTTTATACCATATTCAGTCCTTATTTCATTTAACATCTTGATCAACAGGTTTTCGTTGGATTTGTTTCGCTTGTTCATTTTGATTAATTGCTTTTCGTTATTTATATCATTCATTGACGTTAAGCTCGATCGCATTCTTTTCTGCGGCAAGTATTAAGCGGGATGCTAGGATTGAGTGATGAGAGTATGAGCTTTTAGTAGACCAACCCAACCTTAACTTTCTTATCATCTGAACTTATTTTGAGATTTATGTTTTGATTATTTATTTGCATTTAAAAATTTAGATAGTTTTGTATTCTTTAAAAGTTATTTGTTTCATTACTTGTATTTTATTTATTTAATACTTCTCCTAAACACACATACAATCGATTTTTCATAATTATACTCCAAGTTGGCTTTTGAAATAGCTACTTTGCTAGTGACAATTTTTACAACCGGGCGTTTGGTTACCCTATCATTTGATTCATGTATTCCGTCCCGACCCGACCAACCCCTCATTTCCAAAAACACACTCTCTCTCTCTCGCACACCAAACACACACTAAATACACACTCTCTCTCTCTCTCTCACACACACTCTCAATTTCAAGTGTTAGCTAGTACTCACTATGATGTGAAACCGTTAACCTAGTGTAAGTAAGTAAGTTAGGGTTTGAATTGAAAAATGGGCAACTGTTGCAGATCTCCAGCTGCTGTAGCAAGAGAAGATGTGAAATCATCCGATCACATCACAAAGAAAGACAAAACAAAAGCTCCGATCACCGTCTTAAGCGACGTATCGAAAGAAAACATCGAAGATAAGTATATGTTAGATAGAGAGCTAGGTCGTGGTGAATTTGGCGTTACTTATTTATGTATCGATCGGAATTCAAGAGAGTTATTAGCGTGCAAGTCGATTTCGAAGCGAAAGTTACGGACAAGTGTTGATGTGGAGGATGTGAAGAGAGAGGTTGCTATTATGAAGCATTTACCTGAGAATGCCAGTGTTGTCAGGTTTAGGGAGGCGTGTGAGGATGAGAATGCCGTGCATTTGGTCATGGAGTTGTGTGAAGGGGGTGAGCTGTTTGATCGGATTGTTGCGCGTGGCCATTATACGGAACGTGCCGCTGCCGCTGTTGTTAAGACTATTGTTGAAGTTGTCATGTTGTGTCATAAGCATGGTGTTATTCATAGAGATTTGAAACCCGAGAATTTTTTGTTTGCCAATAAGAAAGAGAATTCGCCCCTTAAGGCTATTGATTTTGGCCTTTCTATATTTTTTAAGCCAGGTAGATACTTGTTTCATCTTACTTTCCACTTATATAACCACTTTTATCAAAACCTGATTAGGTGTTAACTAGACAAGAAACTATCAACATTATGCCACTTCAAAATACAACAACTTACCTTTTAGCTTCAACTCGAACCTCGTTATATGATCCATGAAATTAGTTTTCCTAAAATGCTTTCTAGATGCCTTTTTTTGGTAGTGACCATCAGTCACATCATCTATTTCGGCTTCCTATCTTATTTGTTATAATATACTCCGGACGATTCAGTAAGCTGTTTAATCAAGTCTATAACCCAGGCTGATCTTACTAATACAAACAATCGACTCACCCGCTTTTGATCCCTTGATTTATACAAGGTTGATCTTGCTACTCGATGTCTGTCTAATTGTCATGCTACTTCTTTCTGAAGGCTCTCTTAGCCTGATTACAAATACTATTAGGTCTTAAAGCTTTACCTGATTTTGAGTTTTTCCTTTAACATTTTAAGTATAAGCTTCATTTTGTATCATTGAATTACTTGCCAATTTCTCCCTCACCTACGATTTACCTCGGCTTTCTTGTAAAGACACGTTTTCTATTAGCACATCATCTTTGCCTATTGTATGTATCTGATCAATGATGCATTCGGTGTAATTTATCAGCAGTTTCCATTATCTTATACGGATTTGCATATGCCACTTTCTGCTTGTTTTTCCTAGTTCATTCGTTTTGGACCTATTGATGGCAAGGATCTTGTCGAGATGTCCATCAACTAATCTACTGTTGCTTATCTTTCAATGACTTCGTATTCTTTGACCACTTTGGTTGTGGATGATTTTGTATACGCACCATGTATAATATGTTATCTTCAGAATGTATTCTTATTAATATGTTCTCACCTTTTTCTTCTAAAATTAGCGATACCATGACACTCTACAAGTTTTGTGTTTTATGTATGTAAGGATATACAGTTTTTCTACATATTTGGTTCAATGAAGACTTGTTTTTCTTCTAAAAGGATCAGAAAAGTTGATAAACTATTGACTCTAGAGGCGTGTTTGGTTTGTATATAGGATTGGAAATGAGTATAGGTTTGAAAGATAAGTATAAAAAAGAAAATGAATGCTAGTATAGAAGATTGTTTGTTATGTAAATTAAGATAAGAATCGATATTATAGTTTAGTATTATTTTGATATTAATCAAAATGGGAGGAGAGAAAACTGAGGGTTGACTAAAGAAAAGACAAATTATCAGAAAAAAGTTCAAGAAAGGAGATGGCTAAGAGTTATTAGCTCGAATTCCAAGAAAACAAATGTTGTGTTTATTGAAACCAGGCTATTCTATTGGGTTTTATGTAACCCCCTATTTGAGGGTATGACTACCATATTGAAAAGCAATCCCCACGTACCAAACTAATAATATTACTATTAATCCATTCCATAGAACTAAACAGTGGCTGCCAACGCACCCTTATTTCTATTTTATCGGTTGGGTGTTTTTCTTCAGATTAAGCAGCTTGGATTAAATGGTAATATTTTGGGATTTGAGAATGTTAAAATGATAATACTGAAAGACATGGTGTGCGAACTACCTAAACTGGTAGTTGTACAAATTTGTTAGAACTAACTGGGATTCTATGTTGCAGCAACCTCTAAAACCAATTGCACCTCTAGGGTTGTTAGAAGATACGTCTGTTTACAACTGTTTAAACATGTAGTTGAAACAGCTGGATTTACTTATTTCACATGTGACCATGTAGATTGTTATATCTTGGAAATTTATGTACTCTAATGACTGCCTTATTAAACTTTTATAGGCGAGAGGTTCTCTGAAATTGTTGGAAGCCCATATTACATGGCTCCAGAGGTGCTTAAGCGTAACTATGGACCGGAGATTGATATCTGGAGTGCAGGGGTCATTCTTTACATTTTATTATGTGGTGTGCCTCCATTTTGGGCTGGTAATGGTTTTTCCTAGAGGACTGCTGTTTTTTCTTCATATTTACAGTGTATATAAGTATTTATTGATGTAGCGATACTTTTTTACATTGCTTGCTGAATCCGTTAAAAATGTTTCTTCCTAAAGTGAGTTCTTTGTAATGCAGAATCAGAACAAGGGGTTGCGCAGGCCATTCTTCGTGGGCTAATAGATTTTAAACGTGAACCATGGCCTAGTGTTTCCGAAGGTGCTAAGAGTCTTGTTCGTCAAATGTTGGAGCCAGATCCAAAACTACGCCTAACAGCTAAACAAGTGCTTGGTATGCTTATTGTTCTAAAACAAATGTGTGATTTATATAATCATATCATTGACGATTTGCACATAGGAAGTCTTTAATCTGCAGAAATGGTTTTCATTTTTTGAGTTGTACTTTTATTAATCCACTTCGCAGCCCTCAAATAAGATTTTCATGCTTGGAAACTTTTTAATCGAAGTACAAGATTGGAAAAAACTAAATAACTATAACTCGCTTAAATTTTTGGTACACATCCTTGGTCAATACCAACTGGTTTGGGGTTGTGCTGTCCCGTAGATGGACAGTTACAAGTGTTACCCTAAGGTTTGTGTCATTGTGTTATGTGCCTTCAGGCGGAAGAACATAGTTATCAGATAAGCTCCTGTGTAAATGAGCACAAGGATGATTAATACTCTGCTCTATTGCTTATCGCCAATCAACATGAACAGTTCCAAATTTTGCTATCCACAGTAGATATTGGTAAATGGCTGCAACTCCATTGACTAATAAAATAAACTTCATGTGCTATCATTTTTTTGGGTAAAGGGTTACCCTGGTAAAATAGCTTCATGTGCTATTATCAGTATTGTAATACTCGGATTACAAGGCCGAGTAATTGGTGATTACTTGCTACAAGGTCAGTGACCGAGGGAGTAGAGCCGAATCGGCCAAAAAAAATCGGTTTGGTCAAAACTCGATCAAACTCGGTCAACTCAATCAAAACTCGGTTTGAAGTATTTAAACAATTGTGTCAGTGTTTTTAAACATATTTCTAGGGTCCTATGAACAATTCTATGGTCCTATGAACATGTCATACGTATAATTTTGATTTTATATTTAAAAATCCCAATCAGACTACTCCCCCGGCTGCTTACTCGCTACAAGGTATTTGACCGCTCGAGTACCCCTAAGTGAGTTTTACAACCATGGCTATTGTGCTGCGTTATCATCTTAAGGGTTCGTTTGGTAGAACGAAATGGAATAACAACTGAATGGAATGAATAACGTAATGGAATAAATGATGTAATGAAATGACTCATTACCATTATTAATCATGTTTGGTTAGTACAATAAAATGTAATGTAATCAATAGAAAATGACTTAAATACCCTATTTATGATAGATCTTTTTTATATAATGAGTATTTAAAGATTGGTTTTTATGTAATTTGATTCCATTACAAGATGTAATGAAAAAAAAGAATGGGGGCCCTAATGAATCAAATTGATGTAATGAGTCATTCTATGTAATGAGTTATTGCATTACATAATAGTAAACAAACATGTTTTCTTCATTACATCGTAATGATCTATTTCATTCACCCTTTCATTACGACATACCAAACGCTACGTAAGGATGTTTATATATGCTTGTTAATCATAATGGATAACGTTTTACAATATAGTAGTTTATGGTCATCATCATCAAGCGAATCATTTCTTTTCCCAATCGTAGTGGAGTAGAGTAGTGTGACTGGAGGAATACTGAACATAAAATGGGTTATTAATATATGTATGCTTTAAAGCATAGACATTAGAAAAGCTAGTCTTCAGTATGGTCAGATAAAAGTAATATCATCAACAATTTAAGGTCAGCACAACCATGAGTAAATATACCGCCTTTTTTGGTCAGTTTCTTAGAAAAAAGCGTTTATAGAAATAAGACATTGGGGAATGGCTCACCAAATGAGTATTGGGTGCATGTTGAACCAAATATAAACATTTGTACAGCAGGATCTGTACTATCTTACTAGTATAAAAAATGACAAGTCTCCTTGAGGAGTATGTCTGTCTCATAGATTCAGTCAATTCCAACAACTTACTTTTTTTTTTGTTATGTGTGAACTTTACCAGCATGAATTATGAAGTGGGGGAATGGGTATTGGGTGCACGTCGATCCAATTATACACATTCGAAGTGATCTTAAATTTGTGTATGCTCATAGGTCGTGGTGTCTCTTTACATATAAATGATAAATTCTGATGCTGTTCTCTAAAAACCTGCTAAACATCATTTTCTATTTTGATTGTGAATATTTTTTAGGCAAGGAATAAGCTTCAGTGAGATTTCATGAACATGGTATCTGTTTATATTAGTTTGCCTGATTGATAATTATATGTGCTTACAGAACACTCATGGCTTCAAAATGCTAAAAAGGCTCCAAATGTTCCCCTTGGTGATGTTGTCAAGGCAAGACTAAAGCAGTTTTCGTTAATGAATCGGTTCAAGAGAAAGGCTCTGAGGGTTGGTTTATTGGATCCTTAGCAATTTTTTTCTTTTTTACTTCTTAAAGGGCAAGATACCAATATTCATCAAACAACCTGTATTTTGCTTTTTTTTGTCTAGGTTATTGCGGATTTCTTGTCCAACGAAGAAGTCGAAGACATCAAGGAAATGTTCAAAAAGATAGACATTGATGACGATGGTATTGTTACAATTGAAGAACTGAAAGCTGGACTGCAAAAATTTAATACACAGCTTGCAGAGTCTGAAGTTCAGCTGCTTATTGAATCTGTAAGCGTGACTTCATACCTAATCTTCATTTCTATTTCTCGTTAATAGCTGTATCATTACTCCAAGTTAGAATATTAGGTGCTGTTGCTGCATTTACATACCCATCTTGCAAAAAATTTGATTGCTGAAACTTCATGTTTAGTTATGGTATCAGTCTGGAATGCTGCTAGTTGATCATTACCAGAAGAGTGTTGTATGTATTTATTGTTAACTGTGAAAGCTTCTTGATAATAGCGACTAGAGGTGGCAGTTTTGACCCTTATAGTTACAAATGAGCATTTGGGTAATTTTTCTCTCAGAGGTCAAATAAAAATTAGCTAAAAAGGAAACTAGTCATGCACGTCAAGTAAAATTAGCTAAAAAGGAAACTAGTCATGCACGTCAAGTATGTAGGAAGTCACTCGAGGAGTTTTTTAATGCATAAAAAATTCCTAATTTAACTAAAGAAATAAGAGTATTGTTTACAGTATTATTTTTCTCTCATATTTGACTTATTGATAGTTTTTAAAAAGTTCTAAAATTTTCTTGCACAAAAATGTATTATGTCAACCCATAGACTGAACTGTATCAGAAATACCTGTTTTGCACATTACCCAACCTGCCTACTTTTTCCACCACTAATACCATTAAATGAAAACTTTAAAGGAAAATACACTTAAAAAAAAACTTCTACCTTTTGCACATAGTCCTTTGTTCCTGTGATAAGTTTAGCTGGCCTATAATTACAATGTGGAAAATAAGACAAGAAACAGTCAATCAGAAGTTTCATGGATAGAAACAAACTTGCTGTGCTTGAAAATTGGAGCCTAAGAGTAGCTTGATGGAGACAAAATGTAGTCTTTTAGCATTTCTTGTTCCATTCATTCATGTTTTTGTTGCTTACAGGTAGATACTAATGGTAAAGGCACCCTAGATTATGGGGAATTTGTTGCCATTTCACTCCACCTCAAAAAAATGGCAAATGATGAGCATCTACACAAAGCTTTTTCATATTTTGACAAGGATGGTAATGGTTACATAGTTCCTCAAGAGCTTCAGGACGCCTTGATGGAAGATGGAGATATGGATTCAGCAAATGTTGCAAATGATATCTTTCAAGAAGTCGACACAGATAAGGTAAACACCAACTTTATGAGCTTTTTCCCTGCCCAAGGAAGATGGCCGGTTTGGTTAACATGTCATAACCGATCTTTAGTGTGTGTCCAAATAATTCACGTAAAGTTGACCTACACATTTTCTTCTGTTTTTCAAAACCTCAATAAATTATTTATGCGTTAAACATGATAACAGTTTACACAGATAATACTATAACGCTTATAAAAAAAAACCAAGTGACTATTACTAGAATAATATGAGAGTGTTTGTCATTGCATTTGAAAAGAGATTATATGATGTGGAATAATCAAAAGTAACGAAATGAATTGCAAGAAGATGAGGGTTATGATGTGCTATAGCTGTTTAAAGTTGTGATAATCAGCTAATCGGCTGTGTCAGTGTTTGTCAAAGTCTAATTAGTAAATGTGTTTTAGATAAACAAAAGGATCAGTCTTGCTGCACCTACTCTGAATTTGATTGGATAATCCCAATTAATTTGAAGTACACCCACTCACTAGAAAGTGATTGTCTTCCCCCCCCCCCCCCCCCCACCCCCCACAGCTAATCGGCTGTGTCAGTGTTTGTCAAAGTCTAATTAGTAAATGTGTTTTAGATAAACAAAAGGATCAGTCTTGCTGCACCTACTCTGAATTTGATTGGATAATCCCAATTAATTTGAAGTACACCCACTAGAAAGTGATTGTCTTCCACCCAACACCCCCCCACCCCCTCTGTTCTCGCGCCCAAAACAACTTCAAAGACGTTGGACACGTTCAGCCCAAGAGCTCATTTTAGCTACAATTTTTATAATCTACTATTGACAGTAGTTCAGCACTTCAGCCTATTTGCGCCACCAACCCCCCCTAAAAACAACAACTTCAAAGACATTGGGCACCTTCAGCCTATTTGGTTGGAGCTCGTCTTAGCTACAATTTTTAAAATCTAATATCGACAGTAGTTCAGCCTATTTGCCAGGAGCTCATCTTAGCTACAATTTTTATGATCCCTTCATAGAGTATATGGTTTGAAATTACCACCTCTTGACTACATAGTTCATGATGCAGGATGGCAAAATAAGCTATGAAGAGTTTGCTGCCATGATGAAAACGGGAACCGACTGGAGAAAGGCTTCTCGACATTACTCAAGAGGAAGATTTAACAGTTTGAGTGTGAAGCTGATGAAAGATGGTTCTCTCAATTTGGGAAGTAATGAGTAAGGTTTCATGTATCATTTTCACTTGATTTCTTTTGTAATTATGGTTTTTATGTTTGATTAGATGTGGGAAATTGAGGGTTGTGTACTTTGCATTATTACCTCTCCGGCATGCTGTAAGTTTGACTAAGGCCCCTTGTGAGCATTCGGTCTTCTACATGAAATCTTAAATAGGATTTTTAGGGATCGAGTACGTTTCAAAGGAACTTCCTATCCATTTAGTGTATTTGGTCTGCATTTTGTGTGCTTTACTACAGGTGTTAATTCATATGTTCTTGTAGGAACTGTTTAAGCATGTCTTTGTTTTGTAGTCGACACTAAAAACAGAGGTAAATCTAGAGGAACAATGCAACAAGGATTTGGCCATTTACCTCTGGAATTGGCTCCGAAAAGAAGCATGCTTTTGTAGAAAAGCTGTTTATTAGAAACTAAAAAAAAAAAAAAAAAGATACAAAATGATAAAGGCAGACGGGTAGCCTCTATCTTAGCTTTTTATTTCAAAATATCATTCCTTATCAAGAGATACTATGTTCTTGACGTAATTCTAGATTAGTTGGCTCAGAGTCGATTTTTTTTATTTTTATTTTTTATTATTTTATTTTATTTTTAACTTAATCAAGCTCAACTCGAAGCTTCACCACTCTTTCATGAAGGTTCCGCATTGACCACATCAAAAAATTCAATGGTTTCTGTAAAGAACGAAGTAATAACACTAATTTACCAAGTTAACTTAATAATGAAAGACAGCAAATGTTTAGTGTACTATTTGTTTTGCAAACACTAGAATCGCCGTATGCTCCAACTAAATTGGCTTATGTCTTGAACTTTTATGATCTTCTCAAGCTGCAGATGATCAGATAATCAAGATAAACAAAGTTATGGTACTTGCGTACGAAATTTGAGTTTATCGCTGTATCTATAGTAGTTTTAAACCAAAGAGTTCCAGGTATGCGGATTAAGCGAGACCGAGTTTGTTGGAGTCCTTGGGTTCTTGAAACGTGAGGCGCGTGTGTTAGCTGGTCACATTTATGTTCAAAGAGGGTAAAACTTACTTTAGGTATCAACTAATTAGGGGAGGAGTGAAATTATACAACCGACATAACATGCGTGCTCAACGACTTCGAGAATTGTAATAATGAAATCATGTAACTAAGGCTATACAAAATGGTGACCCAGGGCGACTTGGATTTTTCATGTCACATCAACTTTTTTTTCTCCGGCGACTTTCAAATATCAGCGACCAAGTTATTATTATTATTTTTAAATTCAATTTTTTTTACTTATAAAACCTCTTCATTCACTCATCTTTACGCACCAACTCATAATTTCTTTAAACACTCGATCTAAAAAATGTCTAAACCAAACACTCCCGTCATTTTTGAAGAAACAGTTAACACTAGGTTGAATTTTCGACCGAGTTTTGCGTTTCTTCGAGCGACGACCGAACACGACCGACGAGCAGCAATGGCGTGACCAAGCTCGACCGATCGAGCGACTGACAAAGGATCGATCCATTATGCATAGCCTAAAGAACTCGTGAAATTATCTCCCTGCAATTGTATTTATCCAGAGTTCTCGATGTAGCTGTTTACCATACTTGAACCTCGTTTCTTGACAGAACTAACTAGAAAAATTGCTTTATGAGTATCAATAGAGGGAGAAAATATAGACACGGTTGATTCAAAGCTCATAGTCGTATTAAAAATTAGCATCATGTGTTTTCTGATGTTTAAATATGACAAATATTTGTTGTTTAAATTAGGTATATATATGACATTATTTGGTTGAGTAAACATGTCATTTTTATGTTTAATCGGATATATATATATATATATATATATATATATATATATATATATATATATATATATATATATATATAGATAAAGATCAAATAAAAAGCACAAATATCCAGTAAAAGATAAAAGATATTTTTTTCAAAAAGTTCTCGAAAATTCTCAAAAATTCCACAAGATCGGGTATGATGATGCGTGAAAAGTTGTGAAAAACATTTTTAAAAGTGGATAATTTTCCGAAAAAAATTACTGAAAAAATACGTTTACAAGCATTAAATCTTTTTTTTGCGTCAAAAATGGTTTTGCACCTAACTTCTTTTGACTTTTTCATCAAAATAACATTCGCATCAAAATAAAACAGTTGAAAATTTTGTGCATCAAAATTTTTCTTGCATCAAAATTCGTTTTTGTGCGTTAAAAAACGTATCAAACTCAAAATTATAAAAATGTTTTCACAAAAATTTTATCACCAACATACCCGATCTTGTGGATTTTTTGGAATTTTTGGAGAACTTTTTAAAAATAAATCTTTTATTCTTTTATGGATATTTGTCTTTTTATTTTAACTCTTATATATATATATATATATATATATATATATATATATATATATATATATATATATATATATATATATATATATTATTTTGAACCAAATAATTTGCGAGCAAAGAAAAATCACGAATCTGCGAAATAGCTATCAACCAATCGATTTTTTAAATATTAATTTGTTTAATTTAATACAAAAGGCATAATGGTAAAATTACTTTATTTTATATTTGATTTTTTTTTCAAAAACGTTTTTTAGTTCCATAATTCAAGATTTTTTTTTTTTTTTTTTTTTTTTTACATCAATGTGTGCTGTGTTTTTATTACGATAATTGTATTTTTAGTTTTGCATAGGTGTTTTGTATTTGCACATGTATCTATAAAATATTACATAAGTATGTATACAAACAACAAAACTTTATTAATACAATTATGCAATTTTATACAAACAACAACTTTATTAATACATTTATGCAATTTTATACGATCTACATGTGCTTTTCCTCATCGGTAGTATGATCATAAAAATATTACATAAGTATGTATCTGAAACAACAAAACTTTATTAATACATTTATGCAATTTTATCACATCTACGTGTGTTTTCCTCATTGGCCACTTTCGATCTCTTTGTTTTTCTCATTACACGTGTCTTTCCTCATTGGCCACTTTCGACACATGTGTTTTCCCTTATTACACTCTCGATCTCTTTGTCTGCGTGTGTTTTCCTCATTTTCCTCATTGGCCACTCTCGATTTCTCGATCTCTTTGTAGGCATATGTCACATGTATTTTAATCCTTGTACACAATCCTTTCCATAACAATTTGAAATTAAACAAAGAAAGTTCATAAAAGCGTAAAACACATATCGTAGAAGGTTTCAAATTCACAACTATAAAACACATATGCACACTCAAAAACACATGTGCACACCGAAGCGATAAGGCAGAATAAAAGTAAGATTTGAACCGTTGCCTATTTAAGATTTGAACTGTAAAAACACATATGCACATGTAAGATTTGGGTTTACAGAGAAAAAGATTAATTAGGGGAATAAAAAGTAAGATTTGAACTGATACGATAAGAGCACATGTGCACACTGATACGATAAGATTTGAACTGTAAAAATACATATGCACACTCAAAAACACATGTGCACACTGATACGATAAGAGCAATAAAAAGTAAGATTTGAACTATTGCCTATTCCGCCATTCGCAAACCAAAAAAACTCACGATACCAAACCAAAAACGTTCTCTATAAGACCTTAAAAAAAATACTATTTCTTAATTAGATACCCCATCAGGTTGAGGGACAACCATATCATCCAACATTATCCTACTTAACAAAGTTTTGTTTTGTGAAGCATAATCTAGTACCTCGTGTATTTATTCAAATGTCCTAGTTTCCACATGTTCATAAGAAAGCAAAATTAAACAAATTGGTACAACGGATATTTATGCACTTCTTTTAGACATTTTTGGATAATTGACAACTTGACATCCATATTTATAATGGCAAAGAATATTTGATCTACCTAGAATATTCAATGGTACAAAATGCAGACACAAGAAAAAAGGGATATATGAGTATAGGACTAAATGGTAAATACTTTCTACTGTTACTAAAACTCCAAATCTCTTAACAGCCTAAGATACTATAAAGCTTAAATCACCTATCATTTGTAGGTCAAGAATCAATTATGTATTTGTATAACTAACAGTACAAAATTACCAACAAATATATCCTACCCTTTTTATCAAGGCGTTTGCCTTCCCCACAACTCGCTCTAATTAATAAAAGTTCAGACTCAATTAATCTTTAAATAGTGTCACCTTAAATCATAAAGTTATATAATCATAACTAGAAGAACTGAGACCTGAAAGAAGGCCTTCGCGATAACTACATCTGATTCCTCTTTAAAGGGAATTGGAAAAAATTTGGTTATCTTCTCCTTAACTGATTCAGCGAATGATTGCTCTTTTTCTTCTGCCATTTTTCAGTTACCTACCGGATCTGAAGGAGAAGTTAAAAGATCTGATTACAAGCGATGTAATTGCATATGCTGTCGCATAGACGCAGGTTTTAATGCAACAATCGACATCTCATTTTTGAGACCAAGAATATGATGATGTAGATTGGAGAAGACAGTAATGATTGATGGTGGTTACTGAGAAAACATAGAGAGGCGGCTTGGTTTGATTGTGGGGAGAGGTTTGTGAAAATTTTGACCTAATCATTTAAATTAAATGATATTTTTATGGACGGTTTCAAAAGTGAATAATTTGTGAGATTCCTATATTACCCTTGCATCCTACAAAATTTAATATCTGAACTTTAATTTAATTACAACTATGCCACAAGTAATTTCAGCCATTGATCACACATTTTGATGGTTGAGATTGGTTCTCGCAGTTCTCGCAATTTATTTGGTTCTGATGATAACCTCACACTATATATATATATATATATAAAGGCAAATATCCGTAAAAAGATAAAAGATTTTTTTTTTAAAAAAGTTCTCGAAAATTCCCAAAATATTCCACAAGATCGGGTATGATGGTGCAGAAAAAGTTGTGAAAACTTTTTTAAAAGTCGATATTTTTCCCAAAACAATTATGAAAAATGCGTTTCAGCATTAAATCGTTTTTGTGCGTCAAAATTGGTTTTACTGCAAACTTTTTTGACTTTTTCAACAAAATAACATTCAGCGTTTAACTAAAACAAGTTGAAAATTTTGTGCATCAAAATTTTTTGCATCAAAATTAGTTTTTATGCATTAAAAAAAGCGTATCAAAACTCAAAATTATAAAAAATGTTTTCACAAAAGTTTTGTCTTGTGTACTCGATCTTGTGGATTTTTTGGAATTTTGGAGAATTTAAAAAAACAAATCTTTTATTAACTTTACGGATATTTGTCTTTTTATTTTAACTCTACTATATATATATATATATATATATATATATATATATATATATATATATATATATATATATATATATATATATATATATATATATATATATATATTTTCAAAACCAAGAAAATCACGAGCTACGAGGAACCACTATCAACCAATCGTTTTTTTAAATATTTAATTTTAATATTTAATTCAAAAGGGTATTTTGGTAAAAATACTTTTAATTTTATCTTTTAATTTTTTACAAAAAAACGTTTTTTCAAATTTTATGAATTTTTTTTTTTTTTTTTTTTTTTTTTTTTTTTTTTTGCATTATATCTGTTTAAAAAATCAATATGTGCACATGTGTTTTGTATTACGTAAAAATTGTATTTTTTATTTATGCATAGGTTTTTGTATTTGCACATGTATCTTTAAAAAATATTACTTAACTAAATATATACAAACAACAAAAATTTATTAATAGATTGATGCAATTTTATACAAACAACAAAACTTTATTAAATAATATTACATACATATGTTTTATTACAAATGTATAAGCGTGCACATGTCATACTACAATGTCTTTAACAGTTGGTTCATCTTTAGCGTGCACATGTATTCTCGCTTTGTTCGAGAACCCATGAAATCTACACATGTGTTTTCAATCCTTGCACATGTGTTTTTAATCTACACATGTTTTTATCCTTGCGCACATGTGTTTTTTATCGTCACGCTTCATCTTAACAAAGAAGATAAGCGTTATACAGAAATTATCTTCATGCATCTATATGTGCATCCATTGTTAGTCTTAATCTTATTATCATCTTCATAACGCAAAACAAGACACACAAATAAGATAGTACTGTTGCACATGTATAATCTAATGACATCATCATTGTGCACATGTATTTTCATTAAATTTATACTAACTATAAAACAAATATGCATCCACTTTGAAAACAAATATGCATCCTTTTTAAAACAAATTACAAAAAGAATAATAGAATTAGCTAATAAAAAATTAAAAAGAATACAGTTAAACATTTATATAGTCTAAATCTAGTATTTTTCACGTTTTAATTTGTAGTATATACCATTTAGATTTTATGTAGACAAAATGTGAAAAGGAAATGTATGATGAGCTCACGTGCATATTGGTTTGGGCCTAAAGGAGATCTACTTAGCAAATCTATCCTCCTCTGTATAAGCTTCTTCTTCTCTACGTTCTTCTCCGTTCTACTTTTTCTTCCATTCTTTTTATGAGACCATCACCATCGCTACAAATACTTGTAGACCCAAGCATGATACGTGCAGCTAAAACAAAAAAACTTATCTATTTCAACAAAAATTTACACATAGAAGCTATATACGAATCAAAACTGATGATGCCCCGTAGTTGATTGATGCCCGGGGCGGTCGCCCCCCTCGGCCACCCCTGTGTTCTCGAGATCCATAAACAGGAGAAAGGAAGAGAAGTGGAAAGAAATTGAGAAGTTTTGTGTTCTTGAGATTTTTTATGGGGAAGAAAGGAAGAGAACCGGAAAGAAGTGGAAGGAAGTTGCAGTTGTTTTGTGGTATCAAATCTTCTCTCCGGTTTTGGGAGGAAGATAACTTCCTTCTCTCTCTTCTCTCCTTTCTCTTATTCTCTTCTTTAATGATCTAACTCGAGAACACAAAGAAGGTCAATTTGTTCATATGTACACATCTATATTACTCGAAACACAAGACCACGAAAACATGAAACACAAAACAATTTTATCCAGAAAATTTACTCGAAACACAAGACCACGAAACACGAAATTAAAAAATTATATTCGAACAAAACCACAAAACATGAAAAAACACAATATACATCCTCATTGTCATTGACACAACTAGTGAACAGATATAAATAAAATTTATTAAAAGAAACGATTTATGGAAACGTACCACGCGGTATCAACTCATTTAAACCTTCCAAAAACGAATTGATTTGTAGACGTATCGCGTTCTTGAGTATATGTTATGCATCCAAAGCGAAACTGATTGAATGTGAGACCTCGAGAAAAATAGTAGATCTATTTTGCAAACACCGTGATTTTGGAGATGGATTGTGAGACTTTCATTTGATTCGTGTGTTGTAGTGAAAGGTAGGCAAGAATTATAGATCTAGGGTTTGGTTAAATTCTGAGACTTGGGAGGGGAGCGTGTGAGAGAGAAAGTATAAATTTAGATTAGGAAAAATAAATATCATTTATTCTTAAAGATTAAATGTGACAGTTTTAAAATAAATGTGATACGAAATACCGATAGTACCCCTCTAGCTTTTATAAAATAATACTTGATTTTTAAGTTTATTACATTTGTGCCACTCATCATTTTAACCATTGATCAAATAATGAACGGTATAGATTGGTTCTCGCAGCTTCTAATTTATTTGGTTACGAAGATAACCTCACACTATATATATATATATATATATATATATATATATATATATATATATATATATATATATATATATATATATATATATATATATATATATATATATATATATATATATATATATATATATATAACATGAGTCATTTGGCATTAATGTCACCTCAATGCCACATCAATGCCACATAATCCAATTTAATGCCACATAATCATTTGTTGTCCAACTAAGCAATATTTTTATCCACCTAAGCAACAATATTTAATTTTCGGATTTTATGTATTAATTTTCGAAATTCTTAAGCAATTATTTCTAAAATTCGAATTTAATAAAAAATGACAATGGTGAGATTCGAACTTGGGTCGTTTGTAGGATTAGTATAAATAACTTGTGTGTTTACCACTTAGGCAACAAGTTATTTTGATAATTATGTTGCATACTATAATATATAAATGGCTATAATTTTATTAGAATCATATAGTAAATAAAATTCTTTGAAATCTGTATTGTTTTAGGATTGTGTTTGTGTTTTGATTTTTACTTAAAATAAGAATGATAAGAAGGTTTATGAGCTATAGGGGATAACAATAACAACGATTATAATGCACAGCGGAATAAGAAAACATCGTTTGTTATTATTAACAAAGTTCTTCGTCATCATCTCTAAACTACTAACCTAGGCGTTTACATGAACATACGCCTAGGAACTAACTAATAAACCATCACCCTAGGCGTCCCCTAAACGCCTACACACACACCTTTGGTGTTCACATCTTGACACACAATAAATCTAATTCCCTGCCTCTCTTTATATACTAGAGAGTCTAGGGTTACAATTGACTACTAGGGACTAAATAATAAAGTATTCTTTAACAAGTAAGTCCCTTGTCTTTCTTTCTTCATCAATTGTCTTCATAAGTCCTTCATCTTTCATATTTTATCATAATCAACTCAAATATAATTCCCAACAATCTTCCCCTAGTTGATAATGACAAAACCAAATAAGCACGAACTTCCCCTGAAGTTAAGATGTCATGAAAGATAAAAACTTCCCTTTAAACATGCAATCATCAAGAATCTTCAAGTTGCAAATCTTCTATGTAATGCCTTCTTCCCTTTTTGTCATAATCCACTAGGAGAAGCTAAGTAGAAGCAACTTTGATCTTCAAAACCACGAACCAATATCATACGACTAATCCATCTTTCCAATGCCTCAAGATACCCTCCATGAAGTTTTCCGCAACTAAAAATGAAATTAAGGCAATAGAAATTTGAACCAATAGTACAATACTAACAAGTAGTAGTAAAAACCTTCCCCTCGAATGATGCATGTAAATAACCATAAGAACTTGTCGAATAACTAATCACCATGATCACCAATACGTTGTAGTTCCAGCCATGAAGAACATAGTACCTGCTAGAATACTAACAAAGATGACTACAATAGTATTTGTGGCCAAGCATTAGTAGCATGAAAAATAGTTCTTTATCTTGAACCTGATTCATGAACATCAGGTCACAACCAAAAACTCAAAATCCAAAACATCATGCTTGTGTCGTCCGACAACTAAAAATCCAAATCTGTCAAAGTATGTGTGTCGACAACTTCATACCAAACTAAGATTATCGACTTCCCCTCAAATCAATAACCATATTCGATCCAATATCCAATCACCAAAACCTGTGTGTAATCTGATAAACTCCTCTTGAAGGAGCAATTTTTAATGAGCAATAGTAATCCATGTTAAGTGATCCATTACTCCTCCTCTGTTGTCCATGCGCATATAATCCACTACCAATCACATTCTAGCCGAGATCCAATCATGTGTGTGTGTTACCCGATATCTTAAATATTCACTTGTTGGAATCACTCCTAAACTATATTTCAAGTGTTAGTAATTAATATGTAATAGTTAGCTTAATATGGCTTTTATGTTAGTAATCATGCCAAGGCTTATGTAGAAAGCCCATGAGCCTTGGCCCAAGCCCATAAAGGAAAGGAAGGAACTTGCATGTTGCCCTAGTTCCTTCCTATAAATACTCTTGTAAACCCTCACTGAGGGTTGGTTGTTCATTTTATTCATTCACTCTACGCATAACCTTTCTCATATCATACGTGTGTGTGTTTATCTTGTTCATCCGATCATCTTCTTCTTTCTTTCTTCTTATATTGATGCTTGTGTTATAAATATGGGAACCTAACAATGGTATCATTCGCCAAATAGTTGGGTGAAAAGGTTTTGTTTTGAAGTTATTTTGGTCTTCACGCGTAACTCACGGTTCTCAAACTTTGTCACGCTTAAAAACTCAATTTTACACTTTTCAATCCAAGATTCTTGTACTTTCAACGTTTTTAGGTGTTAAAATATCTGCTTTTGGCAAAAGTTTCAAACTTTACGTGTATTTCATTGATTTTAAGCTTGTTTTATACGTGGATCATTTCTACGCATAAGGTGTTTCTAAGTTTTGGATCATCAAGTTTCACACTTTTGTGCTATTTTGGTGATATTGAAGTCGTTTCATCACAAAAATCTGGTTTAGAATCACTTTGGGCTAAAAATCGCTTTTGGTTAAGTTTTACGCGAACAAAACCCTAAAGTTACGCATAACTTTTCCTTGGATCGATCTTCGATTTTAGTGGTTTACTCGGTGTTTTCTTGCTTGGATAAGCCTGAAAACACTTCGACTTTGGATATCCTTTACATTTGTGATAGTGTAAAAGATTTTTGGGCAAAACCCTAATTTTACGCATAAGCTCAAACTTACGCGTAGAACTCTTTACGCCTAAGATTTTTCTTACGCCTAAGCCTTGTCTTACGCATAAGCTAATCCTACGCATAAGTTTTCTCGCCTAACTTTCGCCACGCCTAATCTTAGTGTTTCTCAATTCTTACGCGTAAGCTAATCCTACGCGTAAATATCACTTTTACGCGTAAGTTTGGTGTTTTTACGCCTAAGTGTACTTTGCCTTAACGTGGTTTTCTACGCCTAAGCATACTTCATCAACAACGTTTCATTCGACTACAAAGATCCATTTAACAACACAAGTTTTCAACATGTCTCAACCACCATACTCTAACTACTTTCCTTACACGTATAATCAACAACAACAACAACAACTAAGTCCACAACATCAACAATTCAATCAACAACAACAAATTTATCAACAACAATTCAATCAACAACATTATCCACAACAAGGAGCAATTCCACCTCAAATGGTTCAACCACCACCTAGTCTTCAAGTACAACCTTACACAAACGTTTACAATCAACATCCATCCAGAATACTATGAAGGAACCGACTTGGTTTGCAAAGATGTGTGAAGCTTTAAGTAGCCAACAATCCATTCATGAGGCGGGATCACTGATAGACCTCCAATGCTCACTCCGGAAACTATGATCAATGGGTGATTAGGTTCTTTAGGTTTTGTGATCTAAAGAAGCCACATGGAAAGTTCTTAAAGAAGGTCATCTTGGAAGGTCCATTTCGATGCCTATTCTCGTTACACCGGAGATCCAAATGCTATTCCACCAAGAGATGATCTCACAAACATTGCAACTGTCACGACCTTTCTAGTGATGAACTTCTACACTACGAAGTCGATGAGCTAGCAATGCAATATATCCTTTTAGGATTACCCAATCCAATCCTTCAAGTGTGGATGCTCAAAAGATCGCAAAAAGATGTGGGAACATATTCATCTTCTCATGGAAGGCATCGAACTTAATCAAGAAGATATGGAATCCAAAATTTACTTGGCTTATGAACACTTCATGATTGAACCCGGAGAGACATTAGAGTCATATCATCATCGATTCTCTGACATCATTAATGACTTGGACAAACACAACATCATCATGCCAAGAATTGCTGTTAACACTAAGTTCCTAAGTAGTCTTGGTCCTGAGTGGGAAAAATATGTCATTTTCATCCGTCAAGCGAAGAATCTTCATCATGCTACTTACGGATTGTTGTACGACTATTTGAAACCACATCAAAAAGAAGTTGACAAAGAAAGGGTTATCCGTGGACAAACTGTTTCACCATCACTTCCGGACAATCAACAACTTGCTTTGTGGGCTCAAACTAGTTATCCTCCTCAACCCGCTCCTCAACCAACTACAACAATTACACCATATGATCCGTCACAACAACAATCTCAACAAACTCAATTAGTTCCATACAACAACAACAATGATCAAGCACTTTACGGTGAAGCTAATGAGGACTCAAGCTTTCGATGCATTGCAACAAGGATTTGTTATGATTGCTAAAGCCTTCGGCGGTATACAAACAAATCCAACAATCGCATTCGCTCCTCATCAAACACAAGGAATCGGTGTTGTGAACAATGGACGTGTTGAAGTTCGAATCGTGGTTATGGTCGTCGGATGGGAGGAGGTCAAGGGTTTAATGCTATGGGAAGGAATAACATGGGTGCTCCACAACAACAGAGAGCTCAAGTGGTTGAACAGGAAATGCTCGAAATGGGATGAATGGTCTTCGCCTACAACCTGTAATGAGAAGGGTCACTGGCTAATGCATGCCCTAAGCCGAGAACTAGAGGCGGTGCTTATCACAAGGAAGCTTTACTTTTGGCTCTTAAGGATGAAGTCGGTGGAACTCTCACAACCAAAGAACGAGCTTTATGGCGGATGCGACTCGAGATGATGATATGGAGGACTTGCAGGCTAATGCAATGATGTTGATGGCACAAATGCAAGCTCTCCACATGAGTGACACAGCCCAGTGTATGACATCGATGGCTTGTCTCGGTACCGAACAAACCATTTTCATCATCGATCTAATATCTCGGCCAACATCCGAATCCGACGAGGCTCGGAATGTTCAACATGAGTCGTCCACATCTCGATCGACGATTCTCAACTTGACCCGTAGTTACATTTGACGATCAAGATGACCTTATGGTTACCTTTGATACTCAAATTGACTCCGTGGTTATACTTGAGGATCTGAATAGTGATCATGTTGTGACTCACGTTGAACACGCTGAACTTTTGCCTAATCCAGATATTGACCTCTTACTTAAAGATTATCAATCCCAAATGGATAAATGTCGTTCATCAAATCAGCAATTGCATAGTAAAATGCATCATTAACGGGGATATTGAATGCTTAAAACGGCAACTCAATTTTTTCAAAACTCAAGAAAAACGTGAAAAAGGTTTTGAAGTCGCTTTTGCTAAATCACACCAAAACGAAAAATCTTTAGAACGACAGATTCGTGATCTAGCCGCATCGAAGAATGCTTTGTTGTCTCAAATAGAACAACTGAAACATGAACATACAAAACAACTTAACGCTCTTACTTTGGAAAATCAAAAAGCCAAAGCTGAGTTGTTAAATTGTCAAAAACAGTTCTCTGCATACAAAAAGCATTCAACGAAACGAATAGATGACCATCTTGAAGAAATTGTCGACTTACAAAACAAACTCAAAGAGTTTCGAAATGTTGTTTATAAACATGGTGAGTCAATCACAACAATTCAAAAGTTTACTTTAAAACCCAATCCAAATGGATATGGACCGAATCTTGCTGATTACAAACCAAAGCTTTCAACCAAAGCATTCAAACCAAATCCTGAAGTTTCCAGTGCAGAATACAAAATTGATGATTCTATTATGAGTGTTGTTGAATATCATCGTCAAGAGGAATTAGATGCGAAGACGGCGAGTCGATCAAAATTAGAAAATGTTGTTTATAACAAACCATTTAACTATTCAAAAGCCGTCACTTTCGTCCCACCAAAGGATTCTTCTAACACACCTAGGATTATCACAAAACGTCTCGAGTCTTCTAATGTTGCTCCCCAACCAAATTATGCACAAATTTATGGTCCTTTACCTTCACTCAGTGAAGTAAATTCAAAACCCGAAAATCGTCAAATTCTCAGATATTTCGACATTTTCACTTCTGACCTCAAACTTTTAGAACGTGAGATTGAATTTCATTCTGAAATAAAAGTTGAACATTTTCAATCGCCTCAGGCGCGAGAACAAAGAGATATTTTTCAGAAAAGAATTTTACCCCATGTTAAAATTTTGAAAAATTGTGCATTATATTGGGAAAGGGAATTTCATAAGGAACTTGGATTGATGAAAATCGTTTTCGAGAAAACTGAAACATCTATTTCTAATACAAAACGTAAAAAGAAAATGTTACGAAAAGATGTTGATCGACTCTTGGAAGATGTTATCTGTGCTGATATCCATAATGTTGTGTTATTGCATTCTTTGCCATATGCATCTGATTATATCTCTGCTGATTCTGTTGATTCTGTTGAAATTGTTGAGAATACTGATAATGTGCATCAGATCGAATCTTTAAAAGTTGAAAATGAACGATTGTTAAACGAACTTTCAAATGCAAAACGTCGTCTTCAATGGTGTCAAAAAGATTGTCAAAATCGTGAACTTTCTCTGCAAAACAAAATCACTCGATTGCGCTCAAAATCTTTTGATCCTAAAATTGAGCAACTGGATGATCAAAACGTGTCTTTGAAATGTCAAATCTCAAAATATGAACAAGAACTTGCAAAAGTTAAAAGGAATATGGTGTCATATTTGATTTACTCAAACAGACTCGTGATGAAGCATCAAACGAACTTGATCATTATCTTGCACACACTAAAGAAGTCACAAATGTTTATGGAAATCTTCGTTACGAAAATCAAGATTTGTTGCACACTATCATTGAGTTAAAGGAAAAGTTAGGAAAGTATGAACAAGTTCAACTTAGCAACATTAAGAAACTTGCACCGTAAACACTTAGAAAAAGTGACACTAGAATGCCTCTTGACAAACCACAAGATACTAATGTGTTTCCTCTCTTGAAACAGAATAGTTGCCTCTTTTCCCAACGTCCGCACTTCACGACCTAGGAGCAATACAAGGAAGAATAGGAAGTTGCGACCTAAGAAAAGAACAATAAAGAATCTTTGAGTAGAAGAACACCCTAGGACTTTGAATAAGACCCATGTTGCACCCACTTTAGATATTGCGTTTGACAAATGTAATGAAAAATGTGTTGTAACGAATGCTGAACCTTTAAGTACTTTTGATATTCAGTCTGAAGCTTCTTGTGTTATTTGTCGTAAAAGTATGCTTTCTGATTGTCATGATAAATGTGTTGCTAAAGCTATCTTGTCTCGTTTAAGGAATCCTAAGAAACGGAATACCTCTAGGCCCACTAATGCTTCTAAGTCTGTGCTTGGTAAACCGCCTCTTTAGATTCTAAGAACCTCATTGATGTCCCTGCAGCTCCATTATCACCTCCAAGGAATGTAGTACCACCTAGTGCATTCACTAAGACTAAAGCAAAGACTAGTTGGAGATGGCGAAATGGATACATAATACACTAGGATTTAAATGGATGCCTAAAATCATTGATGTGTGTATTTCAACTATAATCGCTTGAACCCTCTAACTCTTGGGTTCCACATCTACTTCTATTCCATCCGTGTCGTGCATGTGTAATGCGGTGATACTGAGATCATCCTTTGGATTGTTGATAGCGGATGTTCCCGACACATGACAGCAATCTTAAACTGTTATCAAACTTTATTGCAAAGTTCATTGGCACTTTCGATTCGGAATGATCACTTGCAGCTATCATGGGCTACGGAGATTACATCAATGGAAACATCGAAATTAGCGGGGTTTATTATGTGGAAGGCCTCGGTCACAATCTCTTCTCGATCGGTCAATTACGTGATGGAGATTTGGAAGTTGCTTTTCGGGAGAAAACTTGTTTCATTCGTGATCTACAAGGAAACGATCTTATGTCTGGCACTCGCAATTCAAGTCTCTACACTATCTCCATGCAAGACATGATTGCTTCATCTCCCATCTGTCTACTTTCAAAGGCAACATCAACAAAATCTTGGCTATGGCACCGTCGTCTCTCACATTTAAACTTTCAAACCATAACCAACCTTGCTCGATATAAACTTGTTGAAGGTCTCCCGAGATTCCGATATTCTAAAGATCACCTTTGCTCAGCTTGTGAACAAGGGAAAAGCACTCGTGCTCATTTTCCTTCAAAGGTGGAACACAACTCTCAGCATGTGCTTCATCTTCTTCACATGGATTTGTGTGGCCCGATGCGTGTGCAAACGATTAATGGCAAACGCTACATCCTGGTAATCGTAGATGACTACTCAAGATGGACTTGGGTCTACTTTCTTCGAAGCAAAGATCAAGCTCCACAGATGATCATCACCTTTCTCACGAAAATACAAGTTCACTCCGAACACGGTCCGACAAATCGAATGCAGACAAAGGAACCGAATTTGTGAATCAAACTCTTCGAAATTTTATGAGAAAGTGGGAATTGAGCATCAAACATCTATTGCACGTACACCGAACAAAACGGAGTTGTTGAAAGACGAAACCGCACGTTAGTGGAAGCTGCAAGAACGATGTTAATTAATGCTAAACTTCCGGATTACTTATGGGTCAGCCGTGTCAACTGCATGCTACACTCAAAATCGATCAATGATTACAAAACGCCACAACAAAACACCTTTTGAGCTTATCCACAACCATAAACCAAACCTAAAACACTTTCATGTATTTGGATCCCTTTGTTATCCGAATAATGATCGTGATGACTTTGGTAAGCTCAAAGCCAAAGTCGACATTGGAGTCTTTATAGGATATTGTGAAAATTCTAAAGGTTTCGGATCCGGAATCGTCGTACAAAGCGAGTTATGGAAACGATTCATGCAAATTTCGATGAGCTTACGAAAATGGCTTCGAGCATAACAGCTTGGAACCCGGTCACAACCGTTTAAACTTCCTCAAACCCCATCATCACCGAACCAAGCCCCGACTTACTCGTCAACAAATGGAAAAGCTATTTGCTCCATTGTTTAGTGATGACATTGATGAGCGTGCTCGGTGTATCCAATGTTTCATTGCTCAACCCGATCATATTCCAATACCGATACACTGCTACAACAACTCTTGTTGAAGAAGCACCACCGATTGACTCTACAACAACAGTTGAACAAAGCTGCTTCCAACGACGTTGAACCGGTGATGATGTTACGAACAATGAAGTACCCCACTGCAGATTTTGATCCAAATGCGTTCTTTAACCCGTTTGCCAATGAAACTGCTGCACGATGTCGCGGAATCATCTACAAGCCATTTGAATCCTCAAAATCGCACAATGTATACCAACATCAACCCTCGACACATCGTTGGACAAAAGACCATCCTCTTGAGAATATTATTGGTAACCCAAATCAACCAATCGTAACAAGACAACGTCTTCACACGATGGTGAACATTGCATTTATGCACTCACCGTCTGCCAATCGAACCTAAAACATTAAAGACGCAATGACCAAAGACAATGGATTGAATCCATGCAAGAAGAACTCAATCGGTTTAAACGTCTTGAAGTATGGGAACGGTTGAAAGACCAACGGGGTCTATGTCATTGGTCTCAAATGGATTTGGAAAAACAAATTGGATCTTTGAAGGGCGTAATCGAAACAAGTCACGTCGGTGGCTAAGGGTTATAGACAGGAAGAGGTATTGACTTTGAAGAATCATTCGCTCCGGTTGCTCGTCTTGAGGTCGTTCGGATCTTTCTCGCGTTCGCGGCTCATATGAATATAACGGTCTTTCGGATGGACGTCAAAGCGCTTTTACGAATGGTCAACGAAAAGCGGTTTATGTCGACCACCGAAGGATTCGTTGATCCGAGTTCCCGAACCACGTCTACAAACCGAACAAAGCTCATGCGGTCTCAAACAAGCTCCAAGGGCGTGGTACGATAAGTTATCATCCTTCCTCATTGCCAATAAATTCACCAAAGGTTCGGTCGATCCTACACTTTTCATACAATATCACGGGCTCACATATTAATCGTTCAAATTTATGTGGATGACATCATTTTGGGTCAACACATTTAAAATACTCAAATGCTTTTGCAAAACTAATGACAAAACATTTTGAAATGTCAATGATGGGTGAACTCACATTCTTTCTCGGAATGCAAGTTCATCAATCACCCGTGGTATTTTCTTGAGTCGGTCAAATATGCCCTTGAACTTCTTAAACAAATTTGGAATGCAAAGCTGTGACACCTATGCCACACCAATGGCTCATACCAAGAAGCTAGACGATGATTTACATGGGAAATTGGTGGACCCTACCAAATACCGTAGTATCATTGGGTCTCTCATGTATCTAACAACTAGCAGCCTGATATTGTGTTTGCCAGATATCTTTGCTCCGTTATCGATCGAGACCAATGAAACTCACCTCTCGAGGCTAAAAGAATCCTCCGATACATCAAGGGAACCATTAACTTGGGGATCCGGTATCCAGAAGGATTCGGTTTTGAACTAATAGCTTTTTCAGACGATCACGCGGGATGCCTAGACTCACGGAAAAGTACTTGAGAGCATTACAATTTCTTGGTGATAAACGGTGTCATGGCAATCGAAGAAGCGAGGATTGTACATCATTGTCCTCAACCGAGCGAGAATATGTAGCCATGTCGGTGTTGTGCTCAAGTCATTTGGATGAGAACACAACTCAAAGACTATGGTTATGTATTTGATGAATCCCGATGTCTTTGCGACAATCGGAGTGCTATTGCGATCTCGTGCAACTCTGTTCAACATTCGAAATCAAAGCACATCGATCTTGATATCATTTCATCAAGGACCACGTGGAAAAGGTGCAGTTGAATTATACTTTGTGGTCTTGAATACCAATTGGCGGATCTCCTCACCAAAGCCTTAGCTCCAGCTAGGTTTAATGAGTTGGTCCACGGATTGGTATGCGGTGTTTGACTCAAGAGGAACTGGATGAACTCTTAAAACATTCTTAAAACCAGTCAAACACCAAAACCTCTTTTGTAAATATTTTTCAAAAACAAAATACAAAATTATAAAATCTGATAAAACAACAAAAATATTCTTCTATCTATATTTCTTTTAACATGGCAAGTACAAATCTTCCGTCAACACTATAATCTTTCAAAATTCAGTATTTTTTTTGATCAAGTGTTGAGGGGGAGAAAGCAAATATTTTTCGGTTTCATAAAACCTTGTACTTGCATGTTACCTCATCCCGGTTGTTTCTTTAAGAATGGTGGTCACATTTCTGGTTTACTGACACTCCTCGGACTAAAATTTATAAAATTTCATTATTTCTTAAGTCGAGGGGTGTGTCATCAAATTTCTTTCAAAATATCCTCGTTTGGTAACCAAAATGGAAGTTATGGGCATTGGATGTAAATGGTAAAGGTGGAGGGACTAAAAGTGTCAAAATGTCAAAGTATTTTTAACAAAACACCTCCACCAAACAAATTACTTCACATTTATTACACATTTATTATATCACCTACCAAATCCTACGCATAAAAATCATCCGGCAAATCCGTGTTTTGATCATCAATTTGTAAGTGTTTTATCAATCTTTGTGTTAATCTAAACATGGGTTTTGAATTTTTTGAAAACCAACGGTTAAATTTTGTGTTTGAAGTGATTTTGTGTTCTACGCGTAAGCTATGAACACAAATCTTCATTGTGTGTTTGTGGTTAAAATGGTAGTGTCAAAATGCTTTCTGTAATCATAATGATAAACATTTTCATCATTAAATCCACCCGAAACACGAATTGATTGATTCTTGAATTTAGGGTTTATGCGTAAGTTTGGGGATTTTCAATTGAGAATGTTTTTGGATAAAAGATAGTTGAGTGATGTTGTTTACAAGTTGAATTGACCATATCCATGCTTAGAATTTACCCAGAAACACTAATTGCATGAAAATTGAAGATTAGGGTTTATGTTCATAAGTATTTGGGTATTTTTGATTCGCTTAGATTTTGATGTTAAAACTTGGATAGAACAACTCATTAGGCTTCTTAGACTTACCAGAACAAGTTTTGTGCAATTCCTATGGCTAGAACGCTTACTCGTAGAAATTAAGCTTTAGGGTTTAAAGTTTACGCGTAACCTGTTTCTACGCATAACTGCTTGAAAGTGTTTCCATGATTAGAACTGAAAAGGATTGAATGTAGATGATAATATTGGTGTTATGATGAATTTATTTCGGTTTCAACGTGTGTATAACTTCGAGAATCAAGGTTACTTGCCATCTACGCATAAGGATCACCTTACGCGTAGCATGTTATCGTAAGAGAAATCTTACGCGTAACGTTTACGCGTAAGGTTCTACATTGGGGACTACGGCGTATCCTGTGAAGGATATGTGTGCATAACCTCTACGCATAAGGTTCACTCTTACGAGTAAGCCTTACGCGTGGGTTCCATATACGCTTACGCGTAAGCACTACGCATAAGGCTCTCTTTTCCTACATGTAATATTTCTTACGCGTAAGTCAAGAACCTACGCATAAGCTTACGCTTACGCGTATAATCACTCTTGTTTACGCATAAGCTTGCCATTTCTACGCCTAAGCCTAGTTTTAACCTTAATTATGAATTGTTACGCGTGCAAACTTGTAAATAAATAAATCATAACGCCACGAAACCAATAATGTCACTAATAAGCTTAAATGTTTAATAAGTTGTGAAAAATAAGTGAAAACATAGACTTTAAAACTTGAAGTTAATCAACTCACGAAACTTATCACGACGTCTTTGGACTATTGGACTAACAAGTGACATTGGACTCGTAACAATCATCGACATATCACATTCAATAATTAGACAATAAAACCATCTGTTGACTAACGTAATGTCTTTCGATATGTTGGTTCTTTTGGCTAAATATCTTTCAGATCACGACATGGACGCTCAAATGCAAAACGTGGAAGCACCAAACGTTCTCACCGTTGAAGATATCTTCCCTAATGGCTATCCAATGAAGATCGGAAAGAATAACCTTCGTGTTGATTTTGATAGTCTCACCGCTCGAGTCTTCTTGTTTAATAGTTGTGGACATTACGAAGAATCACCCTTATCGAACATGCTCACCAATTACGCTACTGTCTTGGGAGATCTACATTCACCGATTACGGCATACAATGCGAAAGATCAAAGGTCAAAATCTTGTGACGGTGGCGCTCAACCACAAACAAGTCACCATCACACCAGCAGACTTAAGGGTTGTTCTTCTCATTCATGTCATCGAGCCAACCGAATACAATGCCACACCAACCGAAGAGGTCGTTCGCAATTCATGATCGACATTGGTTATGACGAAGCTTGGGAGTAATCACAAAGCATTCATACGTGGATCTTAAGAATATTCCTCAGCCATGGAGAACCCTCTACATCATCATCACCAAATCCGTTTCTGGACGTGATAGTGGTTATGAGCATCCCAAGCTCATGGAACTACAGATCTTTTGGGCTTTGGTCAACATGAAACATATTGAAGTTGAAGCTCTGATATGGGACGACATGATGTCTTTCCTCAAAAAGCTTGGCTCCAAGATCCCATATATCAGATATACCAAATTGTTGATCCAAAGAGCTCTAGGGTATAATCCTGATATCCCCTTGAGACTCAATGACCCCAACAATCACTCCATGTTGTATGAGCCTACACTCACGGTCGGTTTAAGGAATCTACAACAAAGAAACAAGGTGCGGTGTTGCGGATCACCTTCTAACTGAAGCGGTCAAACAACTCCATTCATACAAAAGGTATCGGTAGCGGTTGATGAAGGCAAAGTAGGTTTTCTTGATGAAAAGTCCTCGGTACTCCTACTAGGAAAACCGGGAGAGGCGGTCAGGGGGAGTGTTACAAGCACCGAGAGTCGAGAAAAGTTTCCTAAGAGGTCACATACTCTCAAAGGAAAGTTCCTCTAAGGAAGCCATTCCTATTCCTATTCCCAAGCACGAACCGCAACAAAAGCTAGTGGATGAAAGCTCGAGAATCTTGAATCGAGACGAAGGGTCTTCTACTCAAAACTCCAACCGATGACACACAAACAGTAGCAAAACCTCCCGGTCAAAAGGCGATAAAGGAAAAGGAAAACTCACGTGCTTGAGCATGATAAGGAAAGTTCGAAGAAGAACCATTTGATGAGGAAAGAGACTATCAAAAGAAGTTGAAGAACCTCGGACTCAAATATCTTGCCGATGAATTCATAAAGGATCAAACTCGTGGCCCCGGAGGGTCAAGTGGTGGAACTCAAGCCACACCAGTTTCGATGCGGTTAATCAACCCGATAAGGGAACTGGTACCACCACCCACGAACAACAACAAAGGCAACTTGAGGATTCCATCAACTATGACATAGAGGAACCGGACATGGAAAAGACGAGAAAACTCTGGTGAAGATACTAAGGTGATGAAACGGCTAAGTCCGGAAATGATGAAGATCTTGATTATGATAATTTTCTTCTAGATAGCCCAAGCACGCTCCAAGGAAGAAACATCGAGCCACCTAAGGACCCGAGTCTCCTCATGTCTCATCATCATCGGACTCGTCTTCTCACTCTTCACTACCACCATCCAAAGGAACAACAAGATCCACATCTAAATCGTGAAGAAACCAAGCGACTCTTGGATATCCGGGCTAAAACCAAGATTGTCAAAGTCATCAAGCGGTCGGGAAGAAAGACGTGACCAACAAGAAGTTGAATCAACTAGTGACGGTATCAATCTTCTACATGACGAGATAGACAAGATGTCAAGTGAAAGGAGTATATCCGAAGTTCATGCAACGTGATGTCCAAGGGAACTGAGCGAAATGATTAGGGGCTATACTCACAAGTTCCTACTCGACACTTGTTCACGGTTACAAGGAGATGTTCACCGACGACTCTATCCAAATCTCATGAAATTGGTCAAGCAAACAATGCAATCCACTCCGGTTACAATGACGATCAATCCAATGGAGCTGCGGTTCTCTCGATGCGAGTTGATTTCCAAGTTGGTGCTACAAATGTCTCAACGATCGCAACTTTCACCTCGATGAAAGTAAACTATTTGAGGCACTCTTGGAATATCAACTCAAGACTTCATGCAAGGAGCAAGTGAAGGCCTAAGCGTCCAAGAGACGATGATGATAAGGATAAAGATAAAGATAAAGAGCCTAAACGCCCGAAGAAAACTGGTGAATCATCCTCCATGCCACCTCCACCCCAAAGGACTCCATCTCAACAACGATCTCCTCCACGCTCTTCTGCTGACAAACCTCAGGACTCTGAGTCACCACCCCAGACAGAGAAAACCGGTGATCATTTCGAATACACTGGTGGTGACGATGAGGAAGTCCCTGAGCCCCAACAACAACCCACCTCTCCCGCTTCAGCAAAGAAACCAGCATCCTCATCTAGGCCAAAGAAGAAGAAGAAGTCACCTAAGGCTGATGTCGTCTCATGGCTAGACGAAGATGACACCGAGTATGACTGGTTCTCTACACTTGTTGATGCTACTCCCGCCCTAACTGATGATCAAGATATGGTAGAAGGTCGAACATTGGAGCATGCTAAGTTACTTCAAGAAAAGTTTCGGGTGAAGAAGATGACCAAGTCAGAGTTAAAACGCATCAAGAATGAAGCTTTTCAACTGCTCAAAGACAGCTCGGAAAGTGCTATTGAAGTTGAATATCATCTTGAAAATATAGCACGAGCCATGTCTAACAACATTGATTGGCTCAACCCTGAAGCAAACATTGACTTCACCAGAAATGACAAGGCTCCATACTACACCGACTGGACCAGACCTCTACCAACGATTGGCCAACGAGATCAACCTAAGATTCCATTCCGATACTTCTTCAACAATGACATGGAATTTCTTCTACACGGTAGCGATGGTTCAAAGAAATACGCTACATCACTTACACTTCCGTTCCGGCAGCCATATACTCCAACCGCATAGCCATCGAGGAAAAGGCTACTCACATGTTTGCCAACAACGTGGAACAATATGACATCGATGCAATGTATGGGATTCACCATTGGCGGAACGCCAAGAATCTACTACAAAAGCGCCGGTTCGAAGGTCTAAACATGAAGTGTACAATGATAAAGGGATCGTTCTTTGTTAAGCATGTAGCTCTCTCGTCTAAATGGGATTACACTTTCCTCAAGAATATCGTGGTCAAAAGACAAGACGAAAGGGACTATGATTTACGTGAAGCGGACTTTCGAATTTGTCTCTCAACGACATTGAAGATCATACCTTGCCAAGGTGCGGGGAAGAATGAGACAATTCTCGATTGAAATCCAACGTGAATACATCAAGTCCGTGCTCATCTTCATCGAAGCATAGTGATCCGAGAACGTGTAGAAGACTTGCAACTTGCCGTTGAATCGTATCAAACACGTGTCAACTTCACGGACCTCGGCTAGAACTTCCCGACATCAACCATCTTCCACAATACACTCTCATCGACAAACCGTTTGGAGTAGTTTACCGTAGTGAACTACATCATGGCTACTTGATGGCGTGTAGAGATCTTCATAAGTTTGGAGATCACACATTGAAGAAAGTCAGGGATGGGTTAGCTTATCGGTTAAAGGAGATACATGAAGGCATCGGGTCGAAGAAGAGATGGAATTCTAAGGAGAAAAGGGATGTTAAGAGGATCATCACTCGGATCGATGAAAGGTTGTACAGAAGGGACCAGTTCAGAACATTGGAGAGCTTCGTAGGTGGTCGTCCCAGATTGCTCTCACAAGCTATCAACGCCCGTTCGCATTCTGGCGTTATTCTTGGACTACACGAATCTCCGGTACCCTTAAACTGTTTCATTTTCAATATTGATTTGGATGTGTGATTATTTAAATGACAATGGCTTGTGCACACATAACGATGTACAACCCGTTCTTGTAATGAAAGGACCACGTGGTGCGCTTGATTGCCACAATCCTATAAAAGGAGCGAAAGCTTCTTATTTTTGAGTAAAACTTATCAAAACTTTCATTTTTCAAAGTTTTGCTCAAAAGAACAAGTACTTCCCTTACGTTTTCAAAACCTCAAAAGTTAGTATTACTTGTTGAGGGGGAGTATTTGCTAAAATCTTTGTTCAAACAAAATGTTCTTCGTGGAAATCTTCCCACAAAACTCGAAATGGTCATATTTAATATCAAAATGTTATCAAAAATAACATTTATATGCCATTTTTGAGGGGGAGAAAATTAATGTGATAAGAAATATGTTGATTTGCTATTGAATCTTCGTGTGATAAGACTTAACCCATGAATTGACGAGCTCGAAGCTGTCATAAATCGAAAAGATTTGTCTTCCTAGACTTATCCGAGTAGATTGTACCTATTCGAGAAGCTCTTGATAGACATGAACTTTGTGGGTTTGACAACCTTTCGAGGTTTGTCCACACCTTCAAGGTAGTTATTAGAGCTAGTTGTCACCTAAAAGTCGACAATGTAACTCTTTAACTATGCAACGTAACCGTGTCTCGCGGGGACTGTCTATCTTGAGTCGATCAATTCAAAAGTGCGCTCTTTCTCTCACCGTGCAGATTTACATCTAAACACTTAAGCACGTGTGGAGGGGAGTATTTACGCAAAAAGATAAAACTCTCACGGTGGTACAAAATGTTTTCATTCACAAACACTTTGAGAGATTTTCAAGAAAATGGTTTTGTGGCAACATAGGTTAGTCATGGAGTTATAAGGTGACTAAGGTTAGGAATAACCGTCCTATGATCCGCCAGAGCGGAGGATCTACCCAAGGACATCACAAATAGTTAGTACTTAGAAGTCCTTAGGTATGATTATAAAAGGAGAAAATGAGAATAGGAGAAAGAAGGAGTTGAAGAATTAAAAGAAATGCAAAGAAAAGGGTGAAAAGAAATAGCCCTCCAGTTATTCAACTTAGGGCGGACACGGGTTCAATTCATATACTCTTGGTTGTCACTAGATGACACCGGTATTGAAGATAAAAGTCGTCATGGACCCGATGGCGCATGCACTAAACCTTCTTAGCCACTCAAGTTTCTCCCAATGAAGCTTGTTTCATTCTCACAGGAACCCTACGTAAACTATCGGCTTTCTCTTAGAGATTCTTTGGTATTGAAGAAGGAGACCCTCTCCTAGTCTCCGCTCGGAAAACCAAAGTGCACTATTGAGTCTAGAGCCACGAGATTCATCAAAAGATCTCTTAGGTACACTTGACAAATCATCGCTTGTCGTTCAACAATAAGAACAAGTGATATATTATCGTGTCCTTCACGGATCTTAGCAATCTGTCGAGAACATTTATGAGAGGTTCACATATGTGATCCTCGGTGATTGAATGGAAACTCTGCCGGGTCAACATCAAACAACCACAACGGCAGTCACTTCGGTAACTCCCGTGGATTACGCTTAGTGTGTCTCAAACGGTCTGATCGTGAGGTGATGCTTGGTGTACCTCGGCGACTCATCCGAGCTGTAGGTGTACTTGGTACATCGCGTTATCTCACTTGTGGGACTCGGTTCGAGAACAACCTTTGTGAGAATTAGAGTTGTGTTTTCACACTATGTTGTTAACACTCTCGAAGTTCAAACTTGTAAGTCTTGGAATCCGCTTATCACTAACCTTTCTTATGTTTTCTTCTTATGGAAGCTCGGAGCGGATGATCGTGCGATTCTTCACATGCTCATACCAACAACATCACTAATTGAAGTTCTCTCAAAAGGCAACACAAAGTCGAATGATTCTTCGTCAAAGTCAAAGAATCTACAAAGTTTAAAGACTAAGAGAACTACATCGATCTTGAAATCCAACGTTAAAGGCGTGTGAGCATGTTGGAGAAAGGCGTGGAGACACTTTGAGCAATGAAGCGGACTGATGCGAGACAACAACAACATACTATCACTACCATCACAAAGAACAAAGATCAAAGAACAAAGAAAATGATGACGTCAAAGCGAACTTTTCAAAGGAAACAATTTCTCTACACTTGGGAGATTGTTCGAATCGAAGCAATTCTTCTCACAAGAAAGAAGAATGTCGAAGGCGTCAAAGCTACTATTACATCAGCACCTTCAACGTTTATATTATCAATCACTAACACTTAGGGGGAGATTGTTGGAATCACTCCTAAACTACATTTCAAGTGTTAGTAATTAATATGTAATAGTTAGCTTAATATGGCTTTTATGTTAGTAATCATGCCAAGGCTTATGTAGAAAGCCCATGAGCCTTGGCCCAAGCCCATAAGAAGGGAAGGTTGCTAGAAGTGTTGCCCTAGCTCCTTGCCCTATAAATACTCTTGTAAACCCTCACTTGAGGGTTGGTTGTTCATTTTATTCACTCTCTACGCATAACCTTTCTTTATATCATTCGTGTGTGTGTTTATCTTGTTCATGATCGTTTATGAGCTCTAGGGGATAACAATAACAACGATTATAATGCATAGCGGAATAAGAAAACATCGTTTGTTATTATTAACAAAGTTCTTCGTCATCATCTCTAAACTACTAACCTAGGCGTTTACATGAACATACGCCTATGAACTAACTAATAAACCATCACCCTAGGCGTCCCATAAATGCCTACACACACACCTTTGGTGTTCACATCTTGACACACAATAAATCTAATTCCCTGCCTCTCTTTATATACTAGAGAGTCTAGGGTTACAATTGACTACTAGGGACTAAATAATAAAGTCTTTTTTAACAAGTAAGTCCCTTGTCTTTCTTTCTTCATCAATTATCTTCATAAGTCCTTCATCTTTCATATTTTGTCATAATCAACTCAAATATAATTCCCAACAAAGAATATGATAACAGGAGAATCCCTACAACTTAGGTAACTCATTATCTATTCGTGATTCATTATATCATTTTTTTTCGGGTTCAACTATTTTTCACCTTTTTTTCTCAAAACCCTAATATGCTCCATATTCATTATTCGGTTGTTTTGAGTATCATTAGTTGGTTTTTATATGGATGTTAAACCAGGAATCCAACGTGGTCAAAACGTGTCAACATGAAATACATGTTTTATGATTTCAATCATGTTTTTCTAAATGATTGATGTTTTGCTTAGGATATGGTAAACATACATCAACGGGATAAATAGGAATGTTTTAGCGAGTGATGTGCTTGGAATAGACCTCATGTGATGATTTAGCGCGTGGCGCAATTGATCAATTTATAACGGCAAAACAAGTTAGATATTCAAGTATTTATGTTTTATTATCTTCCGAGATGGGAAAGGCTTTCTTAACTGAATAATATTCCTTCAGTTAGCAAGCATCGCAAAATCCGTAAGTGAATGATGAACTATGTCCTCGCGTGAAAATTAATCAAGGTCCAAAGATATTGACTAAGTATGTTTGATAAAGGCATGTACTAGATGAACCATCGTACACATATGCAAGGTCTAGAGAACACAAGCATGTCTCTTTTTCCTCAATCACCATCTGTTAAAACTCTGCATTTTTTCTTATTCGTGTTTGTTCAGGTGTACCAAGCTGAAATCAAATCTTTAGCTTTGAAATTAGAAGAGAAGAGCCATACATTGATGAAAGCCAAGGCACACTCTTGCATTTTCCTCTTTAATTATATTTTTCTGTTTTTATTAGAATATGATTTATATTCAATGTTTATTAATCTCTAGCTAACTAGATACTAATTAATATTGGCATAATAAGTATCGATCAATCTTAATTATTTATATGTCTCAAATTAAAGACACATGTGTTCAATTTATTGCAAAAGCTTCATGTAGAGATGCATAGCAAAGGCTACTCATATTTGACAAGTTGTCAACATATATTTGCGTTTTAACAACAAATTATTCGACAATAGTTTTTAATTGGCTGATCATTTTATTAAATCTGCAAATATTTTTTTTCCCAACCACATATAATATTAATTATGTTATGTTAGATCTAAATCTTGCTTTTTCTAACTCGAGGCCGAGTGAAAATATTCCGATATACATTATGAGCACCAACAAAGTCATGGTACTATTCTCAAACATGCAATCGTCTTCAATGTATGCCATTTGTTATGGTTATCTCTTTAGCAATAAGGTAGGTGTTCTTCTTAGCGTACAAATGTAATATTTGTCAATATGAAATATTAGCGTTTAGCTCACAGAGTGTGAATTTCTACACCGAAATGCAAGGATATTTTTATTTATCTTTCTAGAAAATAATATTAATTAAATCTTTCTTAGCATTCTCTACTTGCAGATGTACATGCGAGGCTCCTTGGGTTGTGTTGGGAATAATACTAACAGGTACCACTGATAAGCTGTGGAAGACACTGCTAAAGATTACACTAGCAGTGGAAACTCATTACCATTGCCAGTACATATATTACCACTGCTATTAGGATAATTGTTATGTATCCGTGTATTGATAAGTATAGAAAAGATCTTGTGTATATTCTATATTGTTAGGATTATACTTATCTTGTAAAGGACTCTGTGGAAAACTAGAAGGGGAGGGGGGTTGAATAGTTTTGCCAATTAAAACTCCCTTATAACTATTTAGATCGACTTATGTCAATCTATTTGGACGTGTGTGTTGGATGTTGATAAACAAGCATATAAAAGTATGTAATGAAAAGATAAGAGTTAGAAGCACAAAACCACAACGCGAGTATTTATAGTGGTTCGGCTACAAGGACACCTTCCTTGCCCTACTCCACTCCTCGAGTCACCTACTCGAGAGTTCGTAAACACTACACCAATCTCCTTATGGCGGAGAAGCCTTCACAACGTCGCCTACCCTTTTTCCGGTGCTAGGCTAACCACCGGGTTCTTTCTCTCCAAGGTGAACCACACCTACACAACGTCGCCTACCCTTTATAAGGTACTGGGTTAAGTACCCAGTTCTTTCACACCAAGGTGAACCACACCTACACAACGTCGCCTACCCTTTATTAGGTACTAGGCTAAGCACCTAGTTCCATTGCAATGGAGGAACTACTACCCAACGACTAATCCCAAAGGAGATCCACTCCTTTTTACAACATCATCAAGGATATCAATATCCTTGGATCTAGTACTAGTCTATCTTGTACATCGAAACACACCATATCGAATGTATATCTAAGGCACCTTTCACTAATGCCTTCAACTAGATCTTCAAGACACCCTTCACTAATGTCTTTTGTCTTGACTTCTAAGCACCCTTCAATAATGCTTCTAGTCTTGACTTCTAAGCACCTACCACAAGTGCTAATGATGTGGACGATAGGTACCCTTCACTAATATCTTCGTCTTGACACTTGAGACACCTTTCACAAATGTCTTCAACACTTCTTAGGAAATGATAAACAATCATCAACAAGAAGACTTCAGTAGTCTTGATGATGAGGAAGCATGGCAACTCATGGACTTGAGCTTGCTCGGCTTCAAAGGTGGTGATCTTGCCTTTAAGAAGAACCTATAAGATCAGAAAAAAACAAAACTACAAACATAGATATCTTGGATCTGTGGTTAGAGAGATTTCAACTCTAGGGGAAAGTATGTTAGAAAAGGGTGAGAAACAATGAAGAAATGACTCACTATTTATAGAGGAAAAATTCTACTGTTCCCCGGATCCCACGGATCCCTTCCACAAGCGATCCGTCTAGCGTAAAGCTAGGGATCCGTGGGACGCTCCTCTTTACCCATGGGTATTTTGGTTATGGGTCATGGGTTGATCCATGGGTCTTTAGCTAGATACAATGTATCTCTTGAGTGCAATGCACCTAGTCACATGGGTATGGGTCAAAACCATGGGTTATGGATATTATCCATGTATGATATAAGCATGATGTCATGCAATGGGTTATGGGTCAAGCTCCATGGGTCATGGGCTTTGGGTTGTACCAACTACATTCAATGTATTTGCCCAATGGGTTATGATACTTAAGTTTCTACCCATTTATATTATCTAATATACTACATACTAGTTATATGTATATTTTACCCAAATATGTAAACACTAGTTGTTGTACATATGTAATATTAAATCATAAAATTACTTATACTTGTTTTAGTGTTTTATGTGAAAATGTGAATATGTTAGAAACTATTAGTTCAAACCATTTACGTATTTTATTTGTTTCGTTAAAATGATTTTACGTTTGTTATCGACAAAACATTAAAAGATCGTAAAATATAAATAAATGTTTTTACGGCTTATTTGTATTAACAGACTCCTTGTGCTATAAAACGAGATCCTAGGTCATTGTCTAGAGTACGAATTACTCACGTATTATTCATATAAGCTTCAAGGTGTAACCCTAGTGATAAGCAAGATCACTCGTATTATTTCTTAATAATATTGAAGCTTTGTGTTAAACTGTTCACTTACAATACATCATACAATCCGTCTTCTAAGTATTACTAAGTATATTCCGCGTGCTTATTAATATAATTCAAAATATCACTAACACCAGGTGTGTGTTTAGATCCATCAAGTGGTATCAGAGCGAAGGTTCTGATATTTTAATTTAGAAGATCCAAGGAATAAGCTTAACCTACTCACTCAATTCAATGGAGATGGAAAACAACCAGTCCAACTCTGCTCCAAGGCTTCCTAAGCTCAAACTTAATGAGTTTGAGATGTGAAGGATAATGATTGAGCAATACTTTCTCATACAAGATTATGCTCTATGGGAGATCATCTTAATCGGTGATTCTTTCAAGTCATTACGAAGACCGAGAAAGTTGGTGACACGAAGTTGTAACAATTTACGTACACGAGACTAATGATGAAAGAGCAAAGAAGAAGAATGACCGAAGGCCGAAGTTTGTTACTAATGACTCTTCCTAAAGACCGGATCATTGCTTTCAAAGAAGTACAAGACAAAGAAAGAACTTTTGAAGAGATCCGCTCGGTGTTTGGTGGCAATGATGCTACAAAGAATACACAAAGACATTGTTGAAGCAAAGTTATGAAAACTTCTCCGCTTCAAGCAATGACTCTCTTGACAAAGATCTTCACCAAACTCCGTAAGATTGTCACACAATCGATCGTGTTTGGCATTGAGGTAGAAAGAAGACCTCAATTTAAAGTTTCTAAGAAGTTTGCCTTCCGAGTTTCATACAAATGTTACGATCGGGAAAATAAACCGAGATTGAAACTATAAAGCTCAATGATCTTTACAATAACTTCAAATTCATTGAACAAAGATTGAAGAAGGCGGAAGCGTGGTACAAGCTCAAGCAGACTTGGCATTGTTGTCAACCTCTCAGACTGTGATGATTCGAAGATGACAATGATGATGATTTTGCCATCGCGGTTCTCAGCTTTCCATCGGTAATGCTAGTGTTACCACCGCAGTTTAAAGAAGAAGGTTCTTTGGTATTGGAGATCCTACCTTTATGCTTTTATCTCCATACAAGTTAATGGCTCTATTTTAACTCATGAAGACATAGAGCAAATTGATGAAGATGACTTGGAGGAGATGGACATAAAATGGCAGATAGCTCTTTTTAGCATGAGGGCTAGGAAATTCTACAAGAAGACTGGCAAGCCAATTCACATTAATGGTGGTGAAACTACAGGGTTCGATAAAAAGAAAGTAGAGTGCTTTAATTGTCACAAGTTGGGGCATTTTGCTAGAGAATGCAGAAGACCAAGGAACCAGGACAAAAGGTCTACTTGGTACAAGCAAAATAAAGAACCAATTCTGGAAGAACCAAAGGCAATGTTGGCTATTGATGGTGTGAGCTATGATTGGAGTTTCATGGCTGATGGACAAGAGGAACAATCTTCAGATGCTGCTCTTGTGTCTACAAAACATGCTCTTATGGCTTTCTCTGACTCTGAGGAACAAAACTTTGAAAGTTGTTCTAAAACATGTAGGGCTTCTAGAGAATGTGAAAGGCTTAATGAATTATTTGACAATAAAAGAACAGAGTTGTATGCTGCTAATTATACTGTGTCAAACCTTAGAAGTGGCATATCTATATTAGAGACACAACTAGTGCATTATAGAGAAAATGAGTCAAAATACAATGATGATATGATTATTCTTAGGAGAGAATTAGATCATAAGACAGCAATGAATGAGGCATTAAAAGAAGAGTTTGAAAAACTTAAAAAGATAAATGATAATGTCAATTTAACTGTTGACACCTATTATTATCAGTCTAAGTCAATTGATAAAATCTGGAATGCTCAAATCACTAGTAAAGTTAAGTCTGGTATGGGATATAATACTGCTCCTCCACCACTAAGGGGTGTTCCATCACCTCCTGGCATAGATTTAGCTCATACAGGTCTAGAGGAATTTCAGGATCTGAATCGTGAATATGGTCCTCTCAAATTTGTGACAAGTGAGGAAGAGGTTAAGCATGAATTTGATGTTTTGAAGCTTGAAGATCCTTGATGGTGTAAGGGGAAGTTCATTTATCTTTCATCATACTAACTTCAGGGGAAGTTTATGCTTATTGGTTTTGTCATTATCAACTAGGGGAAGATTGTTGGGAATTATAATTGAGTTGATATGACAAAATATGTGAAAGATAAAGGACTATTGAAGACAAGGGACCTATTTGTTATTTTAGTATTTATTATCTAGTCTCTAGTAGTATTTTGTAACCCTAGCTCTCTAGTTTATAAAGAGAGGCAGGGAATAGCTTTTTAGGAGGTCAAGCAAGATGTAAACACAAAAGGTGTGTGTGTGTTCCTAGGCGTAGGGTTAGTAAAATGCTGGTGGTTATGAGCCTAGAACAGGGTTAAGACAATCAGTAGCAATAGCAATACCACTAGGTGGTTACCGGATATCACTTGGAATCGTGTAATCACTTTCCAAAGTAAACTATTCGACCCTAATGCCTGGGTATCACGAATATCTACTTGGGATAAGACCAAATGTTTGTTAGTGATTTAGGCACAAATCAATAACCCTTTTCTTAGAAGTGTTAATCATTTTCTGTGTCTGTCTCATGCATAATCAGATATCCTATTTATAGGAGGTTACTCTTAGCTAGTCAAATGGAATTATGAGAATTAATCGGCCCATTAATCGCCTCATAATTATCCCCATTATAGCCATTTTAGTGGTTACATGACCAATTAAACGTGATCATTAAGCAGTTTGAAACTGCCATTTAGCAGTACTTACGTAGCACTAGCAAGATTTTTTCACTAGCGATACTTTCTACTAGCAAGATTTTCCACTAGCGATACTTTCAACTAGCGATACTTTCCACTAAAAGAGTCGTGGTGTTCGGGGACCTTATGGGTGTACACCGCACCTCCCGACCCATTACCGGTGTGAACTAATCCCACAAGTGCACTAAATTTTCTAACAATCCTCCCAAATTTAGTTCACTTCCTTTGCAGAAAACCAAACATCAAACAAAACATGTGCATAAACGAAAATGTCATGAGGATTGAATTTTCATCTTAGTAAATTGCACGTTCAAATATTCGAGAATCGTGGTGTTCTAAGAATTGAACCCTTCAACCCATTTGAATACCAAGATAAAATACACAAAGTTTTCAAACACTTAAAAGCTCCCGACACTATACAAGCCATGTGTCCATATCCAAATTCATAAATGTTGTAAAAGCTAAAGTCCAAAAGCTTCACAAGCGGCAAAACTTCAACATTTACATAGGTGGTTCCACTTTATTCATGCTCACGCCAAGCACTTTTCAAAGAAAATTAACCATTAAGAAGTAAAGACTTCATCCTCCTTTCAAGACGTTCGAGCACAACCTTGGGATGTAAATAAAACATGTGCTCCACCACCGAATGTTTAGCTTTCCACATTGAACTCGACTCCTAAGTTTCCTCGGGAGGAGTTGGGTGTCCTAGCATTCAATGACTAAGTTGGACTTAAACCCATCCCTTTAGCGACTTTATAACCAAGTCTCTAGCCAATCCCTTCGTCAAGTGATCGCCTAAATTTTGTTGATATCTAACAAACTCTATAGATACCATCCCATTCATGATAAGCTCACGAATCATGCTATGTCCGACACCTAAGTGTCTAGACTTACCATTGTACATTTGGCTATAAGCCTTAGCCAATGTAGCAAGACTATCACAACGGATAGAAATAGGTGCTATAGGTTTAGGCCATAATGGAATCTCAAGAAGCAAGTTTCTCAACCGTTCGACTTCTTTACCGATGAGTGCTAAAGCCACAAATTCAGATTCCATTGTTGAACTGGTGATGCAAGTTTGCTTCTTGGATGCCCAAGAAATTGCACCTCCACCAAGTAGGAATACCCACCACCGTAGACAAATTGTCTTGATGTTATTGATCCAACTTGCATCGGTGTATCCTTCCAACACCGAAGGATAGCCAAGATATGAGAGACTATAATCCATAGTTCTCTTCAAATACTTCATACCCTCCGAACTGTTTGCCGTTGATGAGCACTAGGATTACTAGTGTACCGCTCAATTTTCCTCTACAAAACCAATATCGGGCCTTGTACAAGTCATGGCATACATCGAAGCCAATTACCCTAGAATACTCAAGTTGAGATACAACCTTTCCATGATTAGGCATCAACTTCTCACAGTATCCATAGGTGTACTCACTGAGTACAATCAAAGTAATTGAATTTCCTCGTGCCTTCTCAATATAATGAGACCGAGAGATAGAAATTCTTTTACTTTCATGTTTAATCCTCATACCAAGGATAACATCGCCTCCCCATGTCCTTCATGGAGAACCTTGATGACAAAATTCCTTTGTCGGTCAACTCGATTTTGGTCGGTGCCAAAATTAACATGTCATCAACATATAGACAAATGATGACTCCTTTACCGATTCATCAAATTTGCTATACACACATTTTTCAAATTGGTTAAGAACATAACCACTAGACAAAACCACTTCATCAAAATTTTGATGCCATTGTTAGGTGCCCGCTTAAGTCCATAAAGAGACTTAATCGGTTTACACACCTTGTTTTCATTTCGAGCAAGATGAAGCCACGAGGTTGGTTCATATAAACCTCCTCATCTAGTTCACCATTCAAGAAAGTCGTTTTCACATCCATCGATGAATAACCGATTGTGAATAGATGCCAAAGCAATCGCCGGCCTTATGGTAATCGAAACGAGCCACGGGGCATAAGTATCAAAGTAGTCTATCCCTGACTTTTGTTTAAAGCCCTGAATAACTAGTCTAGCCTTGAACTTTTCAATAGTTCCATATACCTTCATTTTCCTTTTAAAAATCCATTTGCAACCCAAAGGTTTGCAACTAGGATGTAGATTAACCAACACCCAAATGTTGTTCCCCATGATGGAATCCATCTCATCATTGATTGCTTCTTTCCAGAAAGCAATATCCTAGGACTTCATTGCTTCTTCAAATGTCTTGGGATCATCCTCAAAAATGAAGCAATAGGAGTATTGGTCTGAGACCTCATCCCGTGTTCCTTCAACCAAGTATAGTTGAAACTCAGGTCCAAATGACTTTGGAGTCGACCCTTTGCTCTTCCCGAGCATAGGTTCGAGTTGTTGAACCACAATCTCATTAGGGACCACCGATGGTTCATCATCGTGACCTCGATACACCAGTTTCATGAGTTCCATTAGGAATCCTCGACTTGGTCTAGGGACCGATGAGAATCTATTCTCATCAAAGTTTGCATCCCTTGATTCAATTATTGAGTTAATCGAAACATATTCATTAGGTTCAATAACATAAAACCTAAAAGCCTTGGAATGCTCAAGATATCCAACAAAGATGCAATCAATGCCTCTTTACCCAAAGTTTTCATCTTTGGAGCAGGAGTCTTACAACCCCTACAACCCTGCACCACGATATAGTTCAGTTGGGTTTCCTTTAGTCCAAAGTTCATAAGGGTAACCTTGTTCCTTTTGTTGGAAACCCTATTTAATAAATAGCATCTTTGTTAACATAGCTTCACCCCGAACCCTTGACTCGGACTGAATAGGACAACATGGAATTAACCATTTCCTTCAAGACTGTTTTTCCTTTCGTAAATACCATTTTGCCGAGGAGTATAAGGGCGATCATTTCATGGATTATACCAACAGATCGAAAATACTGAGTATCCATGTACCGACCTCCCTATCGATCCTTAATTTTTGATCGTGGACCCAAGTTGTAATTCAACTTTAGTTTTAAACACTTTGAATTTATCTAATGCTTCATCCTTGGTATGTAATGATAGACATAACAAAACCTTGAAGCATCATCAATAAATGTCACAAAGTACTTTTATTCCCCAAAGAAGGAGTGGCATGCAAATCACACAGTGTCACTATGTATAAGCTCCAAGAGCTTAGTCTCACGACTAACACCACGAAAAGGTTTCTTGATTATCTTGGTCAACATGCAAGTTTTACACTTTTCGGTGTCCATGTCAAAAGTCGGGATTAAACCATCCCTAGATGTCACACCCCAAATTACATTTCTGATGAATGGAATACCTTGGGGAGGATCATCATAGCATCAAAGTTACAGATTATATCGAGCGACCTAAAGTGTCGTTTGAAAATATCGTTTGATTAATTAAAATAATCGAGTTTACAAAGATTAGGTCCCAAAAGATTTCCAATATATCAAAACGAGTTTGTTACAATCAAGCGATAGTTAAGAGCATAAAATATAGGTGAGGCAGCGACACCGCGACTCTATGATAAGTCCACATGCATACCATGAAGTGAATGCCTTAGATACCGAGATAAAACATGCTAAAAGTGTCAACACAATGGTTGAGTGAGTTCATAGAGTTTGGTTGAATTATAAAGCCTTTAAAGAGCGTTCATGCAACAAAGGCAAAGTTTTGGTCATTTAGAATAGTCCACAAAGCAAAGGCATTGTAAATCCACTCGTTCCCAAGTTCGCCCATACAAAACTTGCAACCTGTGTGTTCACAACCCACTGCCAAAACATGTCTAGTTTATGCTCAAGCACACGAAGTCAAATAAGTTCTCAAAGCAAAGGCATTGTAAATCCACTCAGTTCCAAGTTCCGCCCATACAAAACTTGCAACCTGTGTGTTCACAACCCATTGCACAAAATATAGTGTGTCTAATAGTCGATTATAAGTTACCACAATAATTGACCATATAGTACCACATATATAATAATGTATGCCAGGCAAAGCCCCTAGAATAAATAATATGCGTCCCGTAACATAGTGGACGAGAGGTTGGCCGACCTCTAATAGCGCTATCCATACTACCTACTAATAGGAGACTAACAATGCGAATGTACGAATGGTACATCATACAACTATTATATACAATTAAGAACACTCCGAACATGGGAGAATTTGCACACTCCACCGATAAGGCGAGAATTAGTATTGCTCCGTTCACATAGGGAGACTTTGCACACTCCACCAATAAGGCGAGAATTTTTGAGAACGCTCCGTAACATAGTGAGACGCTCTGCTCCGGACCGGGGAGGCTTTAGGTTGCTCCGAACAAGGGAGACTTTATAGTGATGCTCCGAACATGGGAGACTTTATAGTGATGCTCCGAACATGGGAGACTTTAGGTCAAGGTCATAACACGTACGGTTCAATAAGTTCAAACAAGTCATAAGTTTGTATTTAAGTTCAGGAGTTCCGTTCAAAAGTTCGTAATTAAGTTCAAAGATTTAAGTCGAGTTCAAAAGTTCGAGCAGGTCAAAGATCTCGAATAATATCAAAAGGTTCAAGATAATCAGCGTTCAAAATCACGTCAAACAAGTTTAAAATATATCAAAAGGGTCCTTGTACAAGTTAAAAGAGTTTAACTATATGTCAAAAGGTTCATATCAAGTCCACAGTGTTCACTTATATGTTAAAGGATCCAAATCAATTTAAAAGAGCTCAAATATACATGTCGAAAGGTTCAAAATCAAGAAAAGTATTTCAAATAATAGTGTTCATAACATAGTGATCAATTTAGTTCTGGCACAATCTACTTACTAGCATAAGTAGTGAAACAAAAGATATTTAAGTTCATATAGATGTAAAGTAAAAGCAAGTAGTTGAGCATGTATCTCCCCCGAAGCGTTTATAAAACAATTAAACGAGTAAAAGTGGGGCTACGAACTCACCTGGTGCAATGTTATGATGACAAAGTGGATGCACAGAAATGAGACGCAACAGTCTAACCGCGACCTATAATGAATGATATGCTCTAATATAAGTCATGAAACAATGTCGTGCATGCAAACTCATATGATATCCATACCACTTGTACATTTTGGAAAATAAAGTTTATCGTCGAAATATATGTTTATGACATCTCGTCATGTTATAAAATACTTTACAAGTATATACGTTGAATCAACATCCTACGATAGTCGTTTAATGATTTATTATGAAATTATAACTTTTCGTTGTAAAATAATGTCATTTGACAATTTCATGAAAGCGACTAAACGGCCTTGAAAAGCTAGTCGTAAAATGGTGCACGTCGAGCGTTAGGAAACAAACTCAACGGTTTTGGGAAGCTCGTATCATAATCTCAAAGTTTTAGTGTTTAAGTTTCATTCCTATAGGTCTCGATCACAAAGAAAAATATAAGTTAGTATGGTACTTTAGTCCAAAGTATAGCTTAAAGAATGGTTTTCGGCAAAGTTTAAGCAACCGTAATTAATTCATTACAACTCCGCTAGACAAGCGGTGGAAATTTTGGAAAATATACTTGGCGAACTTACTTTTACTAGAAGACATCATGTTATAAAAGTACTACATCAATGTTAAAACAACCCTCAACGTGGTCCTTAGTGGCGTAATACTTGTCTAATAGAAATATACTAGTTTTCTTATATAATAAAGTTACGGAAACTTTGTGTAGCGTGTATAATTTAATCGTTACAAATCCGTTTTCACGCTTTATATGTCCTCGGAATCGTATCAAAGTATACTAATATATTTTTGATAAGTCGACACAATTTATAACGCTTAAGACTCATTTTTGACTCGTAAAAAGTCGAGACAGCATGCTGAATTTTTCTGAAACAATTAGTTTTCGTCGTCAACTTGAAAAATTCATAACTTCTTCGTTATAGCTCCGTTTTAATCCGTTCAAGCGGCCACGTTTTCGTTTTAAAGTGTATTTTCTAAATATCTAGCCCAATAATTTTTATCAACTGACGACAATTCCAGATTTAACAAAAACCAACAGACCCTTAATTATAGTTGTCGAAATGAGTTTTTCTCGCGCAAAACCTATTCTAACCAATTCAAATCAACGCCGAAGCTATTCTAAACCTACCATACACCTTCTTAGGGTATCATGGGTTCCTAGACATCATCAAACATGATATGTTTCAAGGGATAATTTATAGGATGATGAATATATATTTTAACACTTAAAACAATAAAAAGTGGTATGGATCATGGAATTCATGCATGTTTTCTAAAAGAAATATAAAATACATCAAGTAAGAGTATGAAAGATTATGAAAATTATTAGTAACTTACTTGAAGTGATTATGAGGATAGATGATAGAAAACTTAGTTAAACTTCAAGGTTTAATCCTAAACCTTAACTAGAACACTAATAGGATCATAATAGTACTTGATCTTGGAAGAAATAAAATGGTGATTCCTTCATGTTTGATGTATTGGTCGTGCATCTCCAAGAAAAAGAAAGAGAACATATTTTTTTTGGAATAAAATAAATGAAAGTGAAGTATCCAATTTGGTTTTGATAACTTTGGAAGATTTTTATTAGATATTTATTTATTATGTATAGAGTTAGCTAGAAATCGATTTTAACGGAACAAAATAAAATATATCGAAGTAATAAAAATTTTAAAAATACATTTCTCGCAAGAATTGAGTGAATAAATAATTATCGAGTTGAATTTACGAAAACCGTCGTAAATATTTATATATATAACAATTTATATACAAAATGAATTCAAAACATCGGGTAAACTAATAATATTATTTTTATGGTCTTAAATTGAGTATAAAAATATATCAGGATAAGTTTTGGGAAGTGTCGGATCAATTGTTCAAAATAAATGATCGTACAATAGCGTTTATTTAATAAGAAAAATATACGTTAATGAAATATAAATTTTCTCCGGGAATGAATAGTAAAATTTGAAAAATGACCAGAAATTGAGAATTGTGACACTAGACATATCTTGCATCCTTTTATAGTGTACATGGCCAAGTCTAGCATGCCAAAGGGTAGAGTCAGTCAGGTCATTGGTGGTCACAAAGGATGAATTAACACTATCAGAGACAATATTAAGCCTAAACATTTGATTACACAAATAACCAAAACCAATGAAAACACCATTCTTAGAAAGAACAAATTTATTAGACTCAATAACTTGTTTATATCCATGATTATTCAAAATACTACTTGAAACCAAGTTCTTCCTGATATCAGGAACATGAATAACATCAAACAAAGTTACAATCTTTCCATAAATAAATCTAAGATCTACACAACCACGACCATGCACCAAGGTCATTGACTCATTTCCCATGTGAAGAATAGAACCATCATTCGTTGACTCATAAGTCTTGAACCAATTTCTATCTTTACACACATGAACTGTTGCACCGAGTTAAGCCACCACGCAACATCATCATCCCGCACATAATGAGATTCGAGATACATATGTAACATAATAAATCGAAAAGACTTATTAACCATATTCGACCTTCGGTGAGTTGGAAGAACCACCACTCCCGAACCATTAGTGCTCGATCCATTGGCTTTACCACCAACCTTAACACCTTTGCAATCCCTTTTAATGTGACCGGTTTGCCACATTTCCAACAAGTAGGTGTTGCCTTCTTGTTAGGATCTTACCTTGTGTTGTCGGGATCGCCTTGTTATGATCATTGCACAGTGGAGTTGTTATGCTCCACCATATTGACAACAGATGCACCAATAGCATTGCTACTCTTTGGCTTGTCATTATCCCGCACCTTGAGAGATTCCTTAATGCGCAGATGACCGCCCAACTCAACCGAGTTAACTCCTCCTTTTATGTTTCAAGGTATGCTTGAAATCTTTCCAAGAAGGGGAAGTTTATCAATGACACAAGAGACTTGAATAGCCTCATCCATGTGCATATTGTGTTGTGTAAACCTTCCAAGTATATCGAGAAGTTCATTGTATTGTTCCATAACCGGTCTTGAATCGGTCATTTTGTAATTTGTGAAATTACTTACAAGGAACTTCTTACTTGATGCATCCTCGACCATATATTTGGCATCCAAGGAATCCCACGATGCTTTGAAGATTCAAAGTTCGATAAATATCAAATAGAGAATCGGACATACCATTGAGGATTAAACCTCGCAAATGTAGTCATCATTCTCCCATTTGCTCCTCCTCCTAATCGCTCCACGGTAGCATCATCCCCATCATCGGGAATAGGAGTGGTTAGCACATACACCAAACTCATGCCGGAAAGCAATAAGTGCATCTTCTTCTGCTATCTCTTAAAGTCCACCCCTTCAAACTTATCAAGCTTGGCAAAGTTTGAAGCCATGTGTTTCATTGCAGCAGCAGCCATTGATTATCACAAATAGTTTACTTTGATTGTTGGTGGTTATGAGCCCAGAACAGGGTTAAGACAATCAGTAGCAATAGCAATACCACTAGGTGGTTACCGGATATCACTTGGAATCATGTAATCACTTTCCAAAATAAACTATTCGACCCTAATGCCTGGGTATCACGAATATCTACTTGGGATAAGACCAAATGTTTGTTAGTGATTTAGGCACAAATCAATAACCCTTTTGCTTAGAAGTGTTAATCATTTTCTATGTCTGTCTCATGCATAATCAGATATCCTATTTATAGGAGGTTACTCTTAGTTAGTCAAATGGAATTATGAGAATTAATTGGCCCATTAATCGCCTCATAATTATCCCTATTATAGCCGTTTTAGTGGTTACATGACCAATTAAACGTGGTCATTAAGCAGTTTGAAACTGCCATTTAGCAATACTTACATAGCACTAGCAGTACTTTCCACTAGCAGTACTTTCTACTATCAGTACTTTCTACTAGTAGTACTTTACACTAGCAGTACTTTCAACTAGCAGTACTTTCTACTAAAAGAGTCAGGGTGTTCAGGGACCTTATGGGTGTACACTCCGTACCTCTTGACCCATTACCAGGTGTGAACTAATTCCACAAGTGCACTGAATTTTCTAACATAAAACGCCTAAGGTTTGTTAGTTTATGGTGAATATAGAAAAACATTGAAGTAACATTGATGCTCTTATTTATTATTCCGCTGTGCAAATCATTGTTACTATATCCTAGATGGGGTTAAACGGGACTTCAAAATTTGTATCAGAGCTTGGGGAGCTCGTTACCTAGGGATTCACAAGGTTTTATGGCAAAAAAGGAAGAAGAAATTCGAGTTTCAACAAAATTCGCAACTTTTCTGCAGCACAGTTTTCTAACTTTTCACCGAAGGGATTGTCGATATGTGCTTTCAATCAAAAGTTATTCATTGTCGAAGTTGGCTGCAGAGAGAGGTTTGAATATTCGATTTTTTATGATTTTTAGGGTTTTGTTTTAAACTTTGTTCACATATTAAACCCTAGAATCATGAGGTTTATTTTGATTTGTTTTCTAGTACATACATAATTTACCTCGTATCATTACATTCGTTGGTCAGTACTATCTTTAATTGGTGGTATGATGATTGCTTTTGTCGATGCTTGCAACTACTAGAAGTCAGATTTGGTCGTGAGATTTAGAAAAGAATACAAGTCAATATTATAGACATGGGTAAGTGAAGATTAAGGATATTTTATTTGCATGCTACATTGTATATTGTGAATGAATAAGAATTGTAGAAGCTTGGAGCATGTGATAGCAACAATCATTGAGTAAGGATTGTAGGATTTGTAGGTATAACACAAATTCTAGATTGTTGGGAAGATAGAGCACGTGACAATCTTGGTATGCAAGTTTGGTGTACTGGTCGATGGTATTACGTTTGGATCTTGGAATGCAAGTTTGTGTGGATACTGATTGATATTACGTTTGGAACTTGGTATGCTGTTGTTCGTTCATACTGCTCCTAACTCGTCCATATGATACTACTGCTACATGGTTACGTTTCAACTGCTAGCTTGACATGTTACCACTGCTAGATTATTCGAGTTACCACTGCTAGCTCAATGGTTACTACTGCTTATCGATTCGTTACCACTGCTACAAGTTTCGTTACCACTGCTAGGTTTCCACTGCTAGTTAACCCGTTTCCACTGCTTGTTAGACTCGTTACTACTGCTAGTTAAGATGCAATCTACTGCTCGTTTAATGTATCTACTGTTGTCTTTATGTAACTACTACTGGTTCATATGTTTCTACTGCTCGAGGTGGACAACAGTTGCAATTTACTACTGCTTGTACAAGTTTGAAACGTGGTAGATACTCGTTAGTGCTGCTCGAGTGGTGCTGCTATTGCGAGATAAAACTGCCTTCATACCATTGAGCATGTTGTGATTAGTGAGAGAGTGGAAAACAGGTGTGAGATACTTATACGATTGGTACTATTGTTGCTCGTAGATTATTTCTTACTTCATGTATTCCAACTACTACTATTATATGCATGTTTATTTTTGGATTGGACCTGCTGATTGAAGCTAAAATTATTTGGACGTGGGGACATGCATGTTGGGGGTATAAGGTTAAAAGTGGTAAGGTTATATTGAAAAGTGAGAGCATGACATCTTTAATCAGGTACATGTGCTAGTAGGTTATCAATTGGACTTATCATGGAAAGGAAGGTCATACATGGTACTGGTACTTTGAGTACATGTTATGAGTGGTTGGTTAAAAGTTTTCTAGACTTTATTTTTAACGAGTTACAAGGCAAGAAGGGAAGTTCATATGGTTATTGGTTTTGAAGGATATTGGATACACACACATGGATTTTTGGTTCACGCACACAAGGAGATTGGAAGTTGTTCTTAAAAGTTTTTTAAAAGGCTCGTATTTGGTTTCTATTGAAGAATTGATTATGAAGAAGGTTATTTATCACTTATTTGAAGGTGAAGTGGATTTCGTAGATACGTATTCTTACTTTTTTTGCATTCTTATTGTGATGAAGAATTGACATAACACTTAAAGGAGTGACGTTATTGTGCTCAGTGATTATTGTCAAGAGATTACGGTCTCACTATACATAAAGTTGTATACGTTCGGAGTCATGTGGTTTGTACAAGATATAAGATGTAAGTTTGGGTTATTTTACTTCTTCATCAAGTTTGTTATATTTGGTTTTCTTCACAAGTGATCATTACAAGGAGCTTACAGATTTGAAGAATCATTTGATGTTCATGCACCACTCAAGGGGAAGTTTTTGGTTCTTACTACTATTGATTAGTATTACTACTGATGGTTTAGATTTCTACTGTTTCAAGTTCATTTTTAGTTGTGCAAAACTTCATGGAGGGTAATTTGAGACATTGGAAGGATGAATTGGATGTGTGGTATTGGTTCGTGGTGGTCAAGATCATTATTTGCAAACGTTCCCTATTTATTGATAACAAAAAGGGGAAGAGATGTTTGAGTGGCATGGCATGGATTAAGGGGAAGACAAGGAAGACAAGATTTGTTTCATTTAGGGAGATGTTTACATCTCAACTTCTCTACTTCGTCTAGGGAAGTTCGTACAAAATTCATGGTTGTTTTGTTATCATCAAATAGGGGAAGATTGTTGGGATTATTGATTTGATGAAACAAAACAAGAAGAATGAAACAAGAGGGACTTAAAGTGACAAAGATGAAATCTACAAAAGATGGAAGGAGTTTCTTGCAAAAGAAGTTTTATTTATTAGTCCTTCGTAGAGATTTGTAAACCCTAATCCTCTAGTATATAAAGAGGAAATGGGGTATAGGTTTCATAATTAAGTCTTCCATAATGTAGACGTCTAGTAAATGTGTGTGTGTGTCTAGGGCGTATGGTTCATTGTAAACGCCTAGACTAGATTAGTTGGTGTGACGCTCCAAGGTAATCAAGGTTTACCTTGATCCCTGTTAGATTGTAACCGTTCTAGAATTGATCATCTAGAATTGGAGCGTGTAGTGAATGTTATGTATTAAAGATGATGATGAAAACCACTGTCAGCAAAAATTTTATTCACTTCAGTTATTTACTAATCACTACTAACCTTAACAATGCTTTCAGTGTGTGGTTTATGTATGTGATATGCAGGTTTGAAGGATTCTTTGTATACATTGGAGTTGTTTCTGTTTAGTGCTTGTATTTTTTTTGTCCACTGATTTTTATGCAGAAAATAAGGCTAACAGTGGAAATCACAATGCAAGCAGTGGTAAAAGTTACTCTCACAGTTGAAAAAATAAAACAAAGAAACTTTATTCCATTCATAAAGAAGATTCATTACATTCAAAGAGAGAGTGCTCACAACCACAATCAAAACACAAAAGCTAACAATCTAACACATCCTACCTCCCGACACCCTACACCAGTTACTCCATTGGCTTCTTGCCCTTGCCCTCATAGTCATGCTTGTTCTTCTGGGCTCTCTTCCTCTTGTTTTCAAAGGTTGACTGCATTCTTGGACAAGCAAGACCAAGAACTTGTGGAGGAGGCCTTGGCATTCTTGCAGGTTTCTCTGGAATGGATATCTGCTTCATGTTGGAGAGAGCTGCTCTCAATGCTTTTGTCAGAGCCCTTGGCAACTTCTTGGACAAGGAATAAGTGTTATCACTAGCATCATCATCATCTGATGAACTGGAGTAGAACTAAAGAGAAGGTGCAGGTCTGGCAACAGGTGCAGGATTGGCAGGCTTATTTGGTGGCTTCTTGGAAGAAGAGCTTGTAGCACAGGGTGGAAAGTAACCTGCCCACCCTGATGCCTCAGAAGATGACTCAGGAGTGATCACAAACTCTATCTCAGAATCAGAGGAGATGTCAATGATGTTGGAAGGATTGCTCATGGTGATGTTTAGGGATTTTGTGAGTTTGAATGTGTTTTTGATAAAGACTATGATGTGCTGAGCCTCTTTATATAGGCAAAGTCGATCCCAAGGGTTCATTAAAGAATATATTTATTTTTTCCTATTTTGGAAGGTTGAAGAGTAAATATAGATATTATCGGGTTGACTTTGGGAAGATATTTTTAAATAGTGGCTTGGTTAAAAGTAATTTTGGTTAAAGCAAGTTATTTATGCATATTCTTTGAGTTATACTAACACATGCATGTACATAACCAATCTTGGCTAAGAGTTGATCTTAAAAGGTGTGTAACTGAGACACACAACAAATGGTTATTGATTCACCATGTCTAATCCACAAAAAAATCAACTAGTCCAGAGCAAACGGCTACTGGTAAAGACTTGACAAATCCGTTTATGGTTGATAGTTTACCAAAAACTATATGGTTATCAACTCACCATATTCTTTATGATTAAGAGTTGGCTAGTCCATAGCAAACGGCTCATGGTAAAGACATATCAAATCCATTGATAGCTAGTAGTTTGCTAAAAACTATGATAAAGAGCGATCCAATTTTCATATGTTTTCTTTACCAACGCTCTTTGAAAATTTTGTGAAAAACTACCACTTTGCTAGTTCACGGTTTCCACCGAGCAAGTGTTATTTTTACCATCGTTGATCTAGCCGTTACAACTGTTGTGTCGAGAACTAATTTTTACTAGCCGTTGAAGAGGAATTGCTTTCCATATATAGGGTAAAATTTTTAGAAGATTATCTACTTTCCTAATTGCTATTTATCCTCTAAAGATAAATCTTTTCCTTAGATAATATTTCTTGTGCAAAACTCTTAAACCCTACCACTATATATCTTTCTCTTTCAATTAGCGAGTTCTTTATACAATTCATACTGACAAAATATATTTTTCATCAAAAGATTTTATGGCACCAATCAACTTTGCAGATGAGCACAACCAAGTGGCCTACTTGGAAAAGTCAAACGAGAAGAGTGGCCCTGTTTTTCATCAGATTGTGGACTTTCTAAATACTACTCATGTGAGGTATGCTTTACTTCTTAATCCCACAATCTATATCTCTCAAATCAAACAGTTTTGGACTTCTGTTCAGTCCATAACCATTGACAATAGAGATACAAATGAAACAGTGGATGCTCTTAGAGCCACTGTGGATGGGGTAACTATTGATGTTACTGAGGCATCCTTGAGGAGAATTCTCTAATTGGATGATCTCAATGGTATCATCACATTACCTATGCCAGAAATTCATGAACATCTTGCTTCCATGGGGTATGATACCACCGACAAAAGGCTACTTTCAAAAGAGTGGTTTATGTCCTCATTGGAGATGTTTGATACATACTCTTTTACATTGTCTTAGTCCTAAGAAAACATCTTATGAACAATTCAGTTCAACAATGGCTTACCCTTTGGTTTGTCTAGCCACTGATAGGATTTTTAATTGGTCTAAATATATTTTTACAAGTATGCAAGGCAATGTAAAGAGTTCAACAAAATTTTGATGTATCCAAGGTTTGTGCAAGCGATATTAAATGAATTTCAACTGCAACCCCATACAAGAGTTTATAAAATCCGTTGCCTTAAGCCTAAAGTTTTCAAAACATGAACAAAGATGGCAATAGGATTATTACACCTCTTTTCCTCAAATGCTTGCAAAGATTTCACAAGTACAAAACTCACCCATAATCACTGCTTCCAAACATTGATTACACTCCACCAGTTTATCACACCTATGAGAGGAGGCATAAACAGCCAACTCCTCCCATTATAACACAACATGTCTCTGATCCTTTTGGTTTAGGAACAAGCAGTGGTGGTTCCAGGCTTCAACCTAGTCTAACTTGGGAGGAATCTGAGCCAATGCCCTATGATTCACCTCTCCCAACAGGTCACACAGTTACAAGTGTTGAGGGCAGTGGGCAACAAATGGAATTGATGGAACTTTGTACCAAATTAGCAAAGTAGGTTGAATATCTGGAACAAGACTTGGCATAAGTAAAGAAGCAGCATGCCAAGGAGATTACACATTTGAAAGAGGAGATTCATACCTTGAAGGAAGAGTTGCAGGGGTTGAAGCAAAGGAAAACTGCAAAGATTGTGATATCATCTCCATCCTCACCTGATGATGGTGATTCAGAAGGTTTCAACAAAGATTTGGGAAATTCTCCCAAACAGGGGAGGAAAACTGATGCTTTGAAACCAAGGGGAGGAGAATTGACTTTGGAGATGAAGGTGTTTCAAGTAAAGGTACTGAGGAAGTTGATGATATTCAAGAAGAAGTTCCTCAACAACAACTAGAGCAAGAAATTTTCAGTACTGCAACCACTGATTTCATTCCCACTACAGAAGAAGTTACCACTGCTGATCAAGCTATTACCACTACAGAGGAAGAAATCAAGAAGAAGAAAGGTAAAGCAGTTGTGGAGAGCAAAGAGCAAACAAGAAGGAATATTTCAAAGAAAGAACAATGTTGGAATCACTCCTAAACCTTAAATCAAGTGTTTGTTACTCATATGTAATAGGTAGCTTATTATGGCCTTTATGTTTGTTTAAGGTCAAGCTTATGTAGAAGGCCCATAAGCTTAGGCCCATGTCCAATAAGGAAAAAGGAAGGAGTAGGAGTGTTGCCCTAGCTCCTTGCCTATAAATACTATGTAATAACCCTCACTTGAGGGTTGGTTGTTCAATTTATTCCTTTCACTCATATCTACGCCTAAACCGTTTCATATATCGTTTGTGTGTGTTTAGATATTGTTCAATCGCCTTTATCTCTTTCTATTAAGCTTGTGTTGTAAAACTAGTGACCTGACAGTGGTATCAATCGCCAACTAGTTGGGTGAATTGTTATTGCTTTTGAAGTAAGTTTTTGGTCTTACGCGTAAAGGTAACGTGATCTTTGGTTCGCTTAAAAACTCATTTTTAACACTTTTTTATCCAAGATTCTTGTACTTTCAACGTTTTAAGGTGTTAAAATACTTGTTTTTGGCAAAAAGTTTCAAACTTTACTCGTGGATCTAAGTTTTTAAGCTTGTTTTGAGCGAGGGTGTAAACCTACGCGTAACTGCTTTGAGAGCTTTGGATCATCAAGTTTCACACTTTTGTGTCATTTTGGTGTTATTGAAGCTATTTCATCATACAAAAGCGGTTTAGAAACATCATTGGGCAAAATCATTTTTACGAGTAATCTTACGCGTATCAAAACCCTAATATTACGCGTAAGTTATTCCTTGGATTGATCTTCGTTTTGTGGTTTACTCCGTGTTTTCTTGCTTGGATAAGCACGAAAATACGTCGACTTTGGATATCTTTGCACCGTGATAGTGTAAAAGATCATTTGAGCAAAACCCTAAACTTACGCATAAGCATAAAGCTTACGCGTGAAATCCTATGCATAAGATTCATCTTACGCTAAGCCTAGTCTTACGCATAAGGTAATCCCACGCCTAACTTTCTCGCATAACTTTGTGTCTACGCATAACTTTAGTGCATTTACCCTACTTACGCGTAAGCTAAAACTACGCGTAACTCTCTTTGTTACGCGTAACTTTGGTGTTTTACGCATAAGTTCTACTTGGTTTCTTGTGATTTCTCGCCTAAGGACACTTCATCAACAAAGGTTCATTCGACTACAAAGATCCATTTTTACCAACACAAGTTTTCAACATGTCACAACCACCATACTCTAACTATTTCCCTTACACTTATTCTCAACGACAACAACAACTAAGTCCACAACATCAACAATGGAATCAACAACAAGCAATTTATCAACAACAATTTAATCAACAACATACTCCACAACTTGGTGCAATTCCACCACCTCAAATGGTTCAAACACCACCAAGTCTTCAAGTTCAACCCTACACAAATGAATTCAATCAACATCCATCAAGGAACACTATGAAGGAACCCACTTGGTTTGAAAAGATGTGTGAAGCTTTAAGCAGCCAACAATCAATTCATGAGGTCGGATCACTTGATAGAACTCCAATGCTCACTCCGAAAACTACGATCAATGGGTGATAAGGTTCTTTAGGTTTTGTGATCCGAAGAAGCCACATGGAAAGTTCTTAAAGAAGGTTATCTTGGAAGGTCCATATGAGATGCCTAATGTCATTGTACCGGAGATCCTAATGCTAATCCACCAAGAGATGAACAATCAAACATTGCTCTTTTGCGGACTTGAATCCGAAGAACTTCTACACTATGAAGTCGATGAGCTTGCAATGCAATATATCCTTTTAGGATTACCAAACCCAATTCTTCAAGTGTTGATGCTCAAAAGACGCAAAGAAAATGTGGGAACATATTCATCTACGATGGAAGGATCTGCACTCAATCGGGAAGATATGGAATCCAAAATTTACTTGGCTTATGAACACTTCATGATTGAACACGGAGAGACACTAGAGTCTTATCATCATCGATTTTCGGACATCATAAATGATTTGGATAAATACAACATCATCATGCCAAGAATTGCGGTGAATACTAAGTTCTGAGTTGTCTTGGTCCCGAATGGGAGAAGTATGTTATTTTTCTCCGTCAAGCGAAGAACATGCATCATTCTACATATGGATTGTTGTACGATTACTTGAAGCCTCATGAAAAGGAAGTTGATAGGAAAAGGATTCTCCGTGCTCAAATTGCTTCAACGACTAATCCGAAAATCAACAACTTGCCTTGTATGCTCAAAGCAGTTTTCCTCCTCAACAAGCAACTCAACCAACTGCCTCAGTCACACCAAACGATCAATCACAACAACCTCAACAAAATCAATTGGTTCCTTACAACAACAACAATGATCAAGCACTTCATAGTCAAACTACTGAGGAATCCAATCCGTTCAAGCATTGCAACAAGGATTTGTTATGATTGCTAATGCTTTTAGCCGTTATACCAACAAATCCAACAATCGTATTCGTTCCTCATCTAATACACGAAATCGTCATTGTGAACAATGGACGAGTTGAAGTTCGAGAATCGTGGTTATGGTCGTCGATGGGAGGTGGTCAAGGGTTTAATGCTATGGGTAGGACCAACAACGAGCTCAAGTGGTGGAATAGAAATGCTCGAAATGGGTTGAATGGTCTTCGATGCTACAACCGCAATGAGAAGGGACACCGCTAATGCATGTCCAAAGCCGAGGACTAAGGCGTGCTTATTTCAAAGAGGCTCTTCTTTTGGCTCTTAAGGATGAAGTGGTGGAACTCTCACAAATAAAGAACATAGTTTTATGGCGGATGCACTCGGATGATGATATGGAGGACTTGCAGGCTAATGTAGTCATTATGTTGATGGCTAATATGCATGAGTTACACATGAGTGACACAGCCCGAAGTATGACATCGATGGCTTGTCTCGTGTACCGAACAAACCATATTTATCTCGATCTAATATCTTCGCCAACATCCGAATCCGCAAGGCTCGGAATGTTCAAAATGAGTCATTTACATCACATTCGACGATTTTCAAATAGACCACAGTAGTTACATTTGACGATCAAGATGACCTTAAGGTTTCCTTTGATAATCAAATTTACTCCATGGTTATACTTGAGGATCTAAATAATGATCATGTTGTGACTTACATTGAACAAACCGAACTTTGCCTCATCCGGATCTTGCTCTTTTACTAAAAGACCAAAGAATCCCAAATTGAAGAATGTTGTGCATTAAATCAAACCTTAAAAAGTAAAATGCATGTTAACCAAGGATTTTGAATGTTTACAAAAGCAACTCAACTTTTTCAAAACTCAAGAAAAACATGAAAAAGGTTTTGAAGCGACCTTTACTAAATCTCATCAAAGCGAAAAATATTTAGAGACAGATCGTGATCTAGCCGCTCAAGAATGCTTTGTTGTCCGAGATAGAACAAGCTGAAACATGAACATAAAAATCAAAATTAACGCCTCACCTTGGAAAATCAAAAAGCTAAGGTGAGTTGTTAACTTGTCAAAAAGTTCTCTGCATACAAAAAGCATTCCACGAACCGAATAGATAATCATCTTGAAGAAATTATCGACTTGCAACGCAAACTTAAAGAGTTTAAAACTGTTGTTTACAAACATGGTGAGTCGAATCGCTATTGAAAAGTTTACTTTAAAACCAAATCCAAATGGATATGGACGAATCTTCTTGATTACAAACCTAAGCTTTCAACCAAAACATTCAAACCAAATCTCGAAGTTTCCAAAGTCGTAATATAAAATTGATAATTACATTATGAGTGTTGTTGAATATCATCGTCAAGAGGAATTAGATGCGTAAGACGAGAGTCGATCAAAATTAAAAGCATTGTTTACAACAAACCTTTAATTATTCTAAACCGATCACTTCGTCACACCAACGGATTCTTCTAACACACCAAGGGTTATCATAAAAGCGTCTCGAGTGTTCTAATGCTAATCCCCAACCGCACTATGCACATTTATGGTCCTTTACCTTCCATCGATGAAGTAAACTCAAAACACGAAAATCGCAAAATTCTTAGATATTTTGACATTTTCATGGTCGATCTCAAAACTTTACAACATGAGATAGAATATCATTCGAAATCAAAGTTCAACATTTTCAATCGCCTCTAGCGTGAACAAAGAGACATTTTCGTAAAAATCTTTTACCAAATGTTAAAAATTTGAAAAATTGTGCATTGTCTTGGGAACAGGACTTTCATAAGGAACTTGGAGTGATGAAGGTCGTTTTAGAAAATGAAACATCTATTTCTAATACTAAACGTAAAAAGAAAATGTTGAGAAAAGATGTTGATCGACTCTTGAATGATGTTATCCGTGTGATATCCATAATATTGTGTTATTGAATTATGTGTCATATGCATCGATTATATCTCTCGCGACATCGTTAACTCGTGGTAATCTGTTGAGAATACCGATAACGTGCTTGGATCGAGTCTTTAAAAGTGAAAATGAACGATTACTTAACGAACTTTCCAATGCAAAACGTCGTCTTAATTGGTGTGAAAAGATATTCACAATCAACAACTTGTTTTTCAAAACAAAATCGCTCAGTTGCGTGCAAAATCTTCTGATCCTAAAATTGAGCAACTAGATGATCAAAACGTGTCTTTGAAAAGTCAAATCTCTAAATATGAACACGAACTGGTAAAAGTTAAACAGGAATATGGTGTCATATTTGATTTACTCAATAAGACTCGTCATGAAGCATCCAACGAACTTGATCACTATCTTGCACACACTAGAGAAGTCATGCATTTTGCTGGTAATATTCGTTCTGAAAATCAAGATTTGATTCACACTATCTCTAAGTTAAGAGAAATGTTAGGAAAGTATGAACAACTTCCGCCAACCATCATTAAGAGATTAGCACCAGTAACACTTAGTAATCGTGAACCTAGAATACCTACTGCCAAATCACAAGTTGCTAACGTGCTTCCTTCTCTCGAAACATGAATAGTTGCATCTTTTCCAAACGTCCGCACTTCACGACCTAGGAGCACTCAATCGAAGAATAGGAAGTTGCAACCTAAGAAAAGATCAATAAGGAATGCTAAAGTAGAAGAACACCCTAGGACTATGAATAAGACTCACGTTGCTTCCACTATAGATATTGCGGCCCGGAAAATGTAATAGAAATAGTGATGTAACGAATGCTAAACCTTTAAGTACTTTTGATATTCATCGATGCACCTTGTGTTATTTGTCGTAAAAGTATGAATTCGATTGTCATGACAAATGTGTTGCTAAAGCTATAATCTCTCGCTTACGGAATCCTAAGAATCGGAATACCTCTAGAACCACTAATCATTCTAAGTCCGTGCTTGGTAGACCGCCTTCTTTAGATTCTCGAGGCAAGCATTGCTATCCTGTAGCTCCGCCACCTCCTAAGAATGTAGTACCACCTAGTGCATTCACTAAGACTAAAGCAAATAGTAGTTATAGATGGCGAAATGGATATATAACACACTAGGATTTAAATGGATGCCTAAAGTTATTGATGTGTGTATGTCTACTATAATCGCTTGAACCCTCTAACATTTCGGGTTCCACATCTACTTCTATTCCATCTTTGTCGTGCGTGTGTAATGCGTGGTGATCTGATCATTCTCTGGATTGTTGATAGCGGATGTTCCCGACACATGACAGACAACCTTAAACTGTTATCAAACTTTATTGCAAAGTTCATTGGCACCGCGATTCGAGAATGATCACTTCACGCTATCATGGGCTACGGAGACTATATCAATGGGAACATCGAAATCGGCGGGGTTTACTATGTGGAAGGCCTCGGTCACAACTGCTTTCGTGAGGTCGGTTTTGTGATGGAGATTTGGAGGTTGCTTTCCGGAGAAAACTTGTTTCATTCGTGATCTACAAGGAAATGACCTTATGTCCGCTCGCGTAATTCTAGTCTTTACACTATCTCTATGCAAGACATGGTTGCTTCATCTCCCATCCGCTTACTTTCAAAGGCAACATCAACAAAATCACGGCTATGGCACCGTCGTCTCTCACATCTAAACTTTCAAACCATCACCAACCTTGCTCGACACAAACTAGTTGAAGGTCTCCCACGATTTCGGTATTCAAAAGATCACCTTTGCTCGACCGTGAACAAGGGAAAAGCACTCGTGCTCATTTTCCTTCAAAGGTGGAACACGACTCTCAACATGTGCTTCATCTTCTTCACATGGATTTGTGTGGCCCGATGCGCGTGCAAGCGATCAATGGCAAACGCTACATCTTAGTAATTGTTGATGACTACTCACGATGGACTTGGGTCTACTTTCTTGAAGCAAAGACCAAGCTCCACAATGATCATCACCTTTCTCACGAAAATACTGAGTTCGATTCAAACACCGTCGACAAATCGAATGCAGACAAGGAACCGAATTTGTTAACCAAACCCTTCGTGCATTTTATGAGAAAGTGGAATTCAAAGATCGACATCTATTGCACGTACACGAGAACAAAATGGTGTTGTTGAAAGACGAAACCGAACGTTAGTGGAATCTGCAAGAACAATGTTAATCAATGCTAAACTTCCGGACTACTTGTGGGCGTGTCGATCTCGCATGCTATACTCAAAACCGTTCTATGATCACAAAGGTCACAACAAAACACCCTTCCGAGCTTGTCCACAACCATAAACCGAATCTCAAACACTTTCATGTATTTGGATCCCTTTGCTATCCGAATAATGATCGTGATGATTTTGGAAAGCTCAAAGCCAAAGTCGACATTGGAGTCTTTATTGGATATTGTGAGAATTCTAAAGGTTACCGGATCTAGAATCGTCGTACAAAGCAGTGATGGAAACGATTCATGCTCATTTTGATGAACTTACGGAAATGGCTTCGAGTATATGACTTAGAACCCGGTCACAACCGTTTAAACTTCCTCAACCCCATCATCACCGAACAAAGCCCCAACTTACTCGTCAACAAATGGAAAGGTTATTTGCTCCTCCGCTCGGTGGCGATATTGATGAACGTGCTCGGTGTATCCGCCGCTTTTCACCGCACAACCCGATAATACTCTTATACGATACACTGCTCCAACAACTCTCATTGAAGAAGCACCACCGATTGACTCCAACACAACAGTTGAACAAACCGCTTCCAACAATGATGAACCGGTGATGATGTTCTTAATGAACTACCCCACTGCAGATTTTGATCCAAATCGTTCTTTAACCCGTTTGCTAATGACATCGCCGCACCGATGTCGCGGAATCATCAACAAACCATTTGAATCCTCGAATCGCACAATGTATACCAACATCAACCTCTACACATCGATGGACAAAAGACCATCCTCCGGAAAATATTATTGGCAACCCGAATCAACCGATCGTTATGAGACAACGTCTTCACACGAGATGGTGAACATTGCATTTATGCTCTCATTGTCTCGCCAACTCGAGCCTAAAAACATTAAAGACGCAATGACAAAAGACAACCGGATTGAATCCATGCAAGAAGAACTCAACCAATTCAAATGTATTGAAGTATGGGAATCGGTTGAAAGACCAACATGGGTCTCGTCATTGGTCTCAAATGGATTTGGAAAACAAATTGGATCTTTGAAGGGCGTAATCCAAACAAGTCACGTCTAGTTGCTAAGGGTTATCGTCGGGAAGAGGAATAGACTTTGAAGAATCTTTTGCTCCGGTTGCTCGCCTTGAGGTCGTTCGGATGTTTCTCGCGTTCGCGGCTCATATGAATATGACGGTCTTTCGGATGGATGTCAAAACTGCGTTTCTCAACGGACAACCGAAAAGAAACAATGTATGTCGACCAACCGAAGGATTCGTTGATCTCGAATTCCCGAACCATGTCTACAAACTAAACAAAGCTCTTTATGGTCTCAAACAAGCTCCTCGGGCATGGTACGATAAGCTATCATCTTTCCTCATTGCTAATAATTTCACCAAAGGTTCGGTCGACCCTACTCTTTTTATTCAATATCACGGGGCACATATCTTAATTGTTCAAATTTACGTGGATGACATCATTTTTGCGTCTACACATAAAAAGTTTTCAATCGCTTTTGCAAAACTAATGAAGAAATATTTTGAAATGTCCATGATGGGTGAACTTACGTTCTTTCTAGGACTGCAAGTTCATCAATTACCCCGTGGTATTTTCTTGAGTCAGTCCAAATATGCCCTTGAATTATTAAACAAATTTGGAATGAAAACCTGTGACACTTATGCCACACCAATGACTCATACCAAGAAGATAGATGCTTATTTACATAGGAAATTAGTTGACCCTACCAAATACCGAAGTATTATTGGGTCTCTCATGTATCTAACAACTAGCGAGACTGATATTGTATTTGCCATTTATCTATGCTCCCATTATCGATCGCGACCAATGAAACCCACCTCTCGAGGCTAAAAGAATCCTCCGATACATCAAGGGAACCATTAACTTGGGATCCGGTATCCGAAGGATTCGGTTTTGAACTAATCGCTTTTTAGACGACCACGCAGGATGCTTAGACTCAAGGAAAAGTACTTGAGAGCACTACAATTTCTTGGTGATAAACCGGTGTCTTGGCAATCGAAGAAGCGAGGATTGTACATCGCCGTCATCAACCGAGGCGAATATGTAGCCATGTCCGCGTGTTGTGCTCAAGTCATCCGGATGAGAACACAACTCAAAGACTATGGTTACGTATTTGATGAATCCCGATGTCTCATGACAATCGGAGTGCCATTGCGATCTCGTGCAACTTAGTTCAAGACTCAAATCAAAGCACATCGATCTACGCTATCATTTCATCAAGGACCACGTGGAACAGTGCAGTTGAATTATACTTAGTTGCTACGAATACCAATTGGCGATCTTCTCACCAAATCCTTGCCTCCCGCTAGGTTTAATGAGTTGGTCCACCGGATTGGTATGAGGTGTTTGACTCAAGAGGAATTGGATGACCTCCTTAATCAGTCTTAAAAACCTGTCAAACACCAAAATACCTTTTGTAAATAATTTTTTCAAAAACAAAATACAAAAATATAAAACCTGATAAAACAACAAAAATACTCTTCTAATCTATTTTTCTTTCAACATGGCAAGTACATTTCTTCCATCAACATTTTAATCTTTCAAAATTCAGTATTTTTCCGATCAAGTGTTGAGGGGGAGAAAATAATCACTTAACTGTTTCATAACATCTGTGTACTTGCATGTTGTCATATCCCGGTTGTTTCTTTTATCAATGGTGGTAAATTTTTCTGGTTCAATGACACTCCTCGGACTAAAATTTATAACCTTTCATTATTTTCTTAAGTCGAGGGGGAGTGTCGTCAAGTTTCTTTATTAAAATCTTTGTTTGATAACCAAAACGGAAGTTAAATGGCTTTGGATGAAAAAGGAAAAGGTGGAGGGACCAAAAATGTCAAAACTTTAAAGTTATTTTAAATAAAATACCCTACCATCCTCATTAACTTCATCACATTTATTATCTTACCAAACATATTCCACGATCCATAATCGTTTGACAAATCCGTGTTTTAGATCATCAATTTGTAAGTGATTTCGTGTTTATAACAAGTTTTTAAGCAATGGTTTTGAATTTTTCAAAAATCCAACGGTTTAATCTTGAGATATTATCACTTTTGTGTCTTACGCGTAAGCGCAAGAACACCAAATCATGAAAGGGTGTTTATGGTTAAAAGGGTAGTGTCAAAACGTTCTTAAAACATCAATGATACTTTCTTAATCATCAAAACGCACCCAGAAACACGAATTGAGTGTATTTGAAAACTAGGGTTTATGCGTGGATTTGGGTTTTTCCAAATGAGAACGTTTTTGGTGAAAAAGATTGTTGTATAAGGTTATTATCAAGTTGAATTGATTATATCCAGGCCCAGATTACACCCAGAAACACTAATAACTCATAAAATGGAAATTAGGGTTTTGTGTTCATACGGTTTAGGTACTTTTGATTCTTGACACTTTTGATGTTAAAACTTGACCTAAACAACTCTATATGCTTCTCAGAACTCCCAGAAACACTATGGTGCAATTCCTATGGCTAGAAATCATATGCGTAATTCTTAAACTCTAGGGTTTTGACTTACGCGTATGACTTCTCACGCCAGAAACATTTAACAAGCTTTCATGCCATAACTGCTTTAGAATGAATATATGTGTTAAGATTGATGATATGATGATTTTATTTCGGGCTTGCTACTCGTAAAACTCGAAATCAAGGTCTTTGTTACTCTCGCGCATAAGGATCACCTTACGCGTGAGCGCTTATCGTAAGAGAAATCCTACGCCGTAACTATTACGCGTAAGGTTCTACAATGGGACTACGCGTATCCTGTGAAGGATATGCGTAAACAGTGACCTCTACGCATAAGGTCTACTCTTACGAGTAAGCCTTACGCGTAAGGTTTTTATACGCCTACGCGTAAGCTCTACGCATAAGGTCCCCTTTTCCTACGCGTAACATTTCTTACGCGTAAGTTAGGATCCTACGCATAAGCTTTCGTCTACGCGTATATCACTCCTGTTTACGCGTAACTTTGCCAAATCTACGCCTAAGCCTTGATTGACCTTCATTATGAATTGTTACGTGTACAAACTTGTTAATAAACAAATCATATCGTCACGAAACCAATAATGTCACTAATATACTTAAACGTTTAATATGTTGTGAACTATAAGTGATAACATAAACTTTAAAACTTAAAGTTAACTAACTCACGAAATGTTTCATGACGTCATTGGACTATTGGACAAACAAGTGACTTAGGACTCGTAACAATCATTAACACTGTACATTCAATAATTAGACAATAAAAACCTTCTGTTGACTAACATTATGTCTCTCGATATGTTGGTTCTTTTGGCTAATGTTATTTCGATCACGACATGGTCGCTCAAATGAATGTGGATGCATCGAAGTTCTCACAATTCGACATCTTCCCTAATGGCTATCCGAGAAAGATTGGAAAGAACAACCTTAGGGTTGACTTTGAAACCCTCACATGCTCGTAATCTTCTTGTCTCATTGCGGTGGATATTCTTAAGAATCATCCCTACCGAACATGCTCTCACACTCGCTACTGATCTGGGAGATCTACATTCAACAATTTTGGAATTCAATGCAAAGGATCAAGGGTCAAAGTGCGATGATCGTGACTATCAATAACAAACAAGTCACCATCACTCATGCGGACTTACGAGTTGTTCTTCTCATTCCGTAAATCGTGCCAACCGACTTCTATGCCACACCTCTTGAGGAGACAGTTCTTCAATTCCTAATTGATATTGGCTATGATGAAGCTTCGAGAATTATCACTAAGCACTCTCATGTGGAGCTTAAGAACATTCCTCAACCGTGGAGAACCCTACATCATCATCACCAAATCGGTCTCTGGTCACGGTGGCTATGAGCATCCCAAGCTCATAGAACGCAAATCTTCTAGTCATTAATCAACAAGAAGGACATCGAAATTGAAGCTCGATATGGGATGACATGATGACGTTTCTCAAAAGCTTGGCTCAAAGATTCCTATGTCGATACACAAAACTATTGATCCAGAGCACTTGGACTTCATCCTCGATATTCCCAAGAGGCTCAATGACCCCGACAATCACGACATGTTGATCGAGCCTATCCTATCTGCCGAATCAAGGAATCGTCAACAAAGAAACAGGTGTTGTGTTACACGATCACCCTCTTGACTAACGAAATCAAGAAGCTTGAAACGTACAAAAGGTATCGGGTAGCGATGAGAGAAGGCAAAGTTGGTCATCTCGATGAAAAGCCTTCGGAACACCTACTCGGAGAACCGTAAGAGGAAGTCTTTGGAAGTGCGAAGCAAGCAGAGAGTCAAAGGAATGTCCCAAAGAGGAAACCCGCTCCAAAGAAGAAAGTTCCCTCTCGTGAAGTCGCTCCTATTCCTACACCGAACCACCAAGAAAGCTACTTGGACGAAAGCTCAAGATACACAATCGGATGAGGAGGTCCACTACTCGAATCTGCAACCGAACCACCTCCTCAAGAGCAAAACCTCCTAGTCCTCCAAATTGAACATGGAAAGGGAAGACTCTGTGCTTGTGCCTTATGAAGAAAGCTCGATGAAGAAGAAGAGCAACCGGATACTTCATACGGAAGAAGTTCAAATTCATTAGACTCCAACATGTTGCGAAGGAATTTGCAAAGGATCAAATGGGTGGCCATGGAGGTTAAAGTGGTCTTGCCCACTCTAAACCATCTCCGATGCGGTTAATCGACCCGATAAGGGAGCCGGTGCCACCACTCTTCAAACAACAACAACTTTTGGAGGATTCTATTGATTATGAGATTGAGGAACCAAAGAAAAGAAAAGATCGAGGAAATACCTGCCGATGAAACAAAGACTAATGACAAGGCTATGTCTAAGGAGGAAACTTCAACCCCTAAGGACCCCGAGTCTCCTCATGTCTCCTCCTCATCGACTCATCATCTCATTCTTCGCCACCACCATCTAAAAGATCAACCAAATCAACATCCAAATCGTTGAAGAAGCCAACTCGATCTTGGATTTCTCATGCTCATAAAAGAATTGGGAATGTTGTCAAACAAGTCGAAAAGAAAGACATGCTCTACGGAAGATGAATTTCTCTGACCGATCGACATCTGATATATTCATGATGATATCGACAAGATGCAAGTTGAAAGGAAGTATGTCCAAGCTCATGAAAGATGATCTTCAAGGAAAATGGACGAAATGATCAAAGGATACACTCACCGCTTCCTTATGGAGGTCGTTCGAACCGACAAAGGAGATGTATACCGCATAACCAGTATCCAAATCTCTTGCATCTAGCCAAACAAGCCATGAAATCAACTCCGATGAATTTAAGCATCAATCCAGTTGAATCCACAATTTTCTCGATGATGAATTGGTGAACCGCTAGTAGCGCAAATGTCGAAACGCTCGCAACGTTTGCCTCACACGGCTAAACTGTTTGAAGCTCTCATGGAATACCAACTCAGTCCGCATTCGAGAAGAAGTCGTAAGGCCCAAACATTCAAGAGATGATGAAGACAAAGATCGGGATAAGGATAAAGAGCCCAAACGCACAAAGAAGTCTCATGAATCATCCTCTATTCAAGACTCGATGCAACCTCCACCACAACGGACTCCTCGCTCAACAAAGATCTTCTCCTCCTCTTCGCAAATAAACCTCATGATTACGAGACACCACCCTAGATTCGAAAACCGGTGACCACTTTGAATATACGGGTGGTGACGATGAAGAATACCATGAGCCCCAACAACAACCCGCCTCACCCGACAAAGTACGAAACCAAGACCCTCATCTAGGCCTAAGAAACAAAGAAGAAGGCGCCCACGGTGACGTCGTATCATGGCTAGATGAAGATACAACAGAGGAATTTGAATGGTTTTCTACACTTGTCAATTCCACTCCCTACCCAAGAAGGTCAAGATCGATAGACGGTAATACATTGGAGCATGCTAAGATTACGCAAGAAAAGTTCCATGTGAAGAAGATGACGAAATCCGAGTTGAGGCGAATCAAGAATGAAGCTTTTCAACTGTGGAAAGATAGCTCGAAAAGTGCCATCGAGGTCGAATATCACCTTGAAAACATTGCTCGAGCTATGTCTAACAACATGGATTGGCTCAACCCATAAGCAAACATCGACTTCACCAAACGGGACAACCTCCATACTACACCGATCGGTCAAAACCTCTACCAACAATTGGCCAACCAAATGAACCTAGGATTCCATTCGGATATTTCTTCAACAAAGACTTGGAATTTCTTCTACACGGTGGCGATGGATCAAGGAAATACGCTACATCTTTGACACTTCCATTCTCGCACCATATACTCAAACCGCATAGCTATCGAGGAAAGAGCTAATCACTTGTTCTCCAACAAACCGGAAGCATACGACCGAGATGCAATGTACGGGATTCATCATTGGCGGGCAAAGAATCTACTACAAAAGTCGCCAGTTGAAGTCTCAACATGCGTGTTCAAGACTAAGGATATCGTTGCCATCAAACATGTTGATCTTTCGACCAAATGGGACTACACTTTTCTCAAGAAGATTGTGGTCAAAAGCAAGATGAACGGGATTATGCATTCTCTGAAGTCGACTTTGAGAATTTGTCTATCAACGACATTGAAGACATGTACCTTGCCAAAGTACGTGGTCGCATGAGGCAATTTTCAATCAAGTACAACGTGAATTCATCAAGTCAATGCTCATCTACATCGACGCATAGTCATCAAAGAACGTGTAGAAGATCTCCACCGGGAGTTGAATCTTATCGGACCCGTGTCACCTTCACTCCACCGCACTTGATCTTCCCGACATCAACCGCTCTCACAATTTACACTCATCAACAAACCATTGGCGTCGTTTACCGCAGTGAACTTCAAAGAAATTGCTTGATGGCGTGCGAGATCTTCACAAGTTTGGAGATCACACTTTGAAGATGGTTCGGACGGATTGGCTTATCGATTGAAGGATATACACCAAAAGATCGGGTCTCCTAAGCGATGGAATTCTCGGGATCGAAGGGATGTGAAGAGGATCATCACGATGATTGATGAACGGTTGTATAGAAGGATCGATTGTAAGATTGAAAGCTATGTTGGTGGTCGACCGAGATTAACATCACCGGCTTTCAACGCCCGACTCACACTCTGGCGACATCTCGGACTACCGGTACCCTTAAACCGCTTCTTTCATTATTACTTTGGATGTATGATTTATATATGTCAATGGCTTGTGCACACATAACGATGTACAACCCGTTCTTGTCAAGAAAGGACCACGTGGTACGCTTGATGCCACAATCCTTATAAAAGGAGCGAAAGCTTCTTACTTTTGAGTAAAACCTATCAAACCTTTCATTTTCAAGGTTTTGCTCAAAAGGACAAGTACTTCCCCGTATGATTTTCAAAACCTCAACCATTCATATCACTTGTTGAGGGGAGTAGTAAAACTTGAGTTAAAACTTTGTTCACAAATTATCCATAATGGTCGGGAAGTGATTTCCCCGGGTCGTGTCCCAACGAGGTGTGAATGGAAGGATTCGTTGAGTTTCGTGATTTGAACTTGAATTGGATTATAAATGATTTGGATTTGATTACGTATTCTACAATTAAATTAACGGGAAAGTAATTAAGGCAAGGGAACCCTAAATAACTAAAAATAAACTAAAACTAAACCTAAGGAATGATAAAACTAAGCTACACTAAGTCCTAGGGTGCTAAAACGCAAAAACGTAAAAACGGTAAAACAACCCGAGCCATAAACGTAAAAATTATGAAATTTAAGGGCTACGGGTGTGAAACCAATTTTCCTACGATCTATTCGACTAAAAATAATTTTAGGAAAAAGCGGAATATTTTTTAGATTTTTAAATTAATTACTACGAATTAAAAACGATTTTACACTAATTAAATGATAAAAAATACTAAACCATTATAGAAAAATCTGAAAATTTACAGAAAAGTACTTAGACTAATACTGATTATGAGAAAATTAAAAAAGGTAGAAGGTACTATGGAAAATAAGCACGAAATAAGCCAAGAAGGCTTATAAGCTAAACTGCCTAAGGTACTTTAAATGGTTAGTTTGTGCAAGTTAAAACGAGACAAGTCCCAAGGGCGCAATGGTAGAGTGTGTGTTTGTGAGCTGAGTGGTTTGGGTTCGAGTCCCACCACTGTCAGTTTTTTGTGAACTATTTTTTTTTCAACTTTTTCTTTTTGGAAACTAAAGTTAAGATAAAAACAAAGGACTTTTATAAAAACTTGACTTTTGAAAAGGTAACAATAAGCTTATAAGAACAGCTTATTGACCTCAGATTGGACAGAAACAAACACACCCTTTTTGACAGATTCAAACCAAACAAATCCACTCTTTTTGTTGTTTTTCCTTTTTGAAACTTGTAAACAAGACTAAGCTAAACACTTTTTTGTGAAAATGAAACTTATGAAAAGATAGCAATAAGCAGTTTGGACTGCTTATTGCTCACTGTGTTGGGCAGTTATGCAAACAAACACCCTGTTAAGCCAAATTCCAAACACTCTTTAACTGTTTTTGTGGATAAGCAAGAGTTCAACTAAATAAGCTACCAGGTACAATTAATAACTAAATTAAACTAAGTCTACAGGAAATAAGCTATACCTAAGGGAAGATAAGCAGTTTACTAAGGAAATCCTAAGCTAACTGATGTGACTAATCAAACAAAATACAAACTGCTAGTGGACCTAATAAGCTGCAATAAGCACTAAGTAAGCTAACAATAACCTAAACTAATCTAACAGTACTAACTGAGCATCTAACAACTTAAACAGGCTAGGTTAAACTACCAATAAGCTTATGAGTAAAAAAAAAGTGTGACCTGCAACTGCAAATGTGCAGGCCTGCAAAGGCTTTGGGGGGTCTGATTAGAGCTTAGTTTAGAGCTTATCAGTGAGCTTCCAAGAAAGATATCAACTGCAAAACAGAGTTAAGCTAGCATAGAAGTCAAAAACAACAATTGGGGTCCAAGAAAAAGCTGTTTAGAGCTTAAAAATCAGCAAGGATCAGCATGCTTTTGACATATCTTTACTGATGTAGTTCAAAAAAGAATGAGGGACAGATTTTGAGTTCAGTAAAAACTTAAGCTAAAACTATCTTAGATCCAAATCCAGTGAAGATAAAGTGAGATTGTTAGACAAGGTTGCAAGAAAGACACATATTACAAAACCTGGACTTCAAATCATTAATCAAATAAGCTCATGAATATTACCCATCACTACTGATCTTACAAATGTTAAAACAGCAATCCATTTTTTTTCTTTTCAAAACTTACCCAAAGGGCTTTAATCAACTTAAAACTTACTCAACAAATTGGAAAGCTCAAAACCACTTTGACTTGTAAGGTCAAAGTGGGTAAAACCTGTTTTGACCCATGTCTGAGTCAAATCCAAACACCCTTGCAGAAATTTTTGACCCCCATTTTCCTTCACTGACTAAAATTTAATTTCTCAGAAACACTTAAACTTAATACTTGAATAAACAAAGTAACTAAAATATTAAAGAGATTGATAAAAAGGATTTTTCATTAATAAAAACAGATACAAAATACATAAAAAAACTAACACTGATTTCAAATAAAAACTAGGGGGTGCCTTCTAAGGCTTACAAGAGCTCCTATTTATACTACTAAAACTAGGTCTTCAAAACTCTTCAACCTTGTGCTTCTCCTGTGAGTGCAAACAGCTCAAGCTCCATATTTGTGCTTTCTTGAATTAATCTCGACCCTCCATCAAGTAGGTGTCACTTTGAAGCAATCTTGACCATCCACTGGGGCCTTTTGAAGCTGGGATTGCCAGCTTGGCAGTTGGGATGAGGGGGAAAAATTGGTAGTGGGTTTGGGAGTTGTGATGTTTCTGGGTAAAAGCTAGGGCTTCTGGGTATTGTGAAGTGGAGGGAACAAGGGCACAGGTAAAACATTTTTTTTATTATTTTTTCTTCTTGTGTTCTGTGTGTGTTTGTTTTGGGCGGGAAGGGGTGAAGAAGAAAGCAGGGGATTGGGTGGTTTTGTTTATTCTGTTGACCGGGTGGGGATGAGTGGGTTGACCGGGTCAAGGGCTACTGGATTGGGTTGGGCAGTATTATTTTGGGCCTTGGTTGTTTATTTGGGTTTAGGATTAGATATCAAACATGTAATACTTTAAAGGACCAAAAGTGTAGCATCCTAAAATCCAAGGACCATTCATGTGATTTCTGCAAAGTATTCCAAGGGCCTTTTTTTGTGAATCTCAAATAAACCAAGGGTCATTTTTGCCAAAACTGAATTTCCAAGGATTAAATTTGACACTTTTAAAAATCCCGGGATCAAACTGTAATTTCTCAAACTTTTGAAATTTTTTCACCAAAGGACTAATTATGACAACTTATGATTTCAAAAGGACCTTTGGTGACTTTTCTTTTAAATTACGTGCTCGTGGACTATTTCATCAATTTTTGAAAGTCGGGGACCGAAACGCCAATTATGCAAACTTTGTTCGTTTTTCATCCGATTTTAAACATTTTGCATCCGAAACATATAAAACACAATTTTGAGATATTTTCGATATTTTGATGCTTTGAGTGTTTTTAAATGTTTTGCATTTCAGATTGACCTAAAATGATGAGTGAATACGCACTCATCAAATCCCCACACTAAAACATTGCTAGTCCCTAGCAATCTTTTGAGAAAACATAATGGATTTGAGTCTCTTTACCAAAAGCCATTACTCGAGTAGCCAAATGTTTCAGTTCAAGTAAGAACCATGGTACACCGATAACCATGTGATTTTGAGCAAACCACCGACTTTCAACGGTTTTGATTTGTCTTTACCGTAAGCCGTTTGCTCTGGACTAGCCAACTCTTAGATAAATTATCAATATTATCTTTGGTGAGTCGATTACCAATTATGGTTTTCCATCGCCTTTACCACAAGCCATAAACTTGCGGGCTAGCCAACTCTTCATTAATTAAAGATATGGTGAAATCAATACCATACAATTTTGGGCAAATTGCAAGTCGTCAACGGATTTGATAAATCTTTACCAAGAGCCGTTTGCTCTGGATTAGCTAATCCTTTAGTCTTACGAGACATGGTGGATCGATAACCAAATGAGAAAGTGTAAAACACTTACTCCAAAAAAATTTGGCCAAAAATGGGGAATTGGGTTAATTATATGATAAAATTCGTGAGAATTCCCCACACTTAGAAATGAATATTGCCTCAATATTCAAAGTACCGTGATTATGCCGAAACTAAGAACGTAAAGGGAAATACTACGGCCATTATTCAAGATTTTTTTTTTTTTTTTTTTTTTTTTTACCAACATGTGGGCAACCCCCCACACTAGGGTGGTAGAAAGTAGAAAGAAGTCAAAATACGGGTGAAAACCCATATAGCGTGCTCTTTGTTTTTGTTTCCCGAGTCGCTAGCTTGACTCGATCCCCGCATTCATTGGTTCATGGGAAAGTTTGTAGATCCGGACAACCAAGGATGGTATGTCCCTCCAAAATAATGTTTCAATCTATGTCCATTCACCTTGAAGTTTGGCCCGTCGGTTTGAGATAACTCGACGGTGCCATATGGAAAAACTTTGGCAATGGTGAATGGACCGTCCAACGGGTCTTAAGTTTCCCCAAGAAGATTTTCAATCTAGAATTGAAAAGAAGGACTCGGTCACCAACGTTGAAAACGCGGTTCTTAATCTTTGAGTCATGGATCTTCTTTGTCTTTTCCTTGTAAATCAACGAGTTCTCGTGAGGCTTGATCACGGAGTTCATTTAATTCATTGAGTTGAACTTTCCGGTGATCACCCGCGACTTAAGATCAAAATTGGCATGCTTCAAGGCCCAATAGGCTTTGTGCTCGAGCTCGATCGGGAGATGACACGCCTTTCCATACACAAGCTTGTAAGGAGTACACCGATGGGTGTTTTGTAAGCGATGCGGAAGGCCCAAAGTGCATCTTCAAGTTTGTCCCACCAAGAGGCACGGTTTTCACCTACGGTCCTCTCCAAGATTCTTTTCAAACCACGATTCGAAACTTCCACTTGCCCACTAGTTTGTGGGTGATACGCGGTAGAAAGGCGGTGAGTGACACCGTGCAAAGCATGACTTTTGCGAATTGGTCGTTGCAAAAGTGCGCATGCGCGATCACTAATGATGGCACGGGAGTTCAAACGGTAAAGAGAGACTTTAGAAACTTCACAACTACTCGGGCGTCGTTGGTGGGGAGCGCTTTCGCTTCCACCCATTTGGACAAATAATCGACCGCCACGGTATATACTTGTTCCCACGAAAGACGGAACGGACCCATAAAATCGATGCCCCAAACGCCAAAGATCTCGCACACTTGAATAGCATTTGAGGCATTTCATCTCTTTAGAGATGTTGCTATGACGTTGGCAAGAGTCGCAAGATTTGACGAGGTCATGGGCATCTTTGTAGATCGTGGGCCAATAGAAACCAGAATCAAACACCTTTTTAGCGGTGTAGTTAGGCCATGATGTCCCCTGGGGTCCATGATGACAAGCCTTGAGAATATCATCGGCTTCTTGGTCAGTGAACACACCGTCGGATGACTTGATCCGCACAAACCTTAAACAAGTAGGGGTCGTCCCGAAATAATGCTTAACATCTTTGAAAAATTTGTTCTTTTGTTGGGACGACATCCCTTTCACAACAAAGTTACCCGCATGATAGTTTGCAAAGTCGGCAAACCAAGGGGTACTCGAATTTTCATGATGAGACACCACATTAAGAGTCTCGAGAGGAAACGTTTCATTTATTTCCTTTTTCTCAAGCACACCTTGATGTGGATTTTCAAGACGAGAGAGATGATCAGCCGCTAGGTTCTCCGCTCCTTTTTTATCACGGATAATGATATCAAATTCTTGTAGGAGGAGAACCCATCGGAGCAACCTCGGCTTTGCATCTTGCTTAGCAAAAAGATATTTGAGAGCCGAGTGATCCGTATACACTATGCTTTTGGACAAGATCAAGTATGGCCTAAACTTCTCGAAAGCATACACCACGGCTAGTAATTCTTTCTCCGTCGTAGTGTAATGTGCTTGAGCTTCGGTCAAAGTTTTGCTAGCATAATGTATAGGCTGGAAATGTTTTGACTTTCGTTGCCCCAAAACGGCACCTATGGCGAAATCGCTATGTCATACATAAGCTCAAATGGTAATTCCCAATCGGGGCAACTAGAATTGGTGCTTCATGAGCTTCTTCTTAAGAATTTGAAAAGCTTCAACGCACTCACTAGAGAAGATGAAAGGAGTGTCCTTTTCAAGAAGTCGGGTCATAGGTCGGGATATCTTCGAAAAATCTTGAATGAAACGACGATAGAATCCGGCATGACCAAGGAAACTTCTAACTCCTTTGACGGTTGTGGAGGAGGTAATTTAAATGACATCGACTTTAGCTTTGTCAACCTCAATCCCGCTCTTAGAAATCTTATGGCCAAGGACAATTCCTTCCTTAACCATAAGTGACATTTCTCCCAATTTAGACTAAGATTCGTGTTTTCACAACGCTCAAGCATCTTGTCCAAATGGGAGAGACATGTTTGGAAAGAATCCCAAAGACCGAAAAATCATCCATAAAGACTTCCATAGTCTTTTCGATCATGTCATGGAAAATGGCCATCATACACCTTTGGAATGTACCAGGAGCATTACACAAGCCAAAAGGCATGCGTCGGTAAGCAAATGTTCCATAAGGACACGTGAATGTGGTCTTTTCTTGATCTTGTGGGTCAATGGGTATTTGAAGTAACCCGAGAAACCATCGAGAAAACAATAGTATTCGCTTCCGCTAATCTCTCAAGCATTTGATCCATGAAAGGTAATGGAAAGTGGTCTTTACGGGTGGCTTCATTTAACTTTCGATAGTCAATGCAAACACGCCATCCCGTAACCAATCGAGTAGGAATCAACTCGCTTTCATCATTTTCAACAACGGTAATGCCACCTTTTGGGCACACAATGAACGGGCTAACCCAAGGACTATCCGAGATAGGGTAAATCAATCCGCATCGAAGTTTTATGACTTCCGCTTTGATAACCTCATGAATTTTAGG